>JACEEZ010000642.1:181926-229273 GCA_016584305.1 Chionoecetes opilio | reverse complement strand
CATTGTATTAACGATTGCTAAATAAATTATAATTATCTAAAAAAAGAGCATACAGAAATCCTAACAATGGCACGCTTATCAGATATGATGAGATAAAAAAAGAGGAAAGGTATCGCCCACTTTATCAATTAGGTGTAATTGACAGTAGAGATAAGACAGGTAATGTGCCTTAATCTGAGTGGTGTAATCATGGACCTCACGCGGATGTGATGAAAACGGCGTATTCTCTCTCTCTCTCTCTCTCTCTTCTCTCTCTCTCTCTCTCTCTCTCTCTCTCTCGTCTCTCTCTCATCCTCTCTCTCTCTCTCTCTCTCTCTCTCTCTCTCTCTCTCTCTCTCTCTCTCTCTCTCTCTCTCTCTCTCCTCTCTCTCTCTCTCTCTCTCTCTCCTCTCTCCTCTCTCTCTCTCTCTCCCCTCTCTCTCTCTCTCTCTCTCTCTCTCTTTTATTCCAGTACATGATATCATAATGGGTTCGTCCTGTACTTTTTCTATTATGTTCTCTTCCTTTTTTTCACTTCAAATCCCTTCCTCTTGCATATATTTCATTCTCATTTTTTTTTTTCATCCTTGCCCCTCACAGAAACCCAGCGGCAAGTGTCATCTCTACATCTCCCAGGAAGTTGTCTACACCAACATAATCGTCGCCATGGCTTTCCAGATCGACTCCACCTACCTCGCTCCTACCAATGAAATGTTAGTACGCATTTGTTTAATACACACACCTGCTGCACAACCCGCACCTGCCTCACGCCCTTACCATATATGCATGCTTTTCTTCTAACATATGGTCACTCTCCGATGGTTTTTTTTTAATTTTTGCCGATTCAGGAACTGTTTGCTTGTGTTGCTAAAGATTCTGGTTGATTATAAGTTTGTGTGTTTTAGTTATATTTTATTATTTCGCTATTTCTGCTTGATTTCGTCTTGCATTTTTTTTTTTCTTTATTTGTGTTTTATGATCGACACATCTATTTTATCTCTTTCTCTGGAGAATTTGCTCTTAAGAACGCAACTTTTTTTAATCTATTTGCACCACAGCGGTACATCTAACTAATTCTCATGAGGAATATACTTTTTTTTCCCCTTAGACTAAACTAGAACTTAGATTTTCACTAGACTAAACCCCAAGTGAGTGATCGTTTTTCCTCCCAGCATCCTGATAGTGAAGGAGGCGGGCATCCTGGACTACTGGCTGAGCGCACAGATCACCAACACCAGCCAGTGCCTCCGCCCGCCCACCGCAGACAGCTATAAGGGCATCGCCCCACTCAGCATCGGGGCTCTGGCCGGGTGCTTCCTCGTGCTGGCGGGAGGTAAGGGGAGAGGGGCGTGCGGGTGCTGACGAAGGGGTAGGAAGGGAAGAGTGAGTGCCTGTTCTCTCTGTACTCTACACTCTTCTTTTTACAAACATTCCTTTAATTATTGTCTAAATAATCTTCCTCTTACTACAATTCCTCTTTCTCGCAACCCTTGCACTAGCTATTTTTTCTTTAATCTAACTATCATCTTACTATACAGGCTCCAACAAAACAAAAGCAAAAAAATAACATGCAGTGATCGTATCTCGTGATCTGACTTAAGTTATGTGAACAAAAATTAGACAAATGAGCGGGAAGGTGGTAGGAAAACAAAGGTTGCAGCACGAACACTACCTTATTTCTTAGGTTTAGACACAATATATTCTTCAATGAGTCTCTCTGTAGAAGGTTTAATGTAGAAGCGTATAAAATATTGTATTCCTGCTTGTCTGTTTTTCTGATTCAAAGTAATAACAAAATCCCCGTCTCTCTCCAAAGGTTTGTTTAGTGGTACAGTTATCTTTCCCTTGGAGGTGGGGATGTTGTGGTGACGTGGAGAGGGACGTGTGGACTCATCTGCGTCTTCACAGGATCACAGGTATCAGTGAGGCAGAGATCCTCATTCCTACACCAACTATTACCCCTTGAACATTACTTAACTCTACCGCTCTACCATGTTTTAGGAGTCATAGAAGTATTACAGATATATTATAGAAGAGTTCAAGAGTATAATACGTGTTTCTTGTCTTATATTTCCCTACAAGACGAAACAATTCACCGCCTTGGAAATGTGTCAGATATTAACGCCTTGAGACCCATAACGTAATTTCCATTGTAATTTGGCTACCATTTAGACGATTTTTAGTGAATATAAGCAATATTTTATAGATATGACCTGTTCAGTATCCTTGTCGACTAACTAATTTGGTATATTGAGTTACTTTTCGTAATCTTATGGCTCAATACCATACGATTTTTTTATAGCAAAGGTTAAGATCTGGGTGTGAAGGGGTTAAGATAAAGTTAATGCTTCCCGCCAGGTGTTGTGCAGATCAGCGGCTCTTCCTGCCCCTCGTTAGCTCCTATCCCGTCACCCTCGCCCTCACCGTCTCCTACGTCTCTATGGATCTACGTCTCCGTCTACGTCTCCAAGCCCTTGTGTTCCCGCCATGACGACCCAACACCTACCTCTCTCCAGCCACGGTGCCCTATGAACCACCTGTCTCCAACACTGGTAATAGGAGTCGTCTCGGTCTAAATAACATTGACGTTCACGGCAATAAATATCAGCAGCCATTGTGTTTCTTTATACCTGTGTAGTTATATAGTGATCGCAGTGCCTCCAGGGGGAACACTGATAAAAACGAGGTGTGATTTACGAGGGGGAAATTTTTTACTACCGGGAATTTTTTCCCACTTGGGGGGTTTTGAAAAAAATCAGTTTTTGTAAAAAAGGGTTTTTATAACAAAAAAACAAAAAAAAAGGGGGCCCTTGGCGTGTTTTGTTTTCCCTTTTCCCTTGTTTCTTTTTTTTTAAGGTTTGGTCATATTTTTCCTTTTCCCTTGGGGTTTTGGGGAAGCAAAAAAAAAAGGGTTTAAGCGCTTTCCCTCTGCACGAAAGAGGGGCCCTTTTCCCTTTAGGGCGCATTAAGAAATTTATTGACGGGTGGTGGGGGAATCCCCATCGAAAAAAAGGCTGCCCTGTCTATGGGCTTTTTGGTGAACAGAATTTCATTGATAATAAACACTCAATCAAAAAAACCTCGTCCTTTTTTAACAAAACTTCCCCTTTAACTTCAAAACCTTCCCCTCTTACTACTGTTCTCCTTTTTTAATTTTCCCCCCAAACTCTTTTCCCCCCCCCCTTAGTTTTTTTTTTTTAAATTTTTAAAAAAATTTTTTTCTTATTTTTTTTTAAAACCCCCCCCCTTTTGGGGCATATTTTTAAAAACCTTATTTTTGGCCCCCTTTTTTATTTCCTTTACCCCTTGAACAATGCCTAGCAACGGGGTGGCCTTTTAACCCAAACCATCGTTTAAAAATTTGGGTAGTGGCCCAACCCGGGTTAAATAACACTTTTCCCCCCCGGGCGAGTCACCCCAATTTTAAATCACAGAAAACGGCCCCAACACCACCTAAAAGGGGGAGACCTTGAATTCCCAGAAATATCTTAAAAAGCCGACCCAAACCCCTTTTATTTTAAATATATTTTCAGTTTTTAAACGTATACAAATATCCTCGTCTTTCCAGGATCAATAGGCAGAAGATATCCCTTTAAATATCCTGTTTATGTTATACTAACAGTGGCAGTAAACCCGAAAGGGGTTTTTGTGTAGAGTTAAAACTACTAAAAAAATTGGGGGGATGTGTTGTGTTTTTTTTAACTATAAACAAAAAAAAATTTTTTTGCCTTCCTAACTTTTTCCATAGGGAAACTTGAAAAAAAAATGCCCCTTGCCCCCTCTGCATGAAATGATAAATGGGTTTGGGGGGTTTGGGTTAGACGTTGTATAAAAATATGATGTTTTAAAATAACAAAAGCAAAAGGGTGTTTTAAGGGTTTAGGGGTTTGAAGTTAAAGGGTGACTAGTGAACGCAGAGAGAGAAAAGGGGAGGGGCAGAGGGGGAAAAGAGAAGAGGGGAGAGAGGGGAGGGGGAGAGAGAGAGAGCGAAAAGGAGAGCGATCGAGGGGCGGGGGGGGGGGGGGGGGGAGAGCGGGGAGAGCGAGAGGGGGGAGAGCGGGGAAAAGAGAGGAGAAGGGGGAGATGAGAGGAGGGAGAGGGAGAGAGAGAGAAGAGAGAGAGGGGAGAAGAAGAGAGAAAAGAGAGAGAGAAAAGAGAGAGCACCAGTGTTTTCCCCTTTTCCCCTTTTTTTTGTGACCATTTTTTCTTGGAGAAGCCTCACCCCCCCGGGGGGGTTTTCCCCGCCCCACGTGGTGTTTGGGGGCGCGGGCCCCCCCCGGGGCGGGGGGCGAGACCAGGCTGGTTTTCCACGGGCCCGCCATGATGAGCGTGCTGGGGGTTTTCTGGGGTCAATCCCTCAATTTCCCATAGTGCGGAAAAGGGAAATGTTGGGAAAAGGGGCTCCCTAGGATTTTTTTTGGCAAAAATTGGGTTTTTTTTTGGCATTTTCTGGGCTTCTAAAAAGGAAATCAGTTTCAAAGAAAAAGATGGGGTCCCAAATTTTTTTCAACCCCTTACCCCCTTTTTGGGGGGTTTTTTTCCCTTTTTGGGGGGGGCCCGGGGGGCCCCCCGGCACTGACCATGAAACCCTATTTTCCGGGCCCCCATAATTAAAACCCGTTTTTTCATAATTTGGGGTATCCTTTTGTGGGTTTTTCCCGGTTTTGCCAGTCGATTTATAGCATTTAAAAAAGAAACCCGGGAAGTGTCCTTTAGCATTCCCGGGTTCAGATTTAGCACTTCCTTTTCAGAGTATGGGTCAAACCCCTCCTTTTTTTTTTTCTTTTTTTTCAGGCATGTTAAGAAGGGCAGTTTTGAGCTCAGTCAGAAAACCCCCCTTAAACCCTGAGATCGGGGTAGTATCGCCCAATTGTCGAGGGGGAAAGGGAGTTTCCCTGATCTGTAAAAAGGTTGCCACACCCCAAAAAAAGCATTGGTAAAACAATCCGGTCATGACAGATAAATTTTTTACAACCGGGAAAGAGAGAGGGGGTCTCTTGGTAAATACTAAAAGTGACATTCATAACTACAAAATTTAAAACTTGCCCGGGTTTTAAAAATTAAGGAGACTCAAGTACTTTTGGGTTATCATGTAAAATGTCGGAAATCTACCCGGTCAAAAAAGAACAAAAATTGAACGTTTTTAGAAGGATCCCAAAAACCGATTCCCCGGGTCTGCGCTCCACGGCCCGGGGGCCCAAAACCTTCAAGTGCTTTTGGATCTTTTTCGGCCAAAAGCGGTCAAAGACTTTCCAAAGGAACAATGTGTCTTTTTTTCCAAAAACTGTGATTTTTCTGCCCCAAAAATGACCCCGAGCCACGGAAAAACCGGGTGTTTTTTTTTTAATTTGACTCAAGGGGTTTAAAACCCCCTTACAGTTTCAAGCAAAAAAACCCCCAGATGACCATTTTAAAAGATTTTCAGTAGCGGACCTTGAAAAACCCCGGCGACGCTCATTTCTTAAAAAAAGCCTTCTCAGCAGGTTTTGCGCTCTGAAACAGCGAATAAAACGAGGCAGATAAACCAGTAAGGTCCCACTCATTCGCTCTTATGTGATGCAAAAATTGGTCCTCGTTTTCCAAACACCTTGAGGGGACGGGGATGTTACACTAAAAGCTGGCTGAGGTAAATGATCCCTCCCTTGCCCAATTTTGAAAAAAATCCGGGTGGATGTAAATGAGAGTGAAACTATGGGAAAAATTTACCTCAAAAGACTCATCACGAGGGGGCCTTCCAAAAAGTGAAGTTTTTCACATCACAAAGCCCGGGGAGCCTAAACCGTCTTGGGGCCCCTTCCCCTTGGCGTCCGATGGCCAGGGGTTTTCCCGGTCCCCCAATGATGAATGATGATGAGATATTGGGGCCCCTGAAGAATGTCCCCAAACCTTCTGCGAGAAGAGATGCTGCCCCCCAAACGCAGTTGGTTTGGTTTTTCCAAAAGGGCCTCTTCAGTAATTTTTGGTTTTAAAAACCGTCTTTTACCCCCATTTTTTCATGATCAAACCCCCTCTTTGGTTTGCCAATTTGTCCAAAATGTCCGGAATAAAGAGACCGGAGGGGGACAAAAATGTCCCACGGGTTTTAAAAGGCCCGTTTCCCCTTTTTCCAAAAAACTCCCGGGCTGATCCCCCAGGTGAAACTTTAAAAACAAAAAAAAAGCCCCCGCCTTTTCCCCCAAAAAGGGCCGACCCCCCGGGCAATCGGTTTTTCCTTTTTTCCCCTTGCTGTTCATTCCCAGAGTGCGTGGGCAAAAAAACTTGTTGAAAACCTCTCAGCTGTGTATATTTTGGAATTTAAGTGAAACCCTTTACATCATTGGCCCTTTGGGGAAACATTTGACAGAGTGTTCTCCAGCGGATGAAGGGGGCTGGTTGGGTTTTTTTCTTTCCCCAAAATTTTTCCCAAAAAGGGCCCGAAAAACATGGTTTGCATCGATAATATTTACCTTTAAAACCACCGACGGGGGGGGAAAACCCTTTCCCTGCCCAGGGGGTTGTCCCCCGGGTTTCCCCAAGATAAAGATTTAGAGTTCATGAAAACCCACCCTTGAAATAAACCAAAAAAAGCTTCTCTCCCAAAAAACCCTCTGGCCTTTTAAAGTGAACATGGGGGCAAAGAACCAGTTTTTAAAACAAAAAACCCCTCCATTGAGATTATCGGTTATGAAAAGGGAAAAAGGGAAAAATATTCTGAAACAAAGGGCTTCAAATTTTTACCTGGGACTTTTTCAAACTACCTTGGAAATGATTAGGCACGGGTAAAGATTTTTGGAAATTTTACTGAAAATGAGTCGCGAAGGAACAAAACAGGACAGGGGACATGCAAAGGGTTTAGGAAAGGGGTTTCTTTCCCGTGGGCGCTTTATAAAATATCAGTCAAGGAAAAAGCAAAACCCAAACCCGGGAAATTGGTTTAAAAAAAGATGTGATGGCCCAAATTGGGCTGCTACCCAAAACTCTGCTGTTATCCCAGTAAAACCCCACAGCCCAACCCGAAAGAATGTGAGGTGATTTTTTCCCCCCTTATTCAAAACCACAAAAACCCCCCTGACTATGGGGCCCCCTTTTTCACCGGTTCTTTTTGGGTTTGCCCAGGGAATTTTTCTGCCACTGTCATTTGGTCCAACCCGAGAAAAACTTTGATTAAAACTGGGCCTGGACCTATATTCACGTCTTTGAAAAATTCCCGCGTCAGTTGGGGGAAAAAACCAATTGGATCCTAAGGGCAAGGGGGCCCCTTTCCCTATTGGGTTTTGCTGCTTTACATGCTCTCGGGAAAAAAATGATGGGAAATGGCCTGGATTTATGTGCCCTTGAAAATGGGGCAAAACATCAGCAACCCTTCGTTGGGGGTCTTCAGTGGGAAAAGCAAAAACAAAAGAGGCATCGAATACCCCATCACAATCAATTTTAGCAATTATTAAAGATGGGGGTTTTGATGTCCTATTATCCAAATCCTTTTAAAAAAGGGCCCCGTTAGTGGGCCGTGCAATCCCTTTTAAGGACAACTTTTATTTCCCGTACCCCCCATATGACTAAAACCATGAATTGTCAAAACATGGTACCTGGAAAAGTTTAAGGGCCCTGGAGGGGGAAAAAACCTTGGAAGTTTGCAGAATTTTCCCTTTTAGCATACCTCGATCAAGTGGAAAACCTTCCCTTTTTTCGTCCAGCTTTTTCCCCCTCAGGGGAAATGGCAGAGTTAAACTTGCTTCCCCTTGGAGAACCTGATCAGTATTTTCTTCGCACGGGGGTCTTCTAATTTAAAGCTCGAAATGATGCCTGATTTTCCCTCTTGCACAAATGAAAGCGCTGGGGAAATAAAGAGCCTGAAACATGAATGCTTGTTTTCCCGGGGACTTTTTTGTTTTCAAAATCAAAAGATAAAACCCCTTTACGAAAACTCGCCACAGATCGGGACTCGGGGAACGGGAAATCAAGAAAAAAAGGGGCAGGGGGGGTGGTATGGTAAAGGACCAGAGAGAGAACTGCTCTCAAACGACCGTCACCACTAAAAACCTTTCCTTGCCCTTTTCGTTGAAGATTTTTCTTTAAGCTTTTCCCAAAAATTTCCCCCGGGGGCATCCGAACCCCAAGGGGCATTAAAAAGCTGTCTGGACAGATTTCAAATGAGGGCAAGAGAATGGGCCCTAAAAGATTTTCCCTCCCCCCAATAGAGTTGCCCCTCCCCAGAAAAACCCCTTCAAGTGAAGACAAAACCCTTTAAAAATTTAGTTTTTTATCAGCTCTTGTGCAGGGGGTAGAAAGGGATGATATTCTGGGTTAAAGCCGAAAAAGGGTCAGAAGCGATTTTCGAGGGGTTCGTTTTTTGGGGGCGTCTTTACCCACAAAAAATCTTCGGTTTTTTGGGGCAAGATGGAAAAAGGGTCAAGTTGAAAGGGATTCTCAAGTTGGATGGGTAAAACAAAAAATACGATTGGGATAAAGTTTATCAATTCGTGGGATCGTAATTTACTGGCAAAATTTCCCCATTGTTCAGGGGAAGCCGGGCCAGGGTCAGTGGGCCCCAAAAATTTTTTTGGGGGGGGAAATAATTGGGGAAGTACGGGAAAGTCAAAAGTTGCCCCCCCTCTCTGGTGGCTGTTTAAAAGATCTTTTTTACATCCCCCACAATGCCAAATCTTATGCATGCAGTTGAAGTGCCACGGTTTTAAACCCTTGATGTTTTCCTCCATTAACCCAGACAGAGGGCAGGAAGATCCTCCAGTTAAAGTTCTCAAAATTTTATTGGGAAAGGGTTTTACTTCAGGGGTATTACAAAAACGGGCCAAAATTTCTGAAATTTCACAACCCCTTTTTGGAAAGCTTCAACAAACGCATAGAGACAATGATGACAAACTATGATGAGGGGGGTTGTTGGTTTTTGATCGGGTACTTTTGGGTCTGTCGTTTTTTAAAAAAAAAACCCGGCAGAAACGATTTAACCCCCTCCTTGGTACGAATTTTTTATTTCCCCAAAAGAACTCACCATGGGCCCTTAAGGGAATTTTTTTTTTTCAGCAAACAAAAACCAAAACGGGAAACTCACAAAGCTTGTTTGGGGCCAAAGGGCTTTCTTGAAAATATTTCGCAAAGCAAAGAAATTTTTCGTGCTCGTTGTCGGGGTACCTGATAAACAAAATACAAGGGAATTTTTGGTTTTTTAGTAAAGCTCATACACATGAAGAGGGTGGGGGCACAATTTTATTCCCAAAACCCAAATACCCTTTCCTTTAAAAGGGGCCCTTTTGGGGCTTTCCAGAAAGATTTTGCGTATGGTCGCCCGACAAAAGACGCTCCCTCCGCCCTTTTTTGATCTTAAACGCCTCCAGACAAGATAGCTCTACTTTTACCTTTTAAGTTTCATAAAAGGCAAAGGGGAAAAAAGAAACGGGAAATAGACATCTTTTTAAAGAGTGCAGGTTTTGGGGCCCTCGCAAAATTTAAGGCCTTTTTTGGACCTTCCCAACTTCTCAGGTGCTTTATTGGGGGGGCCGTTCAAAAAGGAAATTTTAAAAAAAATCCCTGGGGGAGTGCAAAACCTAAAAGGGTTGATGTGTGACCTGCCATTGACTGCTTCAAAAACATTAGGGTCTTTCTTTTTCCTGCCGATTTTGGGCAATTTACAAACTTTTCCCCGGGGGTGAAAACGTTTGGAAAACTTTTGTGTGGGCATGTCTAAAAGTTTTAAAAGGTCCAAACAAAAAACCCCACCATCACTCCGGGTGGGAGCTGGGGTTTCGGTCAAAGGGAAATTGGAAGGGGAAAAAGCTTTTTCCCCCAAAATCGTGCTGCATTGCTTCCCCCCTATTAAACGTGCAAAATACATGACAAAGCGGGCAAGTCATACCCTGAAAAATTTTCCAAACCCTTTCCCGCAAATTTAAAAAAGGGTGGAAAATTTGGAAAAAAGGCTGGATGTTTTCCCCTGACATGTCTTTTCCCGGCCTGCCCCCCAAGCCCGTATTTTAAACTCGTCAAATGTGGCTGCAAAATAGGAATTTCCAAAGGGAAATTTTGGGGTTAAACTGCTTGGAAAAAATTTGGGCCGCCCTTTAAATCCTTCTGTAAATGCTATGGCAGTGATTGCGCAAACGCTATTCGGGAGGACATTTCAAATATGGACATTGATGAATAACTGATTGATTTTTACGTCCGATTTTGACAGTATCGCAAAATTGGACGTATCGCTAAATACTAACGCGCTTTGGGTGGATGGTTGGGCGCAGGGGTGGTAACTCCGCCAGTGGAACTCCACTGTCTGTCTTAAGCCAGAAAAAAGGAGGAAAGACAACCCTGTTAACATTATTTAAGTATGCCTAGCAAAAAAACGTGGCATGGAAAAGTAGCTTAGTCGGCTTTCGTAATAGAAGCGGGGGGAGAAACAACGAAAAATAGAGGTTTCGGTTATACCAAATCTGGACGTGATAGAGAAATTTAGATATCAGACCTGACATCAGCATCAGCAATTTAGTACGAATCAGTAGTTCACGTGTCTGTAACAAAGAAAATGTTGAAATTTGTTGCTTAGTGTTACCAGAGACCAATCCTGGGGGTGCCAAAAGAGGAATGACCCCCCAGAAAGGGGGTGAGGGGTCTGAAAATTGGGACCCCATCTTTTTCTGTTAATCTGAAAACCTATAGAAGCCAGAACTGCAAAAAAATCAATTTTAGCACAAAAAATCCTACGGGAATACATGGAAATACCACACTATCAGGTGGCCTTGAGCTGCCAGTCGCGTGCCTTCAGGGCCACCAACTATTGAACTATACCAGGACACTTGCACCCATTACTGGTTTGCTGATCTCTTGATCTGATCTCATCTTTGTTCTTCAGTTACAGCCTCGTGCGTCCGCCTGATGGTTCTTTCGGCAGCGGCAACAGGCTGCCAGACGGCTCGATCACCGGGATGGTGGGCATGATGGTCCGACTGGTAAGGCTCGGCGGCATCAAAATAAGTGTTACTAATTTTTTGAACACATTATGCCAGTACGATCGCCATGATTCTTTCTCAAAACTCCAAGCATCAATTTCTCACAAACACAGATCGGCCCTACAGGAGGTCGACTTGGGGTTGGGTCCCTTCGGCATTACTGCGGCGCGTTCCAGGATCATTGACTACACGGTGCCCATAGTGAACGACTACCTCAGGATCCTGGCAGGCAGGGGACGCCCTGAAGTGGACCCGTGGGGCTTCCTTCTGCCCTTTGCGCCCCTCGTGTGGGTGGGTCTCATTGTGGCGTTGGTGGTGCTGATGGTTATCGTTGATCTCCTCGCCCGCTGCGCCTCCCTCCGCGCCCCGCCACTCGCCCCCTACGTGAGGGTCATGCTGCAGGAGAGTCAGTGAGCTCCTCCACTACCATGACTAATGAGCAAATTGTTAAATGAATAAAGGTGTTCTAAGTTTAGGCCCTTTGGAAAGTAAGCCAGCTCTAATTGGTATTCAACCCCACGTTGTAACACCATCCCCGCCCCTTATCCATAGGCAGGTAACATTTCATTGATGTATCCAATAATATAGACTCTCTCGATGTAGTAGGCAGCGCTGTGGACTAAGTGACTGACAATGGAAAGTCAAGAGAATGAGTTGAAGTGAGTAGTTTTTGCCTTTGCTCCGTGCAGAAGTGCTGTGGCAGTGGAAGGTTGTGTTCATTACAGATAAATTATTACGTTCATCATAACAAGTTAACCTGCCACATGGAAGGACCATCAAGGATTAGGCATTCTCGAGTGTCTCAGCGAATTCATGATGAGAAGATTGTTTGAGGGATATGATGAATGCAATGAAATTACTAGGATAAAGGTGGATAGGATACTGACTTTGATGTCGGTCAATGATGACTCAGATGGGTGGCCACAACACTATCAACGAATGAGCTACCTTTCTACTGACATTCTGACAGCACGATGGTAGGCTGAATTGAACGTTTGCTGACACATTTTTGGGAAAGAAAGTATGTGTGAGGTGACCGCAATGTCACACAATACCTTCCGTTATGCGATGATCGAAGACAGCTGTGTCCCTCGATGCGCATGCTGTAGCCATTCCAAGAAGACTGGCAATAGCAGTGCGTTACGTCTTTCATATTAATAAGCACAACCTCATCTTTGTAAAATCATAGGGTCGAGGAACGACGGGACAGAATGCAGAAACAGACTGATCAGAGGAGCCCAAAGCAGCGATAGCAGGCTTTTATGCAGTTCCCAAAAAAGCGCAGTCATACTTTCCGTCTATTATGTTGTGCTACCTCATCTATAAAGAAGCACTGGACTGACGGGCTGACGGGCACTGATGGGCTTATCATTTATAGATAGACCATATCTTATAAATTGGTCAAGTGGTTAGAGTGACCCAGTGATTCCCAACCTTTACACCTTGGAGGAACCCCTGTAATTATTTTTCAAATTCCAAGGAACCCCTATATATAGTATACTAATATATAATTTATATAGTATACTAATATATAATATATGTAATTATTTAAAGAAAAGTTCTTGAGCAATATAATTCATATGAAATCTATAATTACATCACATGTCATGAGAGTTCACACTAATAAGTCAATAATGTTATGACTTACCTTCAGTGTGACACTTGGGCTTGTTTCTCTTTGCGTATCTGTGAAATTCTTGGCCAAATTTTTGACAGACACACACGCAGTTCTTCCTCAACAGACAGAAGACAATTTCTTGATTTGCTTTTAATGGCGGTGAGGCATGAGAAAGCTTGTTCACAGAGGTAAGAAGTTGAAAACTGGAGTAAAATATCCAATGCTTTTACTGAGATGACAGGGTACTCTTGCTTTGCTGAAATCCAAAACTTGTCAAGTGATACTTCATTAAATTTCCTTTTCAAGGTTCGATCGCACTGTAGTTCACTCAGTTCTTCCTCTTCTTGCAGACTAAGTAGGTTTTCTGTACTTGGTGAGAACTCAGTGAAGGGGTTTCTCAGCCAGTCATACGTATCTGATGACAAGGAGGGGAAGTACTTATGAAGTTTTTCTGACAGTGATCCCAAATGACTTGTAATTAATGGATTGACATTTTCATATTCAGTCTGAGTTTGAACTTGGAAGTAGGAGTGGAAACATGTCGACGTTTCCTCTTGAAAGGTGCTTTTTCCAAACAGCGAGTTTATTCTTAGATGCAAGAAGTTTGTCTGTGGAAGTTAGAATGTTTTCCTTCGCACCCTGCATGCTGGTGTTCAAGTTATTTAAATGCTGATAAAAATCTGCTAAATATGCTAGTTTCATTTGCCAGTTTGTAGATTCAAGACATTCACAAAAACTGGATTTATTATTCTCTTTGAAGAAAAGCAGCAGTTCCTGTCGCAGCTCGAATACCCTTGTCAAAACTTTACCTCTGGAAAGCCATCGAGCCTCTGTGTGCTGGAGAAGCGTCACGTGATCTTTTTGCATGTTTTCACACAACCTTGCAAATATGCCAGACTTCAGAGGGCGCGGCTTTATAAAGTTGACCATGTTCACAGTTATATCAAGGACTTGTTTTAAATCATCCCCAATAGTTTTTGAAACCAGAACTTCTCGTGGAGAAAGCAGTGAGTTGTTATGACTTCAGGGTTTTTTTCTTTCAAGCGTGATACAAAGCCTTGTACTGAGCCAATCATTGAGGGAGCACCATCAGTGCAGTTTCCCAAACGCATCGGTTTCCATGAAAAACCACAAGACTCCAGTTAAGAAGACAAGATGTTTGAAATGTCGTGGCCTTTGGTAGTTTCTGGCAGTTTCTTTACAGCAAAATAATTTTCCATTATTTCACCTTCATTTTCAAATCGTACAAATGCCAGCAGCTGAGCTTTAACAGTTATATCAGTTGTCTCATCTACTTGGAGAGCAAAGTTGTTATTTTGCAGCATTTCAGACAAAATACCAGAAATATTGTTGGACAGGTCATCCACACGCCTACTAATTGTATTATCAGAAACAGGAACCTTGCTTAATTCACTTTCAGCTGCTTCACCTAGCATTGTTCTCACAAATTTTTTTGCAAGCAGGCATTATTAGGCTTTCTGCAATAGTGTGACTTTTCATTTTCTTGGCAACTAGCTCAGCAACTAAAATAGCTTGCTTCTTGGGCCTTATCATTGATGGTTACCTTCTTTTCAAAAACTTTTCTTTGTTTCTGCTGTGAAACCAAGTCTTCGAAATAATCCACGGTTTTTATTTGACAAGTGGCTGTGATTAGTAGTTAAATGTCGCTTTAACTTGGCTGGGCCATAGCTGTGTTAACGAGCTTTTCCCTCAAACAATGCACAAAGGAAGTGGACAGTTTTCTTCTCCAGTCCCCTGTAAAGCCAATGGCCAGATAACTGTCATTGTATAGGCGATTTTTTTTAACATCACTCACTTTTTCCTTTACTCGTACTTGGCTGGGTTTTTTTGCGATTCTTCGTCACTGTCCTCCTCTCCACTAACATGCTTTCTTTTCAAATATTTGAACATGCTTCATCTTTAAAATCCGTATCAACTAATATTAACTGGTGAGATTTATTAACAACAACGTTTCACTCGGTTACGCTGCTCAAAACTGACTGAAGGAAGATGTGTGAATGGGTGGATGGGGGTCGTGACACGTATGATACTCGTACGGGGTTGCGTCACCCTCCTACCCAAACCCCCGTTTTGCCAAAATTGCGGAGTAGGAATGAAGAGCGTATCCCCCGGCATAAACACTAATTTTTTCTTAATTCTATGCATATTATTTGCTCTGTGCCAGCCAGCACTCTCCTCTGGCAACCCCTCCCAGCCTCCCACCCGGTGTCGTGTGGGCAAGTGTCTGTTTAGAGGGAATGTCTGTTTACTAACAAAAGCAAAGAAAAACGAGAGTTAAGGGGAGTAATTACTAATTTTGACTTGATCAAAAAGGCATGTCCAGGCGTACTACGACAACAAACCCGTCTTTTTTTATCATTAAAAAGGGGGGGGGGGGGGGCACGAAGTGGAAACACTCGCCGACGTCGGCGAGAATTCCTATCGGCGACAGTTATAGGTATGGTTTTGAGCATATATGATATATGAGGCATTCAATTTCGTACAGAAATGTCTTAACCACCCGTATACACCCCCATCTCCTGCTCAGAGGACATTTCTGTACGAAATTGAATGCCTCATATATCATATATGCTCAAAACCATACCTATAACTGTCGCCGATAGGAATTCTCGCCGACGTCGGCGAGTGTTCCACTTCGTGCCCCCCCCCCTCCCCCTTTAATGATAAATAAAGACCGGTTTGTTGTCGTAGTACGCCTGGACATGCCTTTATTGATCAAGTCAAAATTAGTAATTACTCCCCTTAACTCTCGTTTTCTTTGCTTTTGTTAGTAAACAGACATTCCCTCATAAACAGATACTTGCCCACACGACACCGGGCAGCCTCGCTTCTCAACACTGTTCAAGGCCGCCCAGGAAGGAGGCACCCTCACGCGCCACCTCCTCCCAGCTCATACACAGACATGCCTTCCCTACACCACATCATGCATAGCTCATGCATAACAATAGTTAAGTTTTGAGTTGTTGATGAGAAGTTATGACGGAAAATGTTGATAAAAACTGAAATTTAATAGGCATTTAATAGGCTGCGTGTGTTTTTACTATAGAAATAGGGATTATATGATGTGTGTTATTTTTACTTGATTTA
Source organism: Chionoecetes opilio (assembly GCA_016584305.1). Classification (NCBI taxonomy): domain Eukaryota; kingdom Metazoa; phylum Arthropoda; class Malacostraca; order Decapoda; family Majidae; genus Chionoecetes; species Chionoecetes opilio. The sequence goes on along the minus strand of JACEEZ010000642.1, from coordinate 213,634 downwards.
GGAATACAAGTAAGGTTTTGAGTGGTTTATTTATGGTTATGAAGGGAAATGTGAAGAGGGAAGGACATTTTATAGATGCCAGTAGAAGCAGAGTAGCTAAGATAGAAGAATAAGATCTTCGCTACTCTGGTAGGAAGATGCTCGTAGCCGAAACGCCGTGTAACAACACGCGCACCTTTTGCCACCACTACGGGCATCTTTTGGTAGCAAAATACCAAAAGATGCCGGAAAATATTTCTCGTGTGACACGGCCTTGTCTTGCCGTGTTGACACGCGCCGCCTCAGCCAGTCAGCGGCCGCCTTCCACACCACCTAGACAACAGCCAAGACTACACGTGAGAAGAGACCATCCTTGGCTCCTGTAATGTTTTAGCCATTTGCGAGTATATCTAGGCACGATAATGTGGTGGAGTGATAGCGAGAGTAGCAATGAGAGGCAAAAGATTACGAGGAAACGCCAAAAGCATCAATCTACCTGGAAAAGTGTAGTAAACAAGCGGAAAAGGAACAGCGGGGAGGCGTTGTGAGCGTACGTTAGCCAGACAACCAACAAGTTAGTGGAGGCCAGGCATGTGGGGTCGCCCTGTGCCTGCCGTGACAGTGTTTTACTAGTGTTGCCCATGAGACTATTCATGACATCTGCACACATTACTGGGGGCTAGGGGAGTGGAAAGCCCAAACAGCCTATATTGTGGGCCGCGTGAGGCAGGCTGCTGTGTGTGGGGTGCAGTCAGTTCGTACACAAGTTGTTTCGTACACCAGTAGATTCGTACACCAAAAAATTGTTTCGTAGTCTATATGAAACCATAGTCGTTTCGTACACTCAGCTCAGAGTGGAACTTGATTACTAGAGTTACGATTCGACACCAGGTATGTACGAAAAAACTCAATATCAGTGTACGAAACAATTAACAAAACCTGGGTACGAAACAACTTGTGTACGAAACTCCCTGTAACCCTGTGAAGCGATCTGGGAAAGCCAGTAGACAGAACCGTAGAACAAAGCGATAATAAGCAGAAAAGGTCACAAGAAGAAGAAGAAGAGCACGAACCACCTGTACTCTGTTATGGCCAGGGGCGAGGAGATAGGGGTTTGCCGCACTGCCTTCTATAATATACGATTTCAAGTCACTCCGGCCCTCCGTCACTCCGGTGTTGCATAAAATAGGTACCGCCTGTAAATAAGTCACAAAACACTGCGACACCGCCCGTGTTTGCCAGCTTATGGTAATTTTCCCCTACTAAATATATGTTTATCAGTTTAAAAGGTATACTGTTATCTTCGGAAATGCTTGTTCTATAATATTATCAAATAAAAAACCGTAAAACACACTAAATAAATGCCATTATGAGACTCAAGAAATATGCATGAACTTAATATTCTATTAAACTCTTCGTCATTTAATACTTTGCGAGAAAACTTTTTACATGGAGAATATGAATAGAAGCGGAATTTCATTAGCTTTCCATTGATACATTTCGTTTTCTGATAAATGAATTAGCAGCATGCATAAATTAGCGTTAACTAAATAAGTAACACCATCAATCGGGAAAAATTACCCGATTTCATGATGTTATTTATATAGTTAACGCTCATTTATGCATGCTGCTAATTCATTTATCTGAAAACGAAATGTATCAATGGAAAGCTAATGAAATTACGCTTCTATTGATATTCTCCATGTAAAAAGTTTTCTCGCAAAGTATTAAATGACGAAGAGTTTAATAGAATATTAAGTTCATGCATATTTCTTGAGTCTCATAATGGCATTTATTTAGTGTGTTTTACGGTTTTTTATTTGATAATATTATAGAACAAGCATTTCCGAAGATAACAGTATACCTTTTAAACTGATAAACATATATTTAGTAGGGGAAAATTACCATAAGCTGGCAAACACGGGCGGTGTCGCAGTGTTTTGTGACTTATTTACAGGCGGTACCTATTTTATGCAACACCGGCCCCCCACCCTGGTCACTCCGGCCCCCACCCTGGTCACTCCGGCCTACCCCCCTGGTCACTCTGGCCGCCAATAAAATATGCAGCTATGTTGGTGGAAAATGACATTGTTTATTCTGCAATGCTGCCAAACACCAACACTAGTACTTTAGATGCTGGCTATAAGGAACAGTACCGTAATAGGCTTTCACTTCATACATTTATTACGTACCGTAGATAACACTAAAATAATCAGGACAACGTTTTTTTTCGATGTACAGACGTGTGGTGGCGTTCATACTTACATTTCTACTGCCATGATTTCAGGAAAGTTAGAAGAGGCTATCTGGAGAGTCTGTGTCATTTTGTGTCTCCATTTGAGTCATATTATGGCTATAAATGACTTGAGCGTATATGCTTGAACAGTCTTGAATTTGGTTCTTGCCACTATGTATTTGCTTATTTAAGCTTCTGTACTTTGAATTAAGGCCTGCATTAATACTGAATGTCAAATAATATTCGTAGGTGGTGGTGGTTTCACGTAATAAAAAAATCGGCAATAAAACTCCATGTTCGTCTTGACTCAAGGTCGGCAATTTTAACCGAGTTTGACCCGGCATTGTCTTCCTGGCTGAATATTGCCGGAAAAAGTGTTCGTATGACTGCGGCCTAACTCTCTTCTCTGCAATCCCATATATATTACGAAACAAGTCACTCCGGCCCCTAGTTCTTCAGGCCCTGGTAACTCCGGCCCCTAGTTTCTCCGGTCCTAGTCACTCCGGCCTCTCAGAGGTTCAACCCAAGTCACTGCGGCCTCCCAGAGCTGAGTGTACGTGTCTGCGTGTTCAAGCCCATGAAGTTTTTTTCATGTTTTTTTTTTTTACTTGAACGCATATTTTATTTTTATATCTTTATTATTATATTTTGTGTAAATGACTATAACTACCGTAGATAACACTATAGTCGCCACATGTACTAATGTCGCCAGGCGCCATATATTACGAATTATAGCCTCTACTGATTTGTATGTGCCCCTGAAGATGATACACAGTAGTTTATATCATGCCTGTATAATCTACCCTGTTTCAGTACTGTTTTATGCTTTGTATCTGCAAGTATACACGGTTTCAAATTTCGCTACTCGTTTTTTTTCGGGCGACGACGACGGCGGGAGGCACTCAAAGCATAAACATTAGCTGGCGATCTTAGTGTAGGTCGCCACTTGGTTGATATCTTGGTAATTTGTTCCCATTTCAGTACTCTCCGCAGCGAGAAGTGTTTCGTACTATAATTAAATAGTGAAGTCATAAGACAAATTTCAACTCTCAATTAAGTTGAAATCAATGTAAAATCCTTAACAAGTTAATATCATTCAATATAAAGGTGTCAGTAACAACCTATAAAAACCTTGGCACCACAGTACAGCCATGTTTTGCCACACAGTCCTGACATCATTGCCACTACTGAGACCTTCCTCAACTCCTCAGTGCCAGACAACTTTGGGAAGATAGGTGGCTACTCAAGTTGGTTCCGACGTGACAGAGCCCAAAGTAACTTTGTGGGAGTCGCTGTGTGCTTCCGCAACAGCCTCCCTGTACAAGCTCTCCCCGTCGACCTTCCTGCTCACATGGAGATGATGTTCTTCAAATTGTGGACACACACTCAAGACTCCATTCTGCTGTGCGTGTGTTATCGTCCACAGTGGCAAGGTGGTGAGCCCCTTCACTACCTGACCACCAACTTAGATGCCCTGCTCCTCCAGCACTCCTGTAAGCATCTCATCATTGTGGGTGATCTCAACCAGTACCTTGTCCAGAGGCAGTTTGACGAGCTGTTGACGGTGTTTGGACTCACCAATCACGTCGACTTCCTCACCCACATCTCAGGGTCTTCACTTGCCCCTGTAATCACCGATTTGCCCTGCAGTATAGTGACTTGCCGTCCGCTAGCAACAGTGGGTTCCTCCGACCACCTGGCTGTTTTCACCAAGATCAAGCTGGCCATCGACAGAGATGAGGCAGTGACTCGCACCAACTGGCTATGGGACAAGGGGAACTGGGATGCAATGAAGGCAACACTTAACAACATTGTGTGGTCTGACGTGCTTACAGGTGACGTTGACACACAAGTGAAGAACTTCACAGAAATCCTGATGTCCCACCAAAGAAGATTTGTGCCCTGCCAGACATACAAGTCTAAACCGGGAGACCAGCCCTGGTTTGGCTTTTAATGCAGGAAAGCAGCAGACAATAAGAGCAAGGCCTGGTTGCGATATAAGTCCCACCCCACAAGAAGACATAAACACCAGCACAAAATGGCCTGTGAAAATATAAAAAGAGTCCAGAAAGAGGCGATCAACAACTGGAGGGATCACCTCAAGCGAAAGCTAACAGGCCAGTCAGTGGGCACTAAGGATTGGTGGAGCAGCATCAAACAACAACAGGGCTTCTCTCGTGACGACACCATCCCACCGTTGACAGCACCTGATGGCTCTGTTGTCACAAGTCACCGGGGTAAAGCCCAGGTATAGGCTGCCCACTTCTACTCCAAGATGACAGTTCCTGACCCAGAACGTGAACCTCCTACAGTTCCGGTTCTAACCAAGGCCGCCCTAGGGAACATCACCATTACCACGGAGGAGGTGTTGCAACAACTTCAACAAGTTGATCCCAAGAAAGCGCTGGGACCAGATAGTATCAGCCCTCACCTGCTTAAAAGATGTGCCTCACAACTTGCTGTGCCTCTTGCTACCATCTTCCGGGAGTGCCTTTCATCTCAGCAGTGGCCATCTGAGTGGAAAGTGGCGAGAGTCTGTGCTATCCACAAAAAGAAGAGCAGAGGCGATCCTCAGAACTACCGCCCCATTTCCCTCCTTTCCGTTGTTGGGAAAGTTCTTGAGTCCATCATTGCCTCCAAAATTACTACATTTTTTGACGCTCACCGCTTGCTAAATTCACGGCAGTTCGGCTTCCGACAGGGGAGATCTGCAGCAGACCTTCTTCTCCTGCACTCAGCAGCCTGGAACCACTCCCTAGATCGGGGCGAAGACACCTTCGTCGTCGCCCTTGACATCGCTGGTGCCTTTGATAGGGTGTGGCATCAGGGCATCACTACCAAGCTGAGAAGCCTGGGGATCTGCGGGGACCTGTTACACCTCCTGCAAGATTACCTCCATGAAAGAACTCTGCGCGTAGTGGTGAATGGTCACACCTCCTCTGAAAATGCTATCAAAGCCAGTGTCCCTCAAGGAAGTGTACTCGGGCCATTACTATGGAACGTTTACTTCAACGACATCCTGCAGCTGATTCCTGAGGCAAGAGCGTACGCAGGCGACTGTACTCTCACATTCACCTGTGAGAGGAGTGACCGCCACAACACGTATCAACCAGATTCGTATCAACCAGGCACTGCAGAGCATCGCCTCCTGGGGCAAGAGATGGCAAGTCATCTTTGCACCAGACAAGACCCAAGCCGTCCTCATCTCCCGCAGGCAAGATGCAGTCAACTGGGACCAACACGCCATTCTCCTGGAAGGCAGAAAAATACACCTCCAGGAGTCAGTCAACATTCTAGGGGTGGAGTTCGACTCTGGCCTCACATACACCAGCCACGTCAAGAAGGTCGCCAAGGATGCTGCCTGGAAACTGAGCTGCATCCGACGCGTCGCGCACCTCCTGGACGCTCAGGGAGTCGGCACACTCTACAAGTCACAAGTCCGCTCCCTGATGGAATACTCGCCCCTCGCATGGTCCTCCTGCCCCCCGTCATACCTCCGCCTCTTGACCGGGTTCAAGCCAGAGCCCAGCGGCTAGCCCGGCTGAAAGCCCCTGAGGCTGCTGCACAGATCATTCAACCTCTCCAGCAGCGGCGTGACGTGGCAGGCATGTGCGTCATGTACAAGGCTCACAGGATGCAGCTCTTACAACTAGCAGAGCTGCGCCTCAACCCACGGGCCAGGCCCTCCCATTCTACCCGTGCGGCCCACAACATAGCCCATCAAGTGACTGTGCCCTTCGCGAGGACGGAACATTACCTCCGCTCCTTCCTACCCCGCTATGGTCGACTATGGAACACCTTGGTGCGCCAGACCGACCTGCATCTCACCACTTCCATGCACGCCTTCAAATCGGGCGTAAATGGCTGGCTGCAAGCGGAACTAACGCAATAAAACATGCAATAAAAATCATTACTAAACATTTGTATAATAAGATTATGTTTTATATTAGTATAATTTCTTTATATATATATATGTGTATCAATGTATTAGTATATTTTCTTTATATTATTTGTATTAGCGTATAGTTGTTATCAGTATTAATTTATAGTAGAGAATTGCTGTACTTTTTCCACATTATTTGTATAATTATTGATATTAATATAATATAATACTGCTAGAGATAGTCCTTGGCGTCCCAGTCAGGACTTTAGCACATCAACTCCCTTCTGTATTCAATGTATTAAGTTTAAAAAAAAAAAAAAAAAAAAGAGAGGGCGAGAGAAAAAAAAAAAAAAGAGAGAGAGAGAGAGAGAGAGAGAGAGAGAGAGAGAGAGAGAGAAGAGAGAGGAGAGAAGAGAGAGAGAGAGAGAGAGAGAGAGAGAGAGAGAGAGAGAGAGAGAGAGAGAAGAGAGAGAGAGAGAGAGAGAGAGAGAGAGAGAGAGAGAGAGAGAGAGAGAAAAGAGAGAGAGAGAGAGAGAGAGAAAAAAGAGAAAGAGAGAGAGACTGGGGAAGGGGGAGGGAAAGAATGATTTCAATGCTACATTAAATAGTAGTCTGACGGTAAGGAAGTGGACAGACTTACAAGTTATTAAAACGATGAACCAACAATACAGGGAAAAAATTACGCACACTTACGAAAACATCCTTACGCATACTTAGGGAAAACACTTACGCACATACACACGCACATACACACTCACACTCACACTCACACTCACACTCACACTCACACTCACACTCACACACACATACACACTCACACTCACACTCACACACACTATTGAAAACTGATACATGACTAATACTTGAAGAAAATTAACACATATTCACCAAATACTTTTGAGAGATATTTTAGTTCATAGCCAATATTGAACAACCACATAACGGAAAGCAATACTATAAGGGATATATTAGTAATTAATAATATCTGAAAACGAAGTCCATTCGATATTAGTGTATTTTATGCATATACAATAAAAGCAAAGCAAATGATTTTGTCTTAAGAAACGCAAGGCAAAAATGGAAGACAAAAGCAATATATATATAACAAGGTAAGAGAAAGGAAAAATAAAAGGAAGGCTAGGTAAAAAGATAGTTTGATGTCAATTATTTAGTGAGTGTGTAAGTAAAATAATTAAGGAGGTAGATATGAGAGCCAGAAAATAGGATGAGTAGTAAGAGTAGGAAGAGGAAGGGAAGAAAGGAGGATTGAGGTAATGAATAAGGAAATGAGATTGCTAAGAATAGGACGATAAATACAAAATAACTAATATATTGAGTAGATAAGTAAGCAGGCAAGGCAGAAGATACACGGCAGAGTTAATAAGTAAATAAAGAAATATAAGTAAGCAAAAAGTTAAAATGAGCAAATAAATAGAATGAGAAAGTAAGATAAAAGTTAATTTGTGTAAGAAAATAGTGAATGGCGAGTAAGAAGGAAAACATGTTAGCAAGCAAGGAAGCGCGAGGAGGATGGAAGGAGGCAGAAAGGTGTGTGTGGAAGGAAGGCGTGTGTACTATTGGCTCCACTATTTCCCTCTACTGTTTCTATTTGTTACCACCACCACCACCACTGCCACCACCACTGCCACCACCACCACCACCACCACTGACACCACCACCACCACCACCACCACTGCCACCACCACCACCACCACCGCCACCACCACCACCACCACCACTGCCACTGCCACCACCGCCACCACCACCACCGCAAAGTGATTTTACTGTACTTTTCACTTTGTATAATGTTACTGGAATTATCATTAGTATTATCATTTTTATTATTATTATTATCATCACTATTATCATTATCATCATTATTGTTGCTTGTTGGTTGATTGATTGGGAACTGTGTGTGTGTGTGTGTGTGTGTGTGTGTGTGTGTGTGTGTGTGTGTGGTGTGTGTGTGTGTGTGTGTGTGTGTGTGTGTGTGTGTGTGTGTGTGTGGTGTGTGTGTGTGTGTGTGTGTGTGTGTGTGTGTGTGTGTGTGTGTGCGCGCGCGCTCAAACAAGAGGCAAGGAAACTTACAAGTTTCCACCGTCCACAATAACCAGGCCAATATCAACCATGGGAGAGGGAGAGAGGGAGGGAGGGAGGGAGGGAGAGAGGGAGGGAGGGAGGGAGATAGGGAGGGAGGGAGGGAGGGAAGTAGGGAGGGAGGGTGGGAGAAAATGGGGAGAAGAGGGAAATAATAAGTGGGTGGAGGAGGAGGAGGAGAAGGAGGAGAAGGAGGAGAAGGAGGAGGAGGGGGAGGAGGAGGGGAAGGTAAAGTGCCATGTGGTGACGATGGCGATAGGAGGGAGAGAGAGGGAGGGAGGAGTGGCAGTCAGAAATCCAGGCCAAGGAATCCATGAGAGTAGGGGAGCCACCGTGTATATAAACAGTGACATTGTGACGGAGGACATCAGTTGGCTCTGACCACTAGTAGCGTCTACATCCTCCTCCCTCCTCTACACCGGTTCACTTACCCTCCCTTACTTGTTACGAAAAGGTATGTGTCTGTTTACCAAGTTGTCTCGCATCGCACTTTACCATCCTCCACCTCCACCACCACCACTACTAAAACTTCCTGCAGTGCCTCGCCCTTGTGTGACTCAGTGCTTCGTCAGTGTCGTATTAACCCCGCCCGGAGGATCGAGTGTGCTGATCTGATGCTGTTCCCCGGAGACAGATTTTTTAGGTCTAGTCCAAAATCAGGCAAAGTTTTAAATTCACCTCATGGCCTTGATTGCTTCTCGATCACAGGCAGTTTAGTCTGTGTACCAAATCACATAGATTTTTACAGTCCGCTTTACTTAAGTCACTATCATATATTTTTGTAATTTGAATGTGATGATTAATGTATCCACTTGTCATGCTTAACCAAATGGCCTTGACTGTTATTCGATCACAAGGAATGAATTGATTTTCTCTGCCACGAGATGTAAATTGAATCCGTCTCCTTAACTCCAGTCATTATCAGATATTTTGACGTGGCAAATAATTCATCCTCCTCTCATGCGTATCACCTTGCCTTTGACTAAACTACTCGATCACATAAATTAGCATTTTTCTGACCCACAAGATGCATTGATTTCAGTCCCGTTTAGTCAGCAAAAAACTAGATAAAATTGTCACGAATCACAAAATCAACGTAGCTACTCATTCATCCTGTAGTCACTCTTATCAATTACAAGAAAAGTAAAGTCATGTCACAAAAAATTGGCTTATGTTGAAGATTATCTCACTTGAACAATCTATAAAAAAAAAGAACCTTCAGTAAACTATCATTGCTTGTGTATTACGTGAAGTCCCTGATGGTTTCTTTGCCTCATCGCGCATTGCAAACACTATCATACTCGTCACTTAGAGCTTGTCAAACACAGTCTTTGCAGAGCACACACAAGGCGTCGGCCCATGACTGGCTTGTTGCCGCGGGGAGGAGCTCGCTGCCTCTCCCCTACGTCTTCTCCCTCCTCCCCTCCCGTACATCCACCTCCTTCAGACACTCATTTCCGTCAGATCTTCCTCATTGGCATAATAGAACTCTTACTCTCATAGTTAAACCAGATCTTTATTGACAAGACACTAGTTACCACAGAACATTTTGTATTTTGAATATATCATGATTGTCTTAAGGTAGTCTCCACACACACACACACACACACACACACACACACACACACACACACACTGAAGCAACCACGTCATTAAAACATATACTTGATAAATAAGCATCAGATACAAACACATCAAACCAAGTAAATATCAGAGAGACAACAACCACAAAACAACAAGAAAAACAAAAACCACCAATATAATTCACATGTTTCAAATTAAACTATTACGTGGCAATTAAATCTAGACAGCCAGACAGACAAACAGACATAAGATAAGAACAAAGATAAGATAAGACAGAGAAAGATAAGGAGAGGCACCGAAATAGAAGAAGAAAATACAAGGTGTGTAGAGCATTATAATTACAAGAAAAAGTTCACATTTGAGCAACTGAATCACTTTATAATTCAGGTTAACTTAGTACAGGCTTAACACGTACAGGTTACTTGTTGGCCTGTCCGTACCTACCTAACAGTCATCCTCATCTCATATCACAGTCACCCTAACCCTGCACTCTATTTCCAGTGTCATCATGTGTATATATTCTGTACAGTTATAGTAATGCATGTACAGCATATAGTAATGCATGCATATAACATTAGCACTGTAAATATCATGCAATATGTATAATTATTGAACCATGACACAATATAACCTACTGATCAACTTTAAATTACAGTATTATGATAAGTCAACCATCGCCTTGTATATAGCACGAGCAGATGATGTACATATATAGAGAGCTGTAAATATGCTTAGGAAATACAAAACAGAGTAACGGACGCAATGTGTAAATATCTTCAATTGGATGCCGATTGTGTCCAATGGCGAGTAAAATAGACCGGCGACATCATGTGAATACAGTTTCTGCCTGGTGGTGGCATATTGTTCCTTACTATCCTGCCTATAACCTTCCTGAGCCTATCATTAGTAAAGCCTCCTTATGCCTCCTTCAACAGTAGTCCTCCTAGTCACAGTATCTCCACCCGCCAATTAATCTCAGACACTAACTACACCGGCAAAAAAGTCTCTTAGTCACGCCACATCCAGCACAGCGTTGATGGCTTGTTCCGTAGATAAAGCACAAGTTATCCTTCCTATATATGCATCTCTCTCTTTCCTTCCCCCTCTCGCACGCTGTATATATACTCATTTAATCTTTAAGCAAACTATGTACTAGTGTCATTGCGAAAAAAATAGCTTGTAATAGATACCTTAAAAACTGCACCTTCTGTTACATTGAAAAGAGAACGTGTAACAGTAAACTAGGAGAGAACTATAAGCGTTTAAGCATAAAATTACGCCTCACCTCCCCCATTACTTAAACTCTTTGCCGTAGTTAGTGGTCAGACGCCGCATACCGGCAGACCCAAGGAAGGGGTTGAGGCCTGCTGTAGAGGGAAGGGGGTTGTTAAGGCGCGTGGTCACAGTGAACGGTTATGTGGGATGTAATGTTTGGGGTGTCATTCCCTCCCCTGCACTGCCACCTCCATGCTCGCTCAGGTGGCACTAGTCGTCACCGTGGTCTGGCAACACTGATTTCACGCGCCCTCACTATATAGCGTAGTAAAAGCCGATCTAGTAAAATATTTATCAATAATAATGTAATAACCAATTGTTCTATTAGAATAACAAATCATTGGTTTTTTCCACTTACTACGAGTCTCATAATTAAGAATGATAATTATTTTAGTTATTCTTCATAAACGCCATCAAATAAGAAGAATATAAGATCTATCCTAGTAAATGTCACGAAATCGTAAAGACAGGATACATTTTTCTAGTCACTCACTGTGATATATAAATTTCAATAGTGTCAAAGCAACTGAAATACCTCGTTGAGAAAGCCACATTATAGCATTTTGCCACATAAATGAAAGTGTAATACTAGTAATAATGATAATCATAATAATGAAAACGATGACAATAATTAAAGCAATAATGATGATAATAACAATAATAACAGTAACAATGGTAAAGCTGACGATAATAGTAGAAATAATAAAAATGATGATGATAGTCAGAGTAATGATAATAATAATAATAGCAATAATAATAATAATAACAATAATAATAATAACAATAATGATAATAGCAACAATAATAATAATAGCAACAATAATGTAATAGCAACAATATGATAATAGCAACATAATGATAATAGCAACAATAATGATAATAGCAACAAATGATAATAGCAACAATAATGATAATAGCAACAATAATAATAATAACAATAATGATAATAGCAACAATATATAATAGCAACAATAATGATATAACAATAATAATGATAAACAAAATAATGATAAAATAACATAATGATATAGAACAATAATGATAATAGCAACAATAATTATATAACAATATGATAATAGCAACAATAATAATAATAACAATAATAATAATAACAATAATGATAATAGCAACAATAATAATAATAATATCAATAATAATGATCGTAATAAAAACAAAAATAATAACAATGACAAATCTTCAGTTCGTTGCATTGCCTTGCCGCACTGTACTAAGCAGAGGCAATATTTAATAACAACACCACCACTACTTCCTGCCTCCTGCTAACTGTTTCCCGCCGCCCTTCTGGCATCCCCGCAGTGCTTAGCCAGGCAACCCGCGGCCCTCACAACCAGATGGCGACAGTGTGTGTGTGATGCACGGTGACGCCAACTGTTTATTGACTTACCTATTTATTTGGTTATCTATTAATTTCCTTATATATTTAGTTTTGAGTTTATTGGCCAGCTGCTTTATTAGTTCATGTATTCATTTGGATATCAATTAATTTCTATATATTTCGTTTTTTTACTCTATTGGCCAGTTGTTTCATTAGTTTACCTATTTATTTGGTCATCGATTCATTTCCCTATATATTTAGTTTTTGACTTTATTGGCCAGTTGTTTCATTAGTTTACCTATTTATTTGGTTATATATCAATTTCCCTATATTTCTGACCTTATTGGCCTTATTCATGGATTCATTCGTTTTTTTTCTCTCTCTCTCATCCATTTACTACCCGTTAAACACTATTATCATTCACGTGTTGAATATCGTTCATTATCAATACGTGACCTTGAAGGATTTATTAGACCTAAGAATTAGCAAACAGTCTCGGCAAGGTCAATATCACGTCCTGAAGAAACACAGAAACTCATTTGTATTCCTCCTAAATCATGTCCTCGGTATAGCTTCCATTTTGCTTCCGTTATCATCAGTATAAGTCATTTCATTGTTCACTATTCCCTTTGTATGCGAAGGGGACATTTCTTAGTGTTATTATCATTATCAATATCATCATTATTAATTCGTGCAGTCTTAAAAACGGCAAGCTTTTTCGATCATAATAATCGTCTGAGTATGGTGATTAGCTTCCTATGATTTCTTAGCACAATCAGTCAACCGATCATGTTGCCAGTTAGTGTTTTTGCACCGTAACGTTAATGACTTTGGCAGGTTAAGAAATCCCTATTAATCATAACAAATGTGATGGAATACTCTCACACACGAGCCTTTCAAGTTGAGGGAGAATAACGTCTAATAGGATCACTTTCTATGCGTGAAATCAATTGTCTTGGTTCTCTTCTCGGCAAACCATAAAATACGAATAGTGTGTCTTTATTGTTAGTGTCTCGGTGAATGAAACTTCCCAAAATAATACCCTTCCCATAATTCCCTTAATAATAAACTTCCCATCTATATAGAACTTTTATAAACTCTTGTTGCTTGTCTGTGCCTCCTCCTCTTCCTCCTCCTCCCGCTGGGCTGGTAACATTTCTTTTGCCAGCCCAGCGTCTCCCCTTCCAACACAACAATAACACCTCAGCCTCCCCGTCCAGCCGACTTGGCGTTTTCTGACGCGTCCAGGTTTTCTTTAACAAACGTTCAGGCACGACGGTCCTATTTCTGTAGGAGCTGTATTCTCATGGCGCGCCGCGAGGAATGAAGGACCTGCCATCTAGTGGTTGCAAAAGCCAATTTTGTAGCGTTGGTGCATGAGGTCGCTCCCCCCTGCGACCTGGACCCCTGCATGCCGAGAGCCTCGCCTGTTACCTGTTCTCACCTTTTCAGGCCTTGTACAGTCATGAAGACCTTTTTCTTCTCCGCGGCTGTCCTTGTTGTGTGTATGCGAGTGGGGTGGGCAGCCGAGGCCTTGCAGCAAAAGAGTCAACCTTCAGCCGTTGTTGATGATGCCGACCCAGATGAGAGATTTATTTTGGGGACTGGGGCCTTCAATTTTGGAAACACTGCGGGCTCAACGAGCGTCACGATTGGGAACGCTGGCTATATTGCTCTCGGGGCGGCACTGCTTGTCCCGCTCATTATTGGTCTAGCTCTCTTGTTCTACCTTTATGGTGAACGAAGAGACAACACATCGTACAGCAGCTCCGGTTATGACAGCTACGCGCGTAAAACTGACCAGTAGGTATCCGTTAGTTGTACAGACGTAGTTGATTAGCTATGATCCTTCCCGCTGCAAGTCAGGCCCGATCGTGCACTTCCTTCATCCTGACCCTCGCCCATCCTTCTCCCTGTCAACCACTCTCCTCCAACCAAGCACCGCCATAACTGACATGCCTGTCGGTTCTCAGACTCACTAGATGGCAGTAATGTGTAAGTCACTCAATAAATTAATCACTCATCAATGAATTACAAGTCGTAAACACCGCCTCGTTTCAGGCCAGAATGTTCACTTATAAGAACCAGAGCATCTCTCTCCTCCTGCGGGTCATTCTTCTCCTCCACGCGCCTTGTCTGGCCGAGTTCACTTCGTTGTCTGAGGACAGCGAGAGGGACGAGGCTCTGGAGGACGTGGAGGACAAGAGTCCCTGGGAGAGGCTGGGCTGGACGTCCTCCTCCACCACCGGCTCCAGCAGTGTAATAGTGTCAGGGGCAGGCATCGTGTGGACCTTACTTTGGAGCGTCGTGTCGTTCATCATTGCCAGCGCGGTTCTCTGCTACTGGGTGGGATGTGAATATGCATCGTCGGGCCGCAGATTCAGTAACCTGGTGGGCCTGTACGTGCCTTAATCCACTTTTTAAGTACAAGTTTAGCGAGGCCCACCGTACTCAGCTGAACTGTGGAGCGCCTTGTGCTGGGGCCGTGAGCGGGAGTCTGGGTCGAGGTGAGGAAGCATCAATCGCCTCACCCCAGAAGCCCGGCACGGATCCGGCGACAAGGCGTTGTAGTCACACGCAGCACGATTAATGTTAATGCCTCACAATTTGAACCGATGTCGCATGTGCAGCACCAAAGCATGTCACTCCCATCCCTTACCATGCACGGCCCCGGACCGGCCTGCGCCAGGTCACGCGGGCCCTGTAGTGGATATGCCACCATCACCTGGCGTGCTAAATTACCTGCCCATAATCCTCGTCCTGCCCGCGGCCTTCCTTCCCTCAACCACAAACCTCGATGAGCCAAGCTCTTTCCCAAAGACCCAGTGTTTCTCCCCCTACGAAAGGATGTGTGTCGATCTCTCAATGCATCGGCGCCGAACTCAGTCCGTCACGGTTGCCTCTCGTCCTCCACTCTGCTGAAGACACACCTCGGCTGCCCCACAGATACCAACCTAACGATTAACTCCTCTTAGTTTGCTGTAGACGGTTACCATCGCTACAAATGGCTTTTGTACCATCAGACCCAATCATGGCAGGTTTTGTAACTTCCTCAGCTTCCTCGGCTTACCGTTCATTGAAATTCATTCCGTCAGATAGATCAGTGTCACCTTGCTCGTACCCTGGTCTTCCAGATTACCCTGTACCCTTCCGAATGAACCGCACGCTGGTAGTCCTCGCCCTGGTGGCTGGCCTTGCTACCTGCGCCAAGGGATTCTCGCCAGAAGCACTTGACGAGTATCCGGTGGTGGCAGATGACGACCCTGAAAGCAGGCTCTTCTTTGTTACCACCAACACAACCACAGTCACAATCGGTTACGCCTCCTTCGTCCTCGGAGTGACAAGCATCATCGTGCTTGGCGCCCTTTGTGCTCTAGCCTACTTTTACGTTACTGGAGATGATTTAAACAAATACGACTACTCCGGCTCCGGATCCGGATACTCTGGCTCCTATGCCAGGAAAAAGTATGTAACAGTTCATTTTGTCAGTTTTAGTTTTAACTTTGAGTTAGCGGTGTCTTCCTTCCCCCACCCTCCCCGCCCCACCCTGGACTCCCTTGGACTCCCTTGCCCTCCAGCCTCCAGCCCTTCCTCCCTCACAACCGCTTGTCTCAGCAGAGATTGTCCTCCCTATAATCCCACCCACCACCACCACCTCCACCACTACCACCACCACAATCCCCTTCCACCACCACCACCACCACCACCCATTCCTGTCGGTGGCCCGGCCGGACACAGGCGCTGCGGTTCATTCTTATGCATGGCCAAGGTTTTCTGGAGGGTTCCGGGACCTTGTCCTTCAAGTACACGGCTCACGGCGCACCAAGAACCTCCACGGACTGACCTGAAATTGCGCTACTCACTTTTACTTCCTCAATCTCACTTTTGGACACAATAGGTCGCCATTCACACTCAAGATGGCCATTACTCTAGGTCTGGGTGTCCGAGCGCAGGCCATCAGCTTGCCCTTCAACTCAACGCGGCACCTTTTCCAGTGCAGTGACTTGCGGCAGACGCGAGAATGAACCGCACGCTCCTGCATGTTCTGGGGGCACTGTTCCTCTCCTCCTGCGTCCTTGCATCCGACTACCCATATGCTGACCTGAGTTTGGACCAGCCTGACCCTGCTAGTAAAGAAGCTGATCCAAGGCTGTTCTTCATCTTTAACAATGCTTCCACGGGTTCATTTGTCACCTTCAACACCACCCTGCTCCTCTTCTCCGCCGGCATCCTGCTCTGGGGTGTCGCCGGAGCCATTGCCCTTTATTATCTCCTGACAACCCCTGCCGACTCGGGCTACTCAGGCTACAGCTCAGGCTCAGGCTACGGCTCAGATTCAGGCTACTCAGGCCGCGGCAACCGAGGGTGCGTACAAACCTGACCATCACCTAGCCCTTCCCCTGTGCACGCTTCTGGCCGCCCGCTCAACCACCGCCACTTGTTGTTGCCTTCACCTCAGTCGCCCTCACATTGGAGGTTTTACTTTTAAGCCCCTCTGGCGGTGGTTCAGCGGTAACCAATGAGGTACGAGTAAAGGTAAGGATTTTTTTTGTTCTTCTTGTATGTGCATTAATCTCTCCGCCACGGCCTATCGCGGGGAGGTTTGTGCATGTGCGAGACCGTGTGGCGGGTGAGTCTTGAGTCGCAGCTCAGCCACTTGTCAGAGCAATGCCATGCCCGACAGGAGAGTGGAAGGGAAGAAACCACCTCGGGGAAGCTTATGAAGAAGTAAATATATACGCATTCATTTATTCCTAACAGGCATATGAAAAATAATATCTTAAATTTTAGATACAAACTTAATTTGACTTTGCATCGCTACAAGTAATGCTTAGCGACCCATAACATAACCAGCCCACCATCCTCACGTCCGCTCGGGGCAAGATAAAGACAAAACACTTCCGTCACATTTGTTCATAATCGTACAAACAACGAAAAAGTACATTATTTGTGCGGTTGCTACATCGTCCACATGTATTGTTTTCAAATCATCACTCAGCAGGCACACTTCAAGCACAGACGCACCGCTTTTATGTGCAAGATACAAGCACATACCAAGTTACGCTTACAAGGTGTTGAAGCCACAATGATGTCTTAATCAGGTACATGTTAGCACTACCAAGTAATCAAATCGCAACATAGATTATAAAACTACTGCATCCTCGCCATCATTTCGAGTAATATAAAAGGAGTAACATTTGATCACAGTCACGACGCTCACAAGCTCTATCAAACACTCACTCGTAGCTACATTCTGTTATCTCTTGGACAAAGTTTCTCATTCTTGCTGTTGGTTGTGCGGTTTCGTGTCCACACCTCAGCGCGCCACACCTCCGCCACATCACTCAGCCCCGCCACAGCCAAAAATGGTGAAACTGCCGAGAACAGCCTTATAAATGAGCGTGATTTAGGCCACCGCCGCTCCGCCCCTCCTGCAGGGCATCACGCTCCTGCGCGATAATGCGAAGGCGCCTCCCTCGATGCCTCGATGGTGGCTGACCGTTGTCCTTGCACGATGTGGTGATGGTCTTGTCAAGACCTTACTGAAGGGAACCACAACATTCTGATCAGGTAAATCTCACCTTACACTGTGAGTAACAAAATTAATTACAGCGTTACGCCCGCAGGTCTGGCAATTAGTGACGCCGCAAGCCTCACACGCAGAGACTTGTCTCACAGGAACAAAGAAGAAACAAGTTGTTGATACGACTTTTCCTTCATTCAAAGGACGACCTATCAGTCCCTTACGCAGTCGTCGCTGCTTCAGAATGATGCTGAAGAAGGATAAAACAATGTTCTTGCAGAAATCGGCAGCTTCAAAACCACTCATGATTGGCCCGCCTCCGGTGCTCCTCCTCGGCGTGAAGCGCTGAGTCACGGTCGCCGATGGTGTTTGACCAACGGTGCTGTGGACAGCCGAGGGAAAGCCCCGCACCGGTGCACCTTGGCTGCCCCCGAGATGTAGAGCGATTGGACCGGGGGCAGAAGGTCTTTCTACCCGGCAGGTGAGCCAACATTGCTCACTGCTCGTGTTTGGTGAGGAAGTGGGGGGGGGGTGAGGGAGAGGGTCAGGCCCTTTCCCTCCTCGCCCCCCTTCCTCTGGGGCCACACCTCACACTGTTGACCAAGTGAGGTTGATTTTTTCAGCCGTGCGATTTCTTTTTATCTAGCGCAGTAGGTCTCTCTTCTCAACACCCCCTCGCGTTGACGTCACAATCTCATCATCGTATATAAAGCTGACTTTGCAGACTGAAGGCACAGCACCGTCTAGCCCGAGTCTCAGAAGGCCGTGCGCCATCAAGTAATTGAAGCAGTGCACGTGGATCTTACCAACACATCCCTCTCTTGATCGTGGTTTATCCTCATCGACCTCCAAGACCCCGAGCGGCAACATGTTTCGCGGAACACTGGGATGGCTGGTGGCGGCGTGCCTCGCCCTGACGGTGGTGGCACAAGAATTCAAGGAGGACAACGGCCTTCTTTACGATGACGAAGGCCGCCTCCTGATCGTTACCATGGGCACCGGTGCTACGGACACCAGGGGACTCAATATAACAGGAAATCTTTTTACTCTATTGCGGGAATTTGCTCCCTTTTTGGCGGGCGTCGGAGTCTCCGCCTTAGCCATCGGTATCCCCGCCGCTGTCCTGTGGGGTAAAGGCTGCTATGGTTATGGCTCTGGCTCCGGCAGCGGCTACGGCTCAGGCTCAGACTCAGGCTACGGCAATAGCGGAGGATATTCATCGTACTCGTCATACAGGCGGTAAGGTGACGGCCGAGCCTGGTGGGGCGTCGGCCGCCACGAGTGTCTGCATGTTGTGTACAGTGTGGTGGCAGCAAGCAACCACCTCAATACCTCACCCTAGTCTTACATAATTCCCCTTACGCCTAGATTAAAGCCTGTCTCCTTCTGTATAATAATGCTTGTGATGTATATAAGTATATAATGTATATAATGATGTATATAAAAAAATTGCTTGGTTAATTGCTTGCCATACAATCAGTCTGTGTAGTGAATGCAGTGTTAGGCAGGACAAAGGCTCATCGCTCCCCACCACAGGTCCTTCGATCCCTACGCCATCGACTGGGAAAAGTTCTCCATCATTGACTGGATCGCCATCGGGGAGGAGGCCTGGAGGAAGTTCGACCCCGCTGACCTGGAGTGCCAGAAGCGTCTCATCTGTGAGATCCACCAGAACACATCGCGCTTCGGGGTGGCGGCGGCCAGACTCGTCGACGTGTTCAGGTACGTCTGATTGCTCTCCTACTTCTGTCAAGACCACACACTAACTTGTTACCTTTCAATGATCAGTTATCAGTCTAATAAACACGAATTACAACAGACAGACAAACGTCGGCTATCCTCAGCACAACATGAATTAGTAATTGTGCTTCATTAATTGTGATACTTCTCTCTCCCTTTACTCTCCCTGAACACACACGCCTTGGCACACGCACGACGCACCTAACATTCCTTTTCCTCTCTCCTCAGTTACCTCCAGTACGCTGAAGTTCTCTCCCTTCCCGATGAGATTAAAGCCCTGGTCGAAGAGTATAACGAGGCGGCAGATCGAGGCCGCAGCATGAAAAAAGACTGCGGGGAAGTCTTCACCACTTGTGACTTCTCGGTGAAGAAGATAATGGAAAAATACTCACATAATGAAATTTAGGGCTTCTACCAAAGGTCCGGCGCCTAAGGAATTACCTTTGGCTGGGAGCTCCTCAGGTAACCAACCGAGGGCGCAAAGTGACACTCAGTATTGATCTGACCTTGGTAGGGGTAGGACGCTTCCTTCTCCCTCGACCTTCAGCTCGTCATGATATCGTTCTGTTTTTTATGTTGTTGTTGTTGATTAATTTGTATCTAAAGAAAAACTTGTTAATTTGTATTTAAGGTAATTTATTGACTGTGATTACGGCTGCGACTGCCTGACTGTACCACCGCCATAGACTCGAGACCTCCTTCCCCTGACGCCACGACCTCGGAGCCACGGACGCAGCAATGCCAAGACGCTCCTCTTTGTAAATATGACGCCAACTCTTTACATAAACGTGCTCATGTGACTTAATGACTTTAACTGACTTTCTGACGCCCTCTTCCTAACTAACACTACTGACTACCTGACTGACTGAATGACTGACTAATTACTGACTGAATATCGACTAAACTGACAAATTCTATTGACTGAATGACTGACTTTACGACTTTCTGACTGATGACAGTAAGTATTAATGACGACATTGATGACAACAACCGACTTACAACTAACAACTTGACTTATGACTTACTGAATCATCACTGGACATTTAATCCCACTGACAAAACACTTAACTGAATCTTCAAGATGCAAGATACACCGACTCACACTGACTCATACTAAATCTCGACTGTATCTTGCTCATGCTTCACTGACTAATACAACACATGGCACTGACTCAATACCTGACTCAAAGACGAGGACAAAACTCAATGACTCAATGACTGCTAAACACGAGCCCTACCTGGAAACACCTGTGACAGATGTTCCAGGTGACGGGATCTTAAACTCGACTGTAAAATAATTAGAAAACAAACCACGCAATAGTGTACAGACTGTGAATAATGTATAGACCAATTATTTTTTTTTACCAAGGACTACAGCGTTCCCTTGAGAGAACTAACTTTTCAGGGAACAGACAAGACCTTACCATTCTCAGGACACGACCGAAGGACACCTGTTGTTATGTAGAATAGTAATCCCTCCTCGCCCCTTCCCCCCAGCCATCCTTCCTCCTCACCACCCTCACCACCACCATTGTTTCAACTTATTTATTCAACAAGTTAAAAAAATGTTTAGTTATAATATTTGCAAACACGTTGTTCCTATACTCTGTTTGTCGAGTAAATGTTATGATTTGTTATGCTATATGATAGGCAATAATTATGGTTCTTGTAAATATTTCCAGCATTTGATTGATGAAGCTCTCACTTGTGCAGTCTTGGAGTTTATACAGTTTATATTATAATTTATCCCAGTTCATATCAGTCTTTGCAGACTTGATGCCAGTTCTTTATCAGTATTGATGATTTGATGCAATGATGCAATATTATGCGTCTTGAATACTTATGCAGCATTGATGAGTGAATACCATTCTGAAAGTCTGAGCAAAGTATTATATCAGTCTATGCAGTCTGTGATTCATCTTTGAGTTTATACTTAGATGATTTGATGCAAGATATAGAAAATGTACCTTAGAAATTACTTGTACCGATATGAGGGTACGAGGAAATACCATGCGTGAACATCAAAGTATTATATCTTATCTCTTGTCACTGGTACATCTGATCATCTTAGCATTTGCATAGCAAGTCTTGAAATCTATGATGCAGTCGATACACTGATAAACTATCAACTCTTGATGCAGTCTTGATACAGTCTTGATGCAGTCTTGATGCAGTCTTGATGCAGTCTTGATGCAGTCTTGATGCAGTCTTGATGCAGTCTTGATGCAGTCTTGATGCAGTCTTGATGCAGTCTTGATGCAGTCTTGATGCAGTCTTGATGCAGTCTTGATGCAGTCTTGATACAGTCTTGATACAGTCTTGATGCAGTCTTGATGCAGTCTTGATGCAGTCTGATCATCTTGATCAGTCTTGATGCAGTCTTGAATTGCAGTCTTGATACAGTCTTGATGCAGTCTTGATGCAGTCTTAGCATGCAGTCTTGATGCAGTCTTGATGCAGTCTTGATGCAGTCTTGATGTGATCAGTCTTGATACAGTCTTGATACAGTCTTGATGCAGTCCTTGATGCAGTCTTGATGGTCGCAGTCTTGATGCAGTCTTGATACAGTCTTGATACAGTCTTGATACAGTCTTGATGCAGTCTTGATGCAGTCTTGATGCAGTCTTGATGCAGTCTTGATGCAGTCTTGATGCAGTCTTGATACAGTCTTGATACAGTCTTGATGCAGTCTTGATGCAGTCTTGATGCAGTCTTGATGCAGTCTTGATGCAGTCTTGATACAGTCTTGATACAGTCTTGATACAGTCTTGATGCAGTCTTGATGCAGTCTTGATACAGTCTTGATACAGTCTTGATACAGTCTTGATACAGTCTTGATGCAGTCTTGATACAGTCTTGATACAGTCTTGATACAGTCTTGATACAGTCTTGATACAGTCTTGATACAGTCTTGATACAGTCTTGATACAGTCTTGATACAGTCTTGATACAGTCTTGATACAGTCTTGATACAGTCTTGATAGTCTTACAGTTTGTGCATTTGTGCAGTCTTGATACAGTCTTGATACAGTCTTGATGCAGTCTTGATACAGTCTTGATACAGTCTTGATACAGTCTTGATGCAGTCTTGATACAGTCTTGATGCAGTCTTGATACAGTCTTGATACAGTCTTGATACAGTCTTGATACAGTCTTGATACAGTCTTGATACAGTCTTGATGCAGTCTTGATACAGTCTTGATACAGTCTTGATACAGTCTTGATGCAGTCTTGATGCAGTCTTGATACAGTCTTGATACAGTCTTGATACAGTCTTGATGCAGTCTTGATACAGTCTTGATACAGTCTTGATACAGTCTTGATGCAGTCTTGATACAGTCTTGATACAGTCTTGATGCAGTCTTGATGCAGTCTTGATACAGTCTTGATACAGTCTTGATGCAGTCTTGATACAGTCTTGATACAGTCTTGATACAGTATTGATGCAGTCTTGATACAGTCTTGATACAGTCTTGATACAGTCTTGATACAGTATTGATGCAGTCTTGATACAGTCTTGATACAGTCTTGATGCAGTCTTGATACAGTCTTGATACAGTCTTGATACAGTTTGATCAGTCTTGATCAGTCTTGATACAGTCTTGATACAGTCTTGATACAGTCTTGATACAGTCTTGATACAGTCTTGATGCAGTCTTGATACAGTCTTGATACAGTCTTGATACAGTCTTGATACAGTCGTCCTGTGACCTCCAAGTAGCGGCCTTGTGTCCTTTCTATTTTTTTTTATCCAAAGTGACGTTTTGCAGGCCTTGAAAAATACTACTTGGAAATACGCTCCCCATAAATAAAATGCAGCCTTGCAGTACGAAGAATTAATTAGAAGAAATAGAACTCACCACCTACACACATACACACACCCACACCCAAAAATAATAAACAAATAACAAATAAATATAGTAAAACATACTATTGGATAAATATGAATACAGGACCACACGAATTATCTCAGGCCCTATATGCTACAACAACACACACACACACACACACACACAGACACAGACACAGACACACACAGACACACACACAACTACACACAACTACACACAACTACACACAACTACACACAACTACACACAACTACACACAACTACACACACACACACAACTACACACAACTACACACAACTACACACAACTACACACAACTACACACAACTACACACAACTACACACAACTACACACAACTACACACAACTACACACAACTACACACAACTACACACAACTACACACACACACACAGACACACAGACACACAACTACACACACACACACACGAAGAATAATCATTAATTTTTCTCCACGTCTTTGTTCCCCGCTTGTACACCTGTTCATACCCTTCCCTCCCCTCACCTGCCCTGCACACACCTGGTAACACTCGCCCCCCCCCTACACACACAGACAGTGCTTGGATTAGCCTGTCTTGCTTCACTCCTCCCTACACCACCACCACCACCACCGCCACCAGTTCTATTTCCTTATCTACCTCTTCTAATATCTTGTTTCACTGACCCTCACAACTACTATTACCACTTTTACTACTACCACCGCTATTACTACCACTATTTCCACTACTACTACTACTACTACTACTACTACTTCTACTACTACTACTACTAATAATAATAATAATAATAATAATACTTCTATTACCACCACCACTACTACTATTATTATGGGTACTCCTTCGCCTGCTTCTCCCTTTCCTCCTCCTCCTATTAACCGTCATTCTCCCTCTCTTCCTCCCTTCCTTTTCATTCTGCTTCTGCTTCTGCTTCTCTTCCTACTTCTCCTTGACCTCCTCGTATTCCTTCTTAATGTCTTAGTCCTATTCCTACTAATAATAATCTTCCTGTTGTTGACATTTTTCTCTACGGATTGTTTAACGAAAAATAATAAGGACACGACACTCAATACGAAGCGTCAATCAAACTTCCCCGTCATATGGCTTTGAATTGATTTCGAATTTTCCACGGTGACACTTAATCGAAATATATGAAAACTAGAGGACAGCTAAATAGCAGCTTTAATGCATATATTTATAGGACAGAGAGAGAGAGAGAGAGAGAGAGAGAGAGAGAAGAGAGAGAGAGAGAGAGAGAGAGAGAGAGAGAGAGAGAGAGAGAGAGAGAGAGAGAGAGAGAGAGAGAGAGAAGGAGGAGAGAGAGGAGAGAGAGAGAGAGAGAGAGAGAGAGAGAGAGAGAGAGAGAGAGAGAGAGAGAGAGAGAAATAACGCTGACACTATTGAAACCCTTCTTTTCTCGCATGGCAAGCATTCGCGTTAAGAAGAATCACCACTGCGTAAAATATATTCGGAGATAACTGCTTTCAGAGTGTGTGTGTGTGTGTGTGTGTGTGTGTGTGTGTGTGTGTGTGTATTCATCTGGTTGTATTTACCTATTTAGTTGTATTTTACAGAGCCTGAGCTACACTCGTATGGCCCCATCTCCATTTCTACATTTTCACTTTGCTTCCTTAGTGCTTAGTGTTGGGGGAAGCCACCACCCCGGGAGGCGGGTCACAACCCCCGGGAGGCGGGTCACAACCCCCGGGCCCGGCTAACACCCGGTACCCATTCACTGCTGGGTGGACAAGGACTCGGGTTTTTACGAGACCGCCCATCTATCTCTGCTTCACCCGGGGATCGAACCTGGTATTTCTCGGTTGTAAACCGAGCGTGCTAACCACTACACTACGGAGTACCCATGTATGTGTGTGGGTATGTGTGTGTTTTTTTTTTGTGTGTGTGTGTGTGTGTGTGTGGTGTGTGTGTGTGTGTGTGTGTGTGTGTGTGTGTGTGTGTGTGTGTGTGTGTGTGTGCGAAATCAGGCCACAAGGAGAGAGAGAGAGAGAGAGAGAGAGAGAGAGAGAGAGAGAGAGAGAGAGAGAGAGAGAGAGAGAGAGAGAGAGAGAGAGAGAGAGAGAGAGAGAGAGAGAGAGACAGAGAGAGAGAGAGATAATCATATGGATAGAAAAATATATATCGAGGCAGATGCGAGGCGGTTGATATGTTAAGGAGCAAACAAGCAAAACAAACTATATACAACCAATAGGCTCCAAACACGCCGCTATACACTCCACCGCACACCCTAACAAAGCCTTCCGTCTGATACACAACAAAAGACATCTATAAAACTAAACTAAATCCCTATAGAGTGAGTCACGTTTGCTTGTAGAAACTTCCCTCTGGTCTTCACTTGGGTAAGGGAGAAAGCTCTATGGGAACACTGTACATCCTACAGGAACGTGACGACAGAACGGACCGTCACGCCGCCAGGAAGGTGAAAACAGGCGGTGCTTTCCCTTCGTGAGCGTCGAAAGGTGTCCAGGTGCAGAGGGTGACATGAATGGTGACAATAACAATGAGTCTTTCTATAGAGCACGACCTTTTGGCTATTGCTTCTGGCTTCTTCCTTCTTTTTCCTGTCTTCTTCTTCTGGCT
This sequence comes from Chionoecetes opilio, assembly GCA_016584305.1. Taxonomy (NCBI): domain Eukaryota; kingdom Metazoa; phylum Arthropoda; class Malacostraca; order Decapoda; family Majidae; genus Chionoecetes; species Chionoecetes opilio. The sequence continues at coordinate 187,514 of JACEEZ010000642.1, read as the reverse complement.
TCTGCTTCTTCTGGCTTCTGCTTCTTCTGGCTTCTGCTTCTTCTGGCTTCTGCTTCTTCTGGCTTCTGCTTCTTCTGGCCTCTGCTTCTTCTGGCTTCTGCTTCTTCTGGCCTCTGCTTCTTCTGGCTTCTGCTTTCTCTTCTTGCTTCTGCTTCTCTGGCTCTGCTTCTTCTGGCCTCTGCTTCTTCTGGCTTCTGCTTCTTCTGGCCTCTGCTTCTTCTGGCTTCTGCTTCTTCCTTCTTTTTTCTGGCTTCTGCTTCTTCTGGCTTCTGCTTCTTCTGGCTTCTGCTTCTTCTGGCTTCTGCTTCTTCTGCTCTTCTTCTTCTGGCTTCTGCTTCTTTCTGCTTCTGCTTCTTCTGGGCTTCTGCTTCTTCTGGCTTCTCTGCTTCTTCTGGCTTCTGCTTCTTCTGGCTCTGCTTCTTCTGGCTTCTGCTTCTGCTCTGCTCTTCTGCTTGCTTCTCTGGCTTCTGCTTCTTCTGGCTTCTGCTTCTTCTGGCTTCTGCTTCTTCTGGCTTCTGCTTCTTCTGGCTTCTGCTTCTTCTGGCTTCTGCTTCTTCTGGCCTCTGCTTCTTCTGGCTTCTGCTTCTTCTGGCTTCTGCTTCTTCTGGCTTCTGCTTCTTCTGGCTTCTGCTTCTTCCTTCTTTTTTCTGGCTTCTGCTTCTTCTGGCTTCTGCTTCTTCCTGCTTCTTCTGGCTTCTGCTTCTTCTGGCTTCTTCTTCTTCTTCTGGCTTCTTCTTCTTCTTCTGGCTTCTTCTTCTTCTTCTTCTTTTGGCTTCTTTTTCTCCTTCCTTCTTGTGACCTTTGTCGCTTAGTATCGCTTCATAAGTTCTCTTCAAACTTCATCTCCTTAATTAACAGACATATCAATTCTTCCCTTGGTTGTTTCACCTGGGATACCAAAAGAAAGTGTAGCCTGGATGTTGGTGGGTATTTCAGCATAGAGGGAAAAAGGAAGGTGTGTATAGGTAAGGGTATGGGATGAAGAGAGGATGTGAGAGTGTTGGAGGAAGGGAAGGCTAAAGGCAAAGAGGATGTTTGTAATGGGTGTGAGGCTGATGTTTGTGTTGGTAGATAGGTAATGGTGAGAGAGAGAGAGAGAGAGGAGAGAGAGAGAGAGAGAGGAGGGGAGAGAGAGAGAGAGAGAGAGAGAGAGAGAGGAGAGAGAGAGAGAGAGAGAGAGAGAGGGAGAGAGAGAGAAGAGAGAGAGAGAGAGAGAGAGAGAGAGAGAGAGGGAGAGATGCGAGAGAGGAAGGAGCGGAAGAGGAGAGTGAGAGGAGAGAGAGAGAGAGGGAGAGAAGAGAGAATGAGGAGAGAGAGAGAGGGGGAGAGAGAGGAGAGACGAGAGAGAGAGAGAGAGGAGAGAAGAGGAGAGACGAGAGAGAGAGAGAGAGGAAGGAGAGAGAGAGGGGAGGGACGAGAGAGAAGGAGAGAGGAGAGGAGTAGAGAGAGGGAGAGAGAAGCAGAGAGAGAAGGGAGACAGAAGGCAGAACACAGGCATGTAGACAGACAGACTGAAAGTTGCAAAGCGTATTATTGGCAATAAGAAAAGAAGGAGGCAGAGTATTATTCTCTGTTATATACTGTACTTATATGGCTACATAGGTCATGCAAATGAAAGACACCTCTATATACAAGAAAATAGACATTAAGACAGATAAAGATGATAAGAATGAACAGAAAAAGTCCCATGAAGATTATTTGCAAGAAATCAACGTTGAACCAAAGTTAAATGAATTGTTTAAGGTCCACGCAGATAGAGTTGTTTCCACCTAAAAAAAGCATTAATGTGTCCTTGTTTACCATGCCATGTAAAATTGTAAATGTTTAGATGGAAAAAACCAGGTAAGACAAGTGAGATGACAGGTGGTACGTTTAGATGAAAAGAAAGAAAATCAGAACACATAATGAATGAAATAAACTGGTTTTTCCCCCACATCTCTCTCTCTCTCTCTCTCTCTCTCTCTCTCTCTCTCCTTCTCTCTCTCTCCTCCTCTCTCTCTCTCTCTCTCTCTCTCCTCTCCTCTCTCTCCCTCTCTCTCTCTCTCTCTCCCCTCTCTCTCCTCTCTCTCTCTCTCTCTCTCGGTCTCTCTCTCTCTCTCTCTCTTCTCTCTCCTCTCTCTCTCTCTCTCTCTCTCTCTCTCTCTCTTCTCTCTCTCTCTCTCTCTCTCTCTCTCTCTCCAAAAATACACTAAACCAGAACGTAAATTCATCCGAGCCAGCAAATAACGTAGGAAACTTGACCCCAAAAATACTACTACTACTATTTACTGTATGAAATGTTGCTAAAGATAAAAGAAAAAACCTGGACCAGATGATGAACTAAGCAAACCTCGGCCTGACTGACGGACTGATGTGTACTAATGACTTTACAAACAGACCGCCGCTACACACGAATGGATTAAGAGTGTAACTGAAGCGAGACAACAGCATAGATCTTGTGGAAGCGATCGTGATAGGGTTCAACGCAAAACAAGAACTTCGTAATCTTAATACAGAAAAAAGCTGCAGCGATGGTAATTATAAGATAAGATAATAATGATGAAAAAAAGGGGGGAAAAAACTGCATTGATGGAAAGTATAGGAAAAAATAATAATGCAGGAAAAAGAAAAAAAACTGCCTCGATGGAAATAATGGGATAAAATGATAATGATAAAAAAAAGCTGTTCTCTATAGATAACATGGTTTTGTTTTACATTTATATTATTTTTAGCCATGATAGAAAGTTAAAGGTCAATATACTGCAGTTATTTCAGGAGATGGATGACAGGCAGTGTTGCCATGTCGGTGAGAAAGCACAAATTCCCATGAAGACAAACCAGTCACGGGGAAAACGAGAAACGACAGCAGTAAAAAATATAGAGAATCGAAAGAAAATAGAAGAAAAGTAGAGCGCCATAAGTGAAACGAACACAATTTCCTGTTTGAACGTTAACTTCCAAATTACGATAGAAAACAATACGATAGAAGCTGAATGTTCCATGAAACACTGACATAAATTACGATACAAAATACTGACTGCAAAATGCAGTCAGTATTGCTGAGTAGTCAGTAATGACGTGGCGTGATTTTTGAAAATTTCAAAAAATTGTTGCGTCAGCCCACATCAGTTACCCTGGACAAGTGACGTGGCAGTGTCGTGCCCATGACGTGGATCTGTCTTTGTCTGACGAGACATTAACGTCGCGCGACTGACCTGGCGATCAGGCTGACGTCAGGCTCTAATGTGAGTTGACGTAGACCCGTAACCTCACAGGGGGACTCGGGCTTAACCTTTTTTTATATTTCTTTCATAGACGCAGAAAGAAAACAAATGTAAGATAGAGAGGAGACAACTTGTACGGCAACTTAGTCCTATGAACAGAAAACTAAAAGAAAATATTGATCGGTGGTAAAAGCGAACGGAAGTGAAAATGCAAACATGAAGTAAAAAGGAAAGATATATATATTTTTCTAATATACATAAAAAAAAAAAAAAAGTTTGTTGCAGAACGCAAGTAAGCAAACACCAAAAGGAGAAATGCATGTCAATACAAACATGAAAGGAAAGTAAGTAAATAATGCCTGGGATGCGTAGTGAAAACACAGTTAAATAGAGATAGAAAGTGATTAAGAGACAGTTTAGTTATATAGTACGTGCTAGACTTTCCCTTCTAGTGATAACAAAACTCTGTAATAATGATTTGATTATTACTGGTATAACTGTTATTACTGCATTTAGTACTAACATTTTATCTTAAGCAGGATATTATTGAGAAAAGTAACATCATCACCACCGTCATTTTTATCAGTTATCATTAATAGTATTTCAATCATTATTATTATCATTATCATCAGTTTCATTATCAATATTTCACATGCGAGAGAAGCTGGAGCGTATTTTTTTTTTGGATTAATAGACAAAGTTTTGCGCTTGTATTTTTTATATTTTTTCTTCTTAAGGAAAAATTCAGATTTGAATAACTTTATAGATGCTAGGAAGGGAATGTATGTATGAATGAAGGAAGGAAGGAAGGAAAGAAGGAAAGGTGAATAGGTAAACACACAAAGGTAAGTACACAGTAAATAAGTGTTTTTACAGGCAAAGAAAATTAGATAAATATATACATTTTACAGAAAGTGGTCCGTTTCCCTTGCCTTCGGCCCTTGTGAGGGTCTGAGGGAGGGACACCAAAGAGGGAGGGAGGAGAAAGAGGAAGGAATGGGAAGCATGAGGGGGAATGGGGGATAAAACGACAAGATAATGATGAGTCACAGAGGCTTTGCCTTGTTTAAAACAGTAGACAATTATGGAAAGATGACGTAACATTGATATGAATTCCTCCTATTGTGTTTCATTGTATTCCTCTACCTTGTCTTCTGCTTTCTCTCATTCTCTTCCCGATTCTTCATCTCTCTCCTCACTTCTGTATATCTTCAGTTTTTCTTAATTTCCTCCTTCTGCGCACTAGTGGACTTCTTCAGCGTGCCGGTGCTCATCGCGCTGTCCCCCACCGAATAGAAGAGGATCGAGGTCATGCAGCACCAGGACCTGAGGACCCTGGTGGGGGCGCCGCACAGGACCAGCGGCTGTGTCTTGCAGAGCGAGGCCCGGCTGGCGCCCCGGACCCCCAGGACGCAGCAGATCGCGGCCTGTCGGGAGGGCGAGATCCTCCAGCAGGAGAGGGCGTGGCAAGCTGAGGGGTCCAAGGTGCGCACGGTCTTGCCACAAGGACGGTACCTGACAGCCGGCAACACCTGGCTACGGAGGGTGGCCCACGCCGCCAACCACCTCCTCCACCTCCACCATCTAGTGCCCACCCTCCTGCCGCTTTCTACGTGACCCCGTGGCAAGCCCCGTCAGTGGAGGTCATCACCACCGCCTTGCCGGCCAGCCAGGCGCTGTGCACCCGGGCGGAGCACTGAGAGGATGGCGGAGGCCAACGTCCCGGGCAGCGCCGTCTACGACACGGACGGTTCAGTCCTGAGAGGCGGGACGGGCGCGGCGGTGGTCACAGGCCGGGAGGTGCTGCCCGACCACTGCTCCGCCCTGCAGACGGAGCTGCTGGCGATCCAGCACACCCTGGACCACGCCCGGCACCTTTACGGCACGGCACGCCTTACTTATTTTAGTCCCTCGATCACTATTCTTGAACCCAAATAAATGGGACGAAAATTGGACGCTATTTTAACCGTAATAAATTTGACTCATAGAATAATCTTTTTTTAGGTCATCCGAGAAACCTGTAGTCTGATATCACCGATTGCTTCTTTTCTTTTTTTGTTACATTGAAGAGGTTTAAAAGTCCTTGTTTGTTCATTCATTAGCGAAGGTCTGGTGTGTCAACATTGTATGGTCAAAAGGATCTACAAGGGAGCCAGATCTCAGGCGTGTGGCTCCGTACAGACAGCGCTGGGCTTCTGTCACACTGCCGTCCATTATCACATGATATATGACACTAAAATTGAGAGAAAGAATAACAAAAAGAGATAAATAAAAAATAAACGAGGATGTAAAGAGAGCATGACATGTAACACAGCAAATGAAAAAATAGCAGTGCGATATAGAAATATAGAAATCTAAAGATAAATAAATATAAAAATAAGAGCA
>JACEEZ010000642.1:166926-179426 GCA_016584305.1 Chionoecetes opilio | reverse complement strand
CGAATGGTAATGCAAGGCAGGGAGAGGCAGGGTTGGAGGCAGACAGGGAGGCAGGCAGGGAGAGGCAGGTAGGGTGGGAGGGGGAGGGAGGCAGGGAGGCAGGGAGGAGGGAGGGAGGGAGTGAGGCAGGCAGGGAGGCAGGGAGGGAGGGAGGGAGGCAGGAGGGGGGAGGGAGGGAGGGAGGCAGGGAGGGAGGGAGAGAGGGAGTGAGGCAGGCGGGAGGCAGGGAGGGAGGGAGGGAGGGAGGGAGGAGGAGGGGAGGCAGGGAGGCAGGGAGGGAGGGAGGGAGGAGGGAGGGAGGGAGGGAGGAGGGAGGGAGGGCAGGGAGGGAGGGAGGGAGGGAGGGAGGGAGGAGGGAGGGAGGAGAGGAGGGAGGCAGGGAGGCAGGGAGGGAGGCAGGGAGGCAGGAGGAGGCAGGGAGGCAGGGAGGGAGGAGGAGTGAGGAGGAGGCAGGGAGGCAGGAGGAGGCAGGGAGGCATGGAGTGAGGCAGGAGGCAGGAGAGAGGCAGGGAGGCAGGGAGGAAGGGAGACAGGGAGGCAGGGTGAGGGAGGGAGGAGGCAAGAGGGAGGCAGGCAGGCAGGGAGGCAGGGAGGCGGCGTGCTTTGCTAGTGTTTGTGTTTCCATTGAGCGGTCCGGTGCGTTATGCGGGCTCATTAGGGGAATTAGGACTGAAACTCTGTATTATGGGTTCTGATCTGCTTGTATTACCAGACCTAGACACAAAAAATATATAAACAAAAAATCATTATTAATAATTTTTGTTCATCTATGTATATCTCTTATCTATCTATTATTTTTATTCATTTATAGTTTGAACACTCGGCATTATTGCGTAACGGTGTGCGTTTATAATATACTTTATAGATATCTTGTTAACCTATTTTACGCATTTACTTATTTTATTTCATTGAAGGTTTAAGATCCGTGTTGTCTTCGCCACAAAAAAAACAATGATAAATATACAAATAAATACATACGTATATAAATGAAACTATTATCTGCCACACGAGGACAGCTATGTGATATTTTCTGCATAATGTGCTTGTCCATAGACCACTATATCTCTGGACTGTTCACGTGACAATGTTTTGAAATTGCCAGGCTACATAGCGGCCCGCGGCCCACCCGACAAAGAGATATAGTGGTCTATGGACTATCATATAGACTGATTTATCAGTATATATGATATACTGTAATCTTCGTAAATGTTTGTTCTATAATATTATCAAATAAAAAACAGTAAAACACGCTAAAGAAATGCTATTACGAGACTCTTAAGAAATATGCATGAACTTAATATTCACTTCAACTCTTCGCCATTTAAAACTTTGCGAGTCAACTTTTATCATGAAGGGTATCAATAGAAGCGCAATTTTATTAGCTTTCCATTGATGTATTTCGTTTTCTGATAAATGAATTACCACCATGCATAAATTAGCGTTAACTAAATAAATAAAATCATCAATTGGGTAATTTTCCCGATTGATGAGGTTATTTATTTAGTTAACGCTAATTTATACATGGTGCTAATTCATTTATCAGAAAACGAAATATATAAGTAAATAAATAACATCATCAATCGGGAAAATTACCCGATTGATGATTTTATTTATTTATTTAACGCTAATTTATGCATGGTTCTAATTAATTTATCAGAAAAAGAAATATATCAATGGAAAGCTAATACAATTGCACTTCTATTGATACCCTTCATGATAAAAGTTGATTCGCAAAGTTTTAAATGGCGAAGAGTTGAAGTGAATATTAAGTTCATGCATATTTCTTCAGTCTCGTAATGGCATTTCTTTAGCGTGTTTTACTGTTTTTTATTTGATAATAGTATAGAACGAACATTTACGAAGATTACAGTATATCATATATACTGATAAACCAGTCTATATGATCCGTATATATATATATATGAATCCGAGCGGCCCTCCGACTTAAGGGCCATTGTGCACGAGGCCGATATTCCGTGCGCAGTCCAGATTTACAGTGGTCTATGGCTTGTCATATCATTACGTCATAGCCCTCATTCCTGTTACTCATAGGGATACACAGATATTCCATAAGTGTCAAAATCAAATTTAATTCCATAAGTGTCAAAATAAAATCTAATTCCATAAGCGTCAAAATAAAATCTTTCTTATCTACCATCCCACTTTTCTGATTCAATGTTGCGATATACAGTAGTTTATGTAAATACAAAAGTAAACAGATTGATAGGTAGATAAATACACGAATACGCATATATTGTCCAGTCTCTAAATTCCATACACTTTCTGTTTACCATTAACGTATGGTTATCAACATTTCTGTCAGACTCAAACTTGTAAGAAAACGTGAAATTAAATTGTTGAAGTAATGGATGATGTCATTGAACTTTAGCAACAAAATTGTCGTACAAAAGACGGTTAATAATACGATGAGAGAGAGAGAAAAAAGAAAAAAAAGATAGAGAGAGAGAAAAAAAAGAAAAAAAAGATAGAGAGAAAAAAAAGAAAAAAAAGATAGAGAAAGAGAAAAAAAAAGAGCAATCAACTATTCAACTAACTAAAAAACTTAAGCAAAAACACATCAAAATAAACACACACACACACACACCACCCACCACCCACCACACACCACCCACCACCCACCACCCACCCACACCACACACACACACACACACACACTACAAACATATATTTGATAGATGCGAAGGAACACAATGAATCTATACAAATATTTACTTCGACATAATGAGAAAGAATGTTAGTCCAGAGGAAGAGATAGGAGAGGCAGGGAATGAGGGGGAGGAAAGGAGGGAGGGAGGGAAGGGAGGGAAGGAAGGAAGAGGGAGGAAAAGAAGGAAGGGAGGGAAGGAAGGGAGGAAGAGAGGGAAGGGAGGGAAGGAAGGGAGGGATGAAAGGAGGGAACGGAGGGAGAGAAGGAAAGGAGGGAAGGGAGAGAAGGAAAGGAGGGGAGAGAGGAAAGGGTGGGAAGGGAGGAAGAGAGGGAAGGGAGGGAAGGAAGGGAGGGATGAAAGGAGGGAACGGAGGGAGAGGAAGGGAAGGGAAGGGAGAGAGGAAAGGAGGGAGGGAAGGGAAGGGAGAGGGAGGAAGGGAAGGAAGGGAGAGAAGGGAGGGAGAGAAGGGAGGGAGGAAAGGGTGTCATCTTGTTTCCGCTCTATATAGTTACGGCCAGACACGGTTAATCAGAGGGAAGGGTTGGAGGCTAAAAAGAAAAAAAAATGGTAGAAGGGAGGAAAGGGCTGAGGAAAGGGCTGAAAGGAAAGAAGTCAAAATGGTCCCTATGACATTAAATGAAGGGAAAAAAGTATGGAAAATGAATGTGAATGAAAGGATGCATCAAATAACTATACCAAGAATGAGATGCATAACAAAATAAGTCTTGAATTTATGTAAGAGGGCAAAGATCAAATGCTTGTAATATATAATTATCTTTGGCGAATAAAAAAGGGGAGAAAATAAATGAAAGAGGAAGGAAGAATGATAAGAAAGGAAGATATTTGTGTTATAGTGTGTGTGTGTGTGTGTGTGTGTGTGTGTGTGTGTGTGGTGTGGTGTGTGTGTGTGTGTGTGTGTGTGTGTGTGTGTGTGTGTGTGTGTGTGTGTGTGTGTGTGTGTTGTGTGTGGTGTGTGTGTGCTGTGTGTGTGTGGTGTGTGCGTGGTGGTTGGTGTGTGCGTGGCGTGTGCGTGTGTGTGTGTGTGTGTGTGTGTGTGTGTGTGTGTGTGTGTGTGTGTGTGTGTGTAAAATATAATCACGGAGAAAGAGAAACCTGCCAAATAATAGGAAAAAGGAAAATTTGGTAACAACGGAGTATAAAGAAAAACAAAACCAACACAACTCAAAGAAAATACCTTATGTGTGTATTAAAATATCGTTCCTTTACTAAACAAAAGTCTGCAGTGATACGCTACGCCCCGCCACGCTCGGCCTACAGGTGCGTGGCTTCAGGTAATACCGAGGCGCAGGTGTTGTGGTTGACGTCCCGGTGGTGATAGGAAGAACAGTGATGAAGATAATAGAAAAACTGATTATTATTTTTTGTTTAGGCTCCAACGTAAAATAGAAAATAATAATAATAATGACTCGTGTTCTTGTATCTTGAAGCTTCATTATAAAACATTAGACTCTACCTAAACCAAATCTGTAATCTTTTTATTCTCAAGCTAATGTTGTAGAAACAGTACTTGGTTAATAGGAAATCTTGAAAGTGTGTATTTGTTTTTAATATTGAAGTTTCATTACAAAACATTAGACTCTACTAATTACTACTATTCAAACTATAAACTAAACCTGCGATCTTTGTATTCATAAGTTTTGTTGTAGAAAAAGTATATGTCAATTAATAGGAAGTCTTTAAGCTGTTATTATTTTATGAGTAAGATTCCAGAACGTATCAAACAAATAATATGGAAAGTAAAGTCGTGTATATGTAAGTGTGTTAACAAGATTACCATGACAAGTGCCACTCAAGCCTCTTTGATCACCTTGGCTTGACAGATAAAGAATCACGTAGCTTTTACATGACGTCGTGCGTTTGATCTCAGGCCATTTATCTATCAATCTATTTATTTATTTACTTTTATATCTACGTATATACAAATCTATCGCCTCTTATAACTGTCTTCAAATAAAATCATCATCGTTTCAAAATTCAAGCTACTATAAAAACAAATACCTAAACTCTTTATAAACAATCTTTTAATGGTTAAGTATAGAAAAGCAAACTTTCAATCTGCGACCACTATATTTTCATGAGTTAATGGAGAAGGAAAGTGAAAATAACAATACATACTACATTGGTTCCATACGTCATGACAAGCGTAACTAACGAGGGTTGTTATGATTCGTATGACTTGTGGTGCATGACAGTCACACCATAAGAGAAAACACCATAAAGAACCAAACACACAACCCCCTCATTATAATGTATGGGTGTTACTCCTTCATGCCCTGCACCACACAGCTACCTCATCCTCGTCCATCCTGCCTCACCTGCTTTCACTATACCTTGTTCATCCTACGCCTTACCATTACTTGTGCTAACTCATCCCACAGCTGATGAAAGGAAGACTCATTTTCTGTTCGTAACTTGAAATGGTCGTACCTCGAGAACAATCAGTCCTATAGGTCGTAACTCGAGTACAATCACCCTATAGTCGTAACTCGAGTACAATCAGTCCTATAAGTCGTAACTCGAGTACAATCATTCCTATAGGTCGTAACTCGAGTACTATCAGTCCTATAGGTCGTAACTCGAGTACGATCAGTCCTATAGTCGTAACTCGAGTACAATCAGTCCTATAGGTCGTAATTCGAGTACAATCAGTCCTATAGGTCGTAATTCGAGTACAATCAGTCCTATAGGTCGTAATTCGAGTACAATCAGTCCTATAGGTCGTAACTCGAGTACGATCAGTCCTATAGTCGTAACTCGAGTACGATCAGTCCTATAGTCGTAACTCGAGTACGATCAGTCCTATAGTCGTAACTCGAGTACAATCAGTCCTATAGGTCGTAATTCGAGTACAATCAGTCCTATAGTCGTAACTCGAGTACAATCAGTCCTATAGTCGTAACTCGAGTACAAATATACTTAATTTTGTATTGTAAAATTGTTATTTTCACTTTACGGGTGAGCTTTATGCCAAAACGAGTTTCATGTTGTATGTATTCAATGTGACAATAAAGTTATATTATCTTATCTTATCTTATCAGTCCTATACTCGTAACTCGAGTACAATCAGTCCTATAGGTCGTAACTCGAGTACAATCAGTCCTATAGGTCGTAACTCGAGTACAATCAGTCCTATAGGTCGTAACTCGAGTACAATCAGTCCTATAGGTCGTAACTCGAGTACAATCAGTCCTATAGGTCGTAACTCGAGTACAATCAGTCCTATAGGTCGTAACTCGAGTACGATCAGTCCTATAGGTCGTAACTCGAGTACGATCAGTCTTATATCCGTAACTCAAGGTAAGTATTCGTATTGGATAGTTTTAACCCAGAGAGCTACAATACAACTTTATCATTTAAGACGTACCCCTTAGTCTACACCCTATAGTCTTATCTACATCCCTAGTACACTTGGTTGTGTTTACTGATCTAATAACACCTAGGACTCCCGCTACAGAGAATTATTACCGTCCATGTGTAATATTTCTGGCTTGTGGCTGCAATTTGTGGTGTTGCTAATCTAGTATTGCCTCCTCGCTCATCAATCTTCATCAGTGACACCTGGACCATTAACTATGACTCTGACTCTCTCTCTCTCTCTCTCTCTCTCTCTCTCTCTCTCTCTCTCTCTCTCTCTCTCTCTCTCTCTCTCTCTCTCTCTCTCTCTCTCTCTCTCTCTCTCTCTCTCTCTCTCTTTGATATAAGTTTAAATTTGTGAAGTGTGCTGTGCGTGGTGTATTATGTGTGTATGTTGTGTGTGTGTGTATGTGTGTGTGTATGTGTGTGTGCGTGTGCGTGCGTGTGTGTGTGCGTGTGCGTGCGTGTATGTGTGTGTATGTGTATAAAATAAATGAAAGAAACAAATAATAAAACGATAGAAACAGAATAGAGAAAATGAGAATAAAACACACACACACACGCACGCACGCACGCACACGCACACGCACACGCACACGCACACGCACACGCACACACACACACACTACTGCAACTCACACACTTCCCCTAAATGTATCCTTCACTCACACAGCAACCACAAGCACAAGCATTCCCGATCCACCCAAAAGAAACAACTTCGTAACCTCACCACGAATTGACAAGAACATCTCCTTTGTTTACAGACGCTCCAGCAATATCCTCTTGATGCTCGATGTATGCAAAGATATCTTCAGTCACGGTGTTTACCCTTACGCCTCCTGCCTGCCTTGCTACATCGCCTGATAGGTATTTGAAGTGCTAGCAGAGAGAGAATTGAGATGCAGAGGAGCGAGGGAGAGAAATAGATACTGTTGTGGGAGGTTAAGGACAGGAGAGTAGGGAGAACTAAAGAAGATTAAGAAGCTGGAAATGAGAAGATAGGGTTTAGAAGACGAGTGAAGGGTGCTGTTAGGAATTTAGGGAAGTTATAAGATGAAGGAAAAGGTGATAAAAGGGAAGAAGAAAGAAAGATTTGGGATAAAAAAATAATGAAAAAAAAATCAGACGAGGAAATATTATTAAGACTGAAGAAGATTAATGAATATAAAAACGTGAAGAAACAGAGGGAGAAAGAAAGAGAGATACAGAAAAAAGAAAAAAAAGATATATGCAAATATAGAGATAGAAAGCGAGAGAAACAAAAAACGCACCGTATAAATAGAAGGAACAGAAAATAAAGCAAATATAAAACAGAACACATATAGAAGCAAAATATAATAGACTAAAAAAACCGAGACTGCATAAAAAGCAATGACAAGCGAATGATAAACACCACATTGTTCACCCTAATAAAAGAAAGTAACCCTCCTAGAAAAATAGTTGAACAGGTAAAGTGACTGGACTCCCCTGGCCCCGTGACTCAGCGCTCCTGTGTCATTCTATTCACCCCGTGTTTATTCTACGCTAATACAGGCATAAAGATTTGTCCACCTTTGTGTGTGTGTGTGTGTGTGTGTGTGTGTGTGTGTGTGTGTGTGTGTGTGTGTGTGTGTGTGTGTGTGTGTGTGTGTGTGTGTGTGTGTGTGTGTGTGTGTTGTTGTGTGTGTGTGTGTGTGTGTGTGTGGTGTGTGTGGTGTGTGTGTGTGTGTGTGTGTGTGTGTGTGTGTGTGTGTGTGTGTGTGTGTGTGTGTGTGTGTGTGTGTGTGTGTGTGTGTGTGTGGTGTGTGTGTGTGTGTGTGTGTGTGGTGTGTGTGTGTGTGTGTGTGTGTGTGTGTGTGTGTGTGTGTGTGTGTGTGTGTGTGTGTGTGTGGTGTGTGTGTGTGTGTGTGTGTGTGTTGTGTGTGTGTGTGTGTGTGTGTGTGTGTGGTGTGTGTGTGTGTGTGTGTGTGTGTGTGTGTGTGTGTGTGTGTGTGTGTGTGTGTGTGTGTGTGTGTGTGTGTGTGTGTGTGTGTGTGTGTGTGTGTGTGTGTGTGTGTGTGTGTGTGTGTGTGTGTGTGTGTGTGTGTGTGTGTGTGTGTGTGTGTGTGGTGTGTGTTGTGTGTGTGTGTGTGGTGTGTGTGTGTTGTGTGTGTGTGTTGTGTGTGTGTGTGTGTGTGTGTGTGGTGTTGTGTTGTGTGTGTGTGTGTTACTTATATGGTGGCTGTAGTAGATGACAAGACAATGAAAGATATAATGTATGCAATGAAAAATACTGATGATTTTTAAGACAGCATTAACTATAATGTATTGTATGAGAATATTAAGCATTTCATGTAAAACGTAAAAGTCAAGCAATGGTTTGTGATTCAGTAATGTGTGGGATGTCCCGCGGCCCTTTGTCCACTAAGCTCCAGGCAGTGTGGAGGGACGGGACGCCGCCACTACGCCACCTCAAAACAAAGGGTTTAACACCACGCAGTCGTACACTCTCACTGCCGACACTCGGGACACAAAACTGTCCTCCTGTGTCCTTTGTTCCATTGGTCTTTTTGTGGGAGGAAAACTGATGTATCAGTATTCTCCCCTAACCATCACACAGCCTCCCTGCCGCAGTACTCCTCAGATAACATTGTTATGCTGTAAAGGTCTGATATCTTCTATGTTCCTCTTCCTGATCCTCTTCATCTTCACCTCCCACTGCCCTAAATGTTGCCTCTTCAAGGCAGGTCACCTTCCCCGGTTCCCCCACCACCGTCACCACCGCCACGGCGCACAAAGCCATGGCTGCCACGCGTCCATCCACGTAGCAAGGCCTCATAGTCAATGTCCCCGGTTCCCCCACCACCGTCATCACCACCGTCACCACCGCCACGGCGCACAAAGCCATGGCTGCCACGCTTCCATCCACGCAGCAAGGCCTCATAGTCAATGTCCCCGGTTGGGGCACCACGGTCATCAGCAGCCGGGGGCGTGAATCCCATGCTGCCGTGCGTCCCTCCAAGCATCAAGGCCTCGGCTATCACCTCGCTCAGCGTGGTGGACGGCGCCGCCCGGGCCCTCTAAAGCACCGCCTTAAGCATCGCGATGAGCGCGCTGAGGCCGGGCCGTTCCCTGGGTTCATAGCTTGCTGCCGCCCTCACCCACCCCGCTACCTCGGCCAGTGAGGGGTGAGGGTGCCGCCCCTCCTGCAGTCCCAACGCCCCCTTGATGAGGTAGCCCACCCCGTACACGTCACTCGCCTCGCTGCACGCGTGGGTGTGCAGCAGAAGCTCCGGGGCGACCCACGGGTAGCCTCGCGTGTTGAGGGTCTTGGGGTAAACAATGCGGGTGCCCAGCGGTGTGGCCAACCCAAGGTCGATTACAGTCGCTATTGGCCCCTTGTCCGTCATGAGCACACATATATTGTTCCCCTTGAGGTCATTATGCGCATAGCCTTGCTTAGCAATTCGCTTCAGCGTGCGGGAGACCTATAAAATTACTTTGATGACGTCTGCATACTAATTACTCTTGCAGATAAACTTTTCAGCGGTTATTCCAGCGTAATAAGAGACTAATTGTCTGGTCTCAAGGCACACGCCGAGCAGACGCTGCACGCCGAGGACACTCATTTCCCTTAAGTTGATCGCTTCTTTAACTAAACTGTTCAACCTGTGCTCAAGCTGAGGGAACGTTTTGACAACAAGTTCCTGGTGTGTTTTGGGATGCAGCACGAGAGAACACGTTCCGTAGCTCCCGCAGCCCAAACTCTGGCAATAAAAGCTGATCATCTCCTCCACCTCATGCTTCTGTAGGATATGAATGTCGCTGTTACGCAGACGAAGCAGGGATAACCTCTCCTTGACAGTATACCCTGCTGGTACCTCGCCTGTCTCATCTCCGCCAGTCTGTTGTGCAGGATAGCCACGGGGCGACCGTTGTTTTCCTCCCAATGAATTCACCAGCCGATCGTGGCCACTATTATCACCGGGGTTAATTTTCTCCTCGACTGACACATGATTACTAGACGCACTTTTCACGCTTCGTTCTGTCTAGTTCTTGCGTGTCTGGGATGAGGCTTCGGCGCCACACTCTGGCGACGCCTTTAGTTTCTTGGTATGAGAAGACTCTTGAGGCCTTTCTAGGGAGGCGGCGCCCGTCTCCTCCGCGTGGTCGGGTTCAATTCTCAGCCTCTTCGTCGGCGTGGGAGACTCTCCGCGCCCCGACGCCTGATGTCTTTTTCTGCACGGATTCTTCGCAGGCGCAGCGTCCAGGCTATTGTTCATGAAATCAGACTCCAATACGTCTGATTTCGTGCACAAATACTTGGTTTTCTTAATTGCCGGTGATCGCTCCTCCTTTTCTACTTCGGAGATCTTTCGTTTGTGTTGTTGCCTGGTCACCACGCCTGATTTCACACACAAATCTTCACCGACCACAGCAGTGTGCTTGGTTTTCTTAATTACCAGCGATCGCTCCTTCTTTTCTTCTTTGGAGATCCTTCGTGTGCGTTGTTGCCTGGTATTCACGCCGGAGCATGTGTCCAAGTCATCCTGAGACACAGGCGTAGACTTGCGTTTCTTGATCACAGGACCAAGTTCCTCGTTGCGTGATGGGGAAGCAGCCCTTCGCTTGAGTGGCTTTGTTGTCCTCACGTCGGGGGAGCCACCATCACGCCGCTGCTTCTCAGAGCGAGACACAACTTTCCTTCTGTTGGGCAGCATTCCGATAGATCTTTGCCCTGTCACTGACGCGATTTGAGGGTAGGCGCCGGTATTAAGGAAGTCTTGATAAATGAAAAAATTCATCCTTACGACCACCAAAGTTCCAATCTTCCTAACTCCAACCTCACCTCTGGCGCCACCACCGTCACCACCCTCTCCAGGAGCCCCCTTGAGCGGGGTGCTCCGAGGCCCACGAGAGAGAGGCCTCTCTCGTGGGCCTCGGGTGCTCTCTCTCTCTCTCTCTCTCTCTCTCTCTCTCTCTCTCTCTCTCTCTCTCTCTCTCTCTCTCCATGTCATCGCATTGTATTAGTCAAACAATAACCTCAAATAATCGTGGCATTATTATCATTTACTTAACCCAAATAAACAAGCGTTTCTTGAATGTATATTTTTTCAAGGTTTAGTAAATATAGATTCTATGTTCTAACCAGAGAAAACTATCATTGAATCTACAAAAACAAGTCAATGATATATCTTAGCATTTTGATTGCATGAAAAAAAAAACTATAAAAATATAAGAAGAAAGCGATAAGAAAACAAATTTCAACATAATTTTTACTTACACACACACACACACACGCACACACGCACACACGCACCCCCCCCCCCCCCACACACACTAGTCTCAACACCTACTATGTACAGTTGTACACAGAATCCATAGCCAAGATGAGCTAATGACTTAAACACACACACTCAAAAGAGGAAACATACCTGAAACTAAGAGCTCTTGAGTGTCAGAAGAGCAAAAAGCCGTGATGAAAAAAGGCGTTAAGTATTTGTTCATTATCTTGAGAGCATCTGCGCAAAGACTTGGAGAGAGAAGGAAGGGGAAGATGAGACATAAGAGGGAAGGCAGACAAGTAGCAAATAATAGTAGAAAGAAGAAGAGAAATTGATATAAGAGAGAGAAATGTGATGCAGAAAGAAAATAAAGATATGTAAAATAAACAGCAAAGGGAAAACACGGAGATGAAAGCGTAAAAAGATTAAGGCAAGAGAAAATTAATCGTTTTGAAAGAGTGACTTTGAGAATGACAGTATGAAAAGAAGACAAGGATAAAGAAGATGAATACAAAAGAAAAGAAAAAATAAGTTGGATGAGAAAAACAAGAATTAGTGAGAAAAAATACGTAAGAACAATAGATTACTGACCCACTTTGATTACCAGAGAGAGAGAGAGAGAGCGAGCGAGCGAGAGAACGAGAGCGAGAGCGAGAGCGAGAGAGAGAGAGAGAGAGAGAGAGAGAGAGAGAGAGAGAGAGAGCGTGAGAGCGAGAGCGTGAGAGCATGAGAGCATGAGAGCCAGAGAGCAGAGAGCAAGAGCTAGAGTAGAGAGAGAGAGAGAGAGCGGACAGAGAGGAGAGAGAGAGAGAGAGAGAGAGAGAGAGAGAGAGAGCGAGACGAGAGAGGAAGAGAGCAGAGAGAGCAGAGAGAGCAGAGCGAGGAGAGGAGAGGAGCGAGAGCGAGAGCGAGCGAGCGAGCGAGAGAGCGAGAGAGCAGAAGAGGAGCGAGAGCAGAGAGCGGCAGAGCGAGAGGACAGAGCGAGAGGAGCGAGAGCGAAGAGGCGAGAGAGAGAGAGGAGGCGAGAGACGAGAGCGAGAGAGACGAGAGACGGAGGAGAGGAGGGGGAGAGCGAGAGGAGAGGAGAGAGAGGACGAGAGCGAGAGCGAGCGAGAGCGAGCGAGAGGAGCGAGAGCGAGAGCGAGCGGAGGAGAGCGAGCGAGGCGGGGGCGAGACCAGAGCGAGGAGAGGAGAGGGGGAGCGGGGGGAAGGA
>JACEEZ010000642.1:115000-160000 GCA_016584305.1 Chionoecetes opilio | reverse complement strand
TAAATATCCAAGCATCTGCAATGTCCCATCTATTGGTATGTAAATCATTATACAAAACCAACCACACAAAGAGAGTGAGTATCATATGTAAAAGAATACAACCACGAAAACATGACAGCAGACAAAAATATATAATGATAAAGTTACCCATGAAAACAAAAGCGTCCTCTTCCTTGGGCTGTGAAAGTGTAATACGGGTGACTTGACAGAAAATGGAAGACTTATCCATTGAAAATTAATATACTGTTCACTCATAACATTTAATAGGCTTGTTTAAGAGCAAATAAAAAACGTGGCATTTCCTTATTAGTTAACGTGAAAAAGCATAGTGTGTGGGGGGGGGG
Organism: Chionoecetes opilio; assembly: GCA_016584305.1. Lineage (NCBI taxonomy): Eukaryota > Metazoa > Arthropoda > Malacostraca > Decapoda > Majidae > Chionoecetes > Chionoecetes opilio. The sequence continues at coordinate 159,656 of JACEEZ010000642.1, read as the reverse complement.
GGGGTATAGGCGGATAGGTGTGGATGAGAGAGACATCTTTACCAACACAGCCTACACACATACCAGTACACCCCCCACCACACCCCACCCCTTGCACCAGCAGTTCTTAACCTGGGGGGCGTGGGTAATTATCTAGGGGGGGCGTGAGCCAAGAGAGAAAAAGGAAGAACTGTCAAGTATTTAAATTGAAGTTCGGCCTTCGCTTTAACATGAAGCTCGCGCGCGAGGGTGAGCGTCGCTACAGAGAAGCAGGTGTGGTCGAAAAACTCTGCGGTACCGCCATGCCAGGTTTCATTAACTCTACAGACTTTTATGCAATATCAGTTTTTGTTATTAATACAATTATTATTATTATTATTATTATTACTGTTCTTATTATTTATATTATCATTGTTATTATTATTATCATTATTATTGTTGGTATTGTCATTATTATTAATATTATTGTTATTATTGTTATTATTATTATTTTCATCATTATCATTAGTAGTAGTATTTTATCAAAATTTTCATTATAACTAATTTTTTTAAATTAAAATTACCATTGTTACTATTATCATTATAATTATCATTATTATTATAATTATTATCATTATTATATCTTTTTTTTTTCTCTCTCTCTCGGGATAGATGGTTTAGGTGGGCAGGCGTAAAATTCCCGTAATTCAGGGATGGTAAAAAGGCTTAAGGTTATGTAACAATAAATATGTTTTAACAAACATATGTTACAATGTTTTTTTGTGTATGAAGTTACGAAGTTCACGCGTAGTATTGTAGGTGGATGTGACGAGTATAAGAAGGAAAGTATTTAGGACTCAAAGTATTGGAGGTAAAGTAACAGGACGTCTGGGAGGACGCCCGACCACTGCTCCGCCCTGCAGACGGGGCTGGCAGCGATCCAGCACGCCCTGGAGCACGCCCGCCACCCTCGGGAGGAGATGGTGGTCGTCCACTGCTCCGCCCTGCAGACAGAGCTGGCGGTGATCCAGCACGCCCTAGAGCACGCCGTCGCACCTGGAGCACCCTCGGGAGGAGATGGTGGTCGTCCACTCCTTAGGTCTGCCTTACAGGTCCTGCAGCAGCTGCGTCCGCCAGCGGACAACGTGAGGCTCACCACCACCCTGGGCCTCACCCAAGGGATCGCCGCGCAGGGGCGCCGCGCGCGGTTCACTGGCTGCCCCGCCACGTTGGAGTGCGAGGAAACGAGGCTGCCGAGGAGGCTGCCCGCGCAGCCACCAGGTGGCCTGCAGTCACCGCCGCCGATCTGCCCAGCCTGCAGCAGGCCAAGACGTTGACCAGACGTGCTTCCGCACAGCAAAGAACAGCACCTGGAGGTGGAGGCATCCTCGCGGCAGGCTGCCTGGTAGGCCACAGCCACAGCCATTGTTCGCTGCTCCCCGCCCGGCAGCTGTCCAGGGCGGACGAGGTCCTGCTGCAACGCCTCCGGCTGGGATACCGTACGCTGGAGGAGCTGAGAGACGACTTTGGGAGTGGGCAGTGTGACCACTGTCGCCACCTGGCCCAGCATCCCCTGAGGCACTGCCTGCTGTCCTGCCCCGCCACGGCTCAGCTGAGGCAGCAGATCGGCGGCCCAGAGCACAGCGAGGCTTGGGCAGCCCTGGTGCTCCGGCGGGCACAAGAGGACCTGCTTCGGCTGATGGCAGCGCTCCCCCACTGAGCGCAGCACACGCCACACAGCGGAACATGACCGAGGCCACCGTGAGAGGCCACCGTGAGAAGCCACCGTGAGAGAAGGCCTGATGAATCGCCCGTGACGTCACACCATCTAGTTATCACCGCTCCGCTCCCCGTACAAGTTTACCTACCTAATATAATGTTTATCAGTATAAAAGATATACTGTTATCTTCGGAAATGTTTGTTCTATAATGTTATCAAATAAAAAACCGTAAAACACACAAAAGAAATGTCATTATGAGACTTTCAAGAAATATGATAAACCTACTCTTCGCCATTTAATATTTTGCTCGCAAACATTTTACATGAAGAATATCAATAGAAGCGGAATTTAATTAGCTTTCCATTGATATATTTCGTTTAGTGATAAATGAATTAGCAGCATGCATAAATTAGCGTTAACTAAATATAAAAAATCATTAAATCGGGTAATTTCCTACCTAATATATGTTTATCAGTATAAAATATATACAGTTATCTTTGGAAATGGTTGTTCTATAATATTATTAAATAAAAAACCGTAAAACACACAAAAGAAATGCCATTATGAGACTTTCAAGAAATATGCATTAACTTAAATTCTTCGCCATTTAATATTTTGCGAAAAAAAACTTTTTACATGGAGAATATCAATAAAGGCGAAATTTCATTTGCTTTTCATTGATATATTTTGTTTTCTGATAAATTAATTAGAACCATGCATATATTAGCGCTAAATAAATAAATAATCTCATCAATCGGGAAAAATTACCCGATTTCATGATGCTATATATTTAGTTAACGCTAATTTATGCATGGTTCTAATTCATTTATCAGAAACGGAAATATATCAATGGAAAGCTAATTACATTCCGCTTCTATTGATATTCGCCATGTAAAAAGTTTTTCCGCAAAATATTAAATGGCGAAGAGTTTAAGTTAATGCATATTTCTTGAAAGTCTCATAATGGCATTTCTTTTGTGTGTTTTACGGTTTTTTATTTGATAATACTAAAGAACAAACATTTCCGAAGACAACAGTATATCTTTTACACTGATAAACATTATATCAGGTAGGTAAACTTGTACGGGGAGCGGAGCGGTGATAACTAGATGGTGTGACTGTCACGGGCGGTTCATCAGGCCTTCTCTTTCGGTGGCGACATGACGTGCCTCGTTCACAGCAAGTCACTTGTGTCTCCAGCGGCGTCCGCTCATCTTTTATCAATGTAAAGATTTAAGATTATTATCAGTTTGTAATGTAAGTTTATCTTAAGGTTGCTTGTAATGCTAATGTAAGTTTTGTAAGAGTTGTAAATATACTTCTATTTTTTTAAGTAAAGCAATGAGTTATAACTAACAGTACCTAATTTTGTTTCGATATTCTTGTCTTGATTTTTACCGATTACCGAATATGATCACGTGTGTGCGTGTGTGCGTGTCAGGTGCGGGTGTGTGTGTGTGTGTGTGTGTGTGTGTGTGTGTGTGTGTGTGTGTGTGTGTGTGTGTGTGTGTGTGTGTGTGTGTGTGCGTGTGCGTGTGCGTGTGTGAAGTTTGTGGTGAGGTGTGACGCTAATAACAAGACACTAAATCAGGACTCCGCATTCTCACGGTCCGGAAAATGAAAGTCTGAGGCATTCAAATCAAGCCACTCACATCTGCTGCCAACCAAATCATAAATAAATTACAATAAAAGACCAAAACTCAACTATAAACATACAACTTTATACATATTACCCGGCAAATCAGGCACTTTGAACAGAAAGAAAAAGATACAAAAATTCTTATATGATAAACTTCAACATTTGCGATCACTAAATAAGCTAAAATAATCAGTTGAAAAACGAATTCACTCTCGGCGTGTATATTAAATTGTATGTATTTGTTAAACATGGTCATCTTCTTTTTCTTTCATCCGGCAGAATACACTCAGCAAACCCGCAAAGATTTGAGGTTTGTTACAGTTTGTGTTTAAGTATGAGATCTTGAATATATAACTCTAGATAACCTAATAATATGTCTCAATATAACTGTAAGTCTCTCTCTCTCTCTCTCTCTCTCTCTCTCTCTCTCTCTCTCTCTCTCTCTCTCTCTCTCTCTCTCTCTCTCTCTCTCTCTCTCTCTCTCTCTCTCTCTCTCTCTCTCTCTCTCTCTCTCTCTCTCTCTCTCTCTCTCTCTCTCTCATTTTTCCATATTCTTTGTTTTCCTTCTGACTGGTTTTCAATCCTTATATTTTTCTTATTTTAAGGGTCACATTGCTTTCAATTTCTATATATTTTGTGTTATTAATATTAGCCTAAGATGATGATGACAAGAAAACACACACACACGTGCGTGCGTGCGCGCACGCACGCACGCACGCACGCACGCACGCACGCACGCACACACGCGCGCACACGCACACGCACACGCACACGCACACGCACACGCACACGCACACGCACACGCACACACACACAACGCCTGAACGGATCGGTGGGTTAGAGCGTCCGGCGCCATTCTGTGGTATAGCGTTCGATCCCCGGTCCCGCTCATTCTCGGGGATTTTTCCACTGAGAAATTCGGGTGGTTACTGTCCCCCTAGAGCAAGGGGATGGGGTGTGAGGTGTGTGAGGTCCCAACATTACCCTAGAGTCCGACTCGCGTGGACAAGACCATGGGTGAATAACACACACAGAATCCGAGAATATTTTGCTTAAGTCACCAAATATTTTCTGGTGACAGATGTAACCCGGATATACACCAGCGCACAGGTACTAAATCTCAGGCTGTATTATATGTACTGCGGTTGTGCTGAGGCAGTGACGGTTCCTTCTTGGACACCGTATTATTATCTTATTTTTTTACATTTGTGCCTATAGCACCTGTAGGTAGTGACCTCTAGGGGTGAGATGGTAGGTCCTGGAGGTTCATTTGAGGGCTGTGATGGTTGGCCCTCACCCGTGGTGGCGCAGGCAGGATTTTTATAGTGACGCCTGTGATCAGAGGCTCATGCCGCCCCCTGTGTCCTCCGATGCACTCGCAATCGAAGGTAGAGTTAATGGACAGGGCATGTGGGGGAACTTCTTAGGCTACTCGACGGTACAGAAGGATTTAGGTTTTCGTCGGGGATCGAACTCGGGTCACCGAGAACGCCACTCGGAGACGCTAACAACTCTGCTACCCCTTCCCCGTATTTACAGAAAGAAGTCCTGAACGTAATCCTATCCCGTGAATCTTCTTATTAATGACGTAATCTAATTATTTCTATTAGGATATAATGTAGTTTCTTTGCTTCGTTACACTCAGTCTGGCCCACTCTAAACTAACAATGCTAATGAGACTAGTTAACAATGCTACAATTAGGTATTTCTGTCCACCAATTCAATGACTACTACTCGTACGCTTGTCAAAATATATCTATAACACATATATAACAGTGAAAAAAATGCAGTAATGAGACCATCCATGAAGTAATCCAATATTAGTTCACGAATTCAAAAAAGTTGTATTTACTAACCAAGAAAAGAAAATATCGTCCATAAAGATGGACTCCACAAGTGATAATGAAGGTTTTTTCTGCTTGAATGGATAATAAATCGTGTAGCTGATTGATGGAAACCGAGTCAATATGCAGACCGTGTTTACTAAGACCAGCGAGACGTTGTTATGTTAACGATGCGACCACAAGGAGGGAGGAAGAGGCAATGGAGGAGGCGATGCAACACACAACTATGGCAAATTAGGAACTGAGCTCTATATGCGGGATACTTCATATGGTCTTTTAGTAAACTCTGCAGGTCACAACATATTATGGTCTTTAAGTAAACTCTGCAGGACGCTTCATATCGTCTTTAAGTAAACTCTGCAGGACGCTTCATATGGTCTTTAAGTAAATCGCAGGGGGTTATAGGTCTTTAAAAAACTCTGCAGGAGCTTCATATGGTTTTTAAGTAAACTCTGCAGGGCGCTTATATGGGTTTTTTAAAAAACCGAGGACGCTTTATATGGTCTTTTTTTTGTAAATCGAGGACGTTCATATGGTTTTTAATAAATCTGCAGGCGTTCATAGGTTTTTAGAAACTCTGCAGGACGCTTTTATATGGTCTTTTGGGGAAACTTGCAGGACGCTTTATATGGTCTTTTAGTAAATTGCAGGACGCTTCTATGGTTTTTAGAAACTGCCGGGGCGCTTCATATGGGCTTTTTAATAAACTCTGCAGGACGCTTCATATGGTTTTTAGTAAACTCTGAGGAACTTATATGGTCTTTTAAATAAAAATCTGCAGGGCGCTTCATATGGCTTTTTGTAAACTCTGCAGGACGCTTCATAGGTCTTTTTGTAAGCTCTGCGGACGCTTATATGGTCTTTTAGGGAAAATTGCAGGACGTTATATGGTCTTTTTGTAAAAAACTGCAGGACGCTTCATATGGCTTTAAATAAACTTGCAGGAGCTTTATATGGGCTTAAGTAAATCTGAGGACGCTTCATATGTCCCTTTGTAAATCGAGGACGCTTCATATGGTCTTTTAGTAAAAAATCTGAGGACGCTTCTATGGTTTTTAGTAAAATTGCAGGGGCTTTATATGTTTTAAGTAAATCTGCAGGACGTTCATATGGGGTTTTTTGTAAACTCTGGGACGTTCATATGGGCTTTTTAGTAAACTCTGCAGGACGCTTCATTGGTCTTTTTGTAAATCTGCGGACGTTTTTATGGTCTTTTAGAAACTCTGCAGGACGCTTCATATGGTCTTTTAGTAAACTCTGCAGGACGCTTCATATGGTCTTTTAGTAAACTCTGCAGGACGCTTCATATGGTCTTTTAGTAAACTCTGCAGGACGCTTCATATGGTCTTTTAGTAAACTCTGCAGGACGCTTCATTGGGGCTTTAATAAAATCTGAGGAGCCATATGGCTTTAAAAAACTCTGCGGAGCTTCATATGGTCTTTTAGTAAACTTTGTGGACGCTTCATATGGCTTTTTGTAAAATTTGCTGGACGCTTCATATGGGCTTTTTTGTAAAAATTTTTGGATGTTCATAGGTCTTTTTAAAAAACTCTGCAGGGGGCTTCATATGGTTTCTAGTAACTTTGCTGGGGTTCATATGGTTTTTAATAAACTCTGCAGGACGCTTCATTGGGCTTTAATAAACTCGAGGACGCTTCAAAGGGCTTTTTGTAAAATCGCAGGACGTTTAATGGCTTTTAATAAACTCGCAGGAGTTTAAAGGGCTTTTAAAAAACTCTGCAGGGCGCCCCTATGGTCTTTTAATAAAAATTGCAGGACGCTTATATGGTCTTTTTAAAAAACTCTGCAGGGGCGCTCATAGGCTTTTAAAAAACTTTTCAGGGCGCTTCATATGGTCTTTTAAAAAACTCTGCAGGACGCTTTATATGGTCTTTTTAAAAAACTCTGCAGGGGCTTCATATGGTTTTTATAAACTCTGCAGGGGCGCTTTAATGGGTTTTTAAAAACCTGCAGGACGCTTCATTGGTTTTTTTAGTAAACTTTTCTGGGCGTTATATGGTCTTTTAGTAAACTCTGCAGGCGTTATATGGTCTTTAATAAACTCGCAGGACGCTTAATGGTCTTTAGTAAACTTTTTTGGCGTTATATGGGGGCTTTTAGTAAACTCGCAGGACGCTTATATGGTCTTTTAAAAAAACTCTGCAGGAGCTTCATATGGTCTTTTTGTAAACTCTGGGGGACGTTTATAGGTCTTTTAGAAACTCGCAGGACGCTTTAATGGTCTTTTAATAAACTCGCAGGGCGTCATAGGCTTTTTTGTAAAAACTTGAGGACGTTTATATGGCTTTTTGTAAAATCTCAGGACGCTTCATAGGTTTTTAGAAATCGCAGGGGGCGCTTCATGGTCTTTTATAAAAATTCAGGATTTATATGGTCTTTTAGTAAACTCTGCAGGACATTCATATGGTCTTTTTAAAAAACCTGCAGGCGCTTTATATGGTTTTAGAAACTCTGCGGACGCTTCATTGGTCTTTAGTAAACCTGCGGAACTTCATATGGTCTTTTAATAAATCTGGGACGCCATATGGGCTTTTTGTAAACTCTGCGGGACGCTTATAGGTTTTTAATAAAATCTGCAGGGCGCTTTTATATGGGCTTTTTAGTAAAATCTCAGGGGCATTTTTGGTCTTTTAGTAAACAGGGCATCGAGAATAATTATGGAAAGGAGACAGTAAAGAAGGCAGAGGGGCGGAGTAAAGATAAAATGAAGAGGCTGGGCGTGGAGAAGGGATGGGGGAGTGATAAAGAGGTAGGTTTTTGTGCGCACGGGATATAAAGTTACAGGAGGATGTGGATTAAGATAAGAGAGTTGGAAGTGAGATAAGGAAGCAAAGTAGTAAGAGTAGTAAGCTGGAAAAATATATGAAGGTAAAACAGAAGGTGATTTGACTTATTTGCTTTTTATGTGTTCTTTTTCCTAACAGGTTATATTGCAAGAAGAAAAGAAATAAATATATGAATCCAAAACAACCATTTAGAAATATCTAAAGTAGTCGTCCAGACCCAAATTTTTTTTGCCGAATTATGTTGAATGTACATTCAAAACACCTAATCCACCAAAAATAATTGATTTCCAGGCCATATTTCCGTAAAAACACGACTTTTGTAAAAAGCGCGCGAAAAAAAAAATCTTCCCTCCAACAGGGCTACGACTGTTATTGATGACGTCAGAATAGGGACGCCCGCAGACACTCTGTCTGACACCTGTCGGCAAATGTTATGATGAGCGATTGAACTTCGGTGTCAGACAGTGAATCTGTCGCTGTGACAGATCTAGAGTACGATGCTCAATCTGACACCGAAAGAAATGACGCTGGTCGCGTATACTATGAGGAAAACGAACCTCAGATTGTCATGGGATCCTATATGTTTGAGCCCGAGTACGAGGTGGATAAACAGGTGTTAGCAGAGCCTGAGGTTCAGCAGGAGGACCTGGCACTTCTCCAAAACATGGATTGGTAAATAAGGTTAAACCATGTGTGTGTGGGAATCACAATGAAGGTACTTTCGAGAAAATCCTATGGTTAGTTTTGGAGCTACAGTCAAACGTAATTCCTCGGAAACCACATACTAGCATTAACTACAGCAAAGAGTTTGGAAAATATGCGGGCGGGAAGGCAGAAAGTGTGACAGCCACACCACTACAGGGCACGCCCACGCCCACTCCACAACTGGTTTACTTGGTTTACTTGGTCTTGTTAAGAGGCAAAGCCTCACAGTCGTGGTGGTCCATCGCTACCCTCACTACACAACCGTTTCTCAACACAACTGTTCGCCCCAACACACTATAGGCGTGAATCACCACACGCCACTCCGCCACTCCACTCCTACACACGCCACTCCTTTCCGTGTGCAAACTTTTCTGGAAAGGCACAGCTGTCTTGCTGCACCCATAAAGGATGCATGCATGTGGCATATAGCAAACAAATCTATCAGAACACCAAATATCTTCAAGTATTATATTTATCTCTGTGTTTACGTGCCTCTCTGATCAAGCGCGGAAAGATGAGCTCCTAAGGTACGTCACGAGCCTGAGCCTGAGCGTCTGCAAACCTTAGGAGCGTTTTGAGAACTCGGGAATTTGCAGATTTGATTGCGGATTATTTAAAAACGGCTGACTGGATAAAAGTGACGTATTGTTGATATCTCGTCAATGGCTATGTTTGACTGATTAAATCAGGAATCAAAAATGGTTGACGACTATTAATATATACATAATGGTTAGGAGATCAAAACAGAAAGTAAAGTAGAAAAAAACAAAACCAATACAAAAAATAAAGTACACTCTCGAATGGGTAATTAAGGGTAGAATTGTTACACATCCACCTACCCTTTTTATACCCTATGTCCAGGCTGGAGGGTAGATGCTGCCGATTATACCCTTCATCTACCCTTTATCTACCCTTTTTAGACGAGAGGGATGAGAAAGGGTATATTTGCGGCTAGAAAAGGTTATATATTTAGGGTTGCAAAAGGGTATATATGTAGGGGTAGAAAAAGGGTAGCAGTATTTCATCACTACAAACACCCTTTTCCTACCCTTTTCCTACCCTTCTTTTCTAAGAGTGTAGACGAGTAAAAACAAACTAGTCCAACACAATAACATAAATTTGTTTGAATAAATATCTAAGTTCATGACCTCTTTTCACTTTTTATTTATGTATTTTATGTTCAGTTTTGTAGTCTATGCCTTCGGGCGAAACAAATGTTGTACTATTATCATTATTATTATTATCATTATTATTTATTATCATTATTATAAAAGAATCACCCACCACACCCACCACACGTAACCTTCAAACCACAACAAAACCCATAACAAAGGTAGGCCAGTGGATCGGTAACCTGAAGAATAACACAACCACCGCTAATAACACGCGCGCTAATTACACCTGCGTAACAGACACCAATAAGCGACAGTAAGTAAGAGGCAGTAAGTAACAGTAAGAGTAACAGTAGAGTCTGAGTAAACAGTAAGAGAAAGTAAAAATAACAGTAGCAGTAGACAGTAAGAGACAGTAAGAGTAATAGTAGCAGAAGACAGTAAGAGTAACAATAGCAGTAGAGAGTACGAGAAACAGTAGCAGTACACAGTAAGAGGCAGTAAGAGTAAAAGTAGCAGTAGACAGTAAGAGGCAGTAAGAATAACAGTAACAGTAGACAGTAAGAGACAGTAAGAGTAATAGTAGCAGAAGACAGTAAGAGTAACAGTAGCAGTAGAGAGTACGAGAAAGAATAGCAGTAGACAGTAAGAGGCAGTAAGAATAACAGTAGCAGTAGACAGTAAGAGGCAGTAAGAATAACAGTAGCAGTAGACAGTAGGAGACAGTAAGAATAACAGTAGCAGTAGACAGTAGAGACAGCAAGAGTAAAAGTAGCAGTAGGCAGTAAGAGACATTGAACAACACGACCACTGGAATTACTATTGACGAAGTAAAAAAAGCAAGACACATTGAAGCAAGAACCCGTCTGCCTCACAACCCGGGAACGCTCAGTGTCGTAGTCGTAGTAGTAGTAGTAGTAGTAGTAGTAGTAGTAGTAGTAGTAGCAGTAATAGTAGTAATAGCGGTAGTAGATGTAGTAGTAGAGGTATTAGTAATAGTAATAGTAATAGTAGTAGTAGTAGCAGTAGTAGTAGTAGATAAAAGTCATTAATATTTCCAACACACATAAATATAGGTTTGTTTATCCGAATTTGGTTGACTAAGACCAGATTTGCGATTATTTACATGTGTGTGAGAGAGAGAGAGAGCGAGAGCGAGAGCGAGAGCGAGAGCGAGAGCGAGAGAGAGAGAGAGAGAGAGAGAGAGAGAGAGAGAGAGAGAGAGAGAGAGAGAGAGAGAGAGAGAGAGAGGGAGAGAGAGAGACGAGAGGAGAGAGCGAGAGCGAGAGCGAGAGCAGAGACAGAGGAGGAGAGCGAGAGGAGGGGCGAAGCGAGAGCGAGAGCGAAGAGCAGAGGAAGCGAGACGAGAGAGAGAGAGAGAGAGAGAGAGAGAGAGAGAGATAATACACAAACATGATGAGACACAATTCACAAAAAAATTATACGTCCAAAAAATACAGTACAATAGCCAAAGTTAATCCTTCTCGCGGTAGTACAGGATTTAGGATACATAACTCAGTGCCCCTAAATCGCTTTAAAAAATTCAATGGGTAATTATTCACTTGGAACACTAATTATAACACAGGTAAAAGTATATATTAACGATATTAAAGAAGATCGTAGTAGCAGAAATAACAATAGTAGTAGTAGTAGTAGTAGTAGTAGTAGTAGTAGTAGTAGTAGTAACATTGGAAGCAGTAGTACTAGTACTAGTAAATTTACTGTTTAGGTCTTCCCGCGATATCCTAACAGTAGTAGTAGTATAGTAGTAGTAGTAGTAGTAGTAGTAGCAGTAGCAGTAGTAGTAGTAGTAGTAGTAGTAGTAGTAGTAGTAGTAACATTGGAAGCAGTAGTACTAGTAATAGTAAATTTACTGTTTAGGTCTTCCCGCGATATCCTAACAGTAGTAGTAGTATAGTAGTAATAGTAGTAGTAGTAGTAGCAGTAGTAGTAGTAGTAGTAGTAGCAGTAGCAGTAGTAGTAGTAGTAGTAGTAATAGTAGAAGTAGTAGTAGAAGTAGTAGTAGTAGTAGTAGTAGTAGTAGTAGTAGTAGTAGTAATAGTAGTAGTAGTAGTAATAGTAGTAGTAATAGTAATAGTAGTAGTAGTAGTAGTAGTAGTAGTAGTAGTAGTAGTAGTAGAAGTAGTAGTAGAAGTAGTAGTAGAAGTAGTAGTAGAAGTAGTAGTAGAAGTAGTAGTAGTAGTAGAAGTAGTAGTAGTAGTAGAAGTAGTAGTAGAAGTAGTAGTAGAAGCAGTAGTAGTAGTAGTAGTAGAAGTAGTAGTAGAAGTAGTAGTAGAAGTAGTAGTAGAAGTAGTAGTAGTAGAAGTAGTAGTAGAAGTAGTAGTAGTAGTAGTAGTAATAGTAGTAAGATTAGTGATGCAAGAATTCAATAGATAATTAAAAATATTACAATGTACTGACCATAACAAGCTGAGGTAATAATATTAGCATAACATTTCCATAAAGACAACAGCCAGTGGACCACACAACACATAACACTCCCTTAATTAAGACCAAGTGCCGTAAGCCGTAAAGGTCTCCGGCGGTGTCAGTGCGGGAGGCTGGATGGAACGGTTAGGCATGGCAAGGAAGGAAACGAGAACCGGAAGGAAAGATAATTGGCTTTACAAGAGAAAAATAGACGAGGAAACGAACCTTCAGGAACCTGGGTGGCTAACAGGACATGAGTGGAAGGTTACGCTGGAAAACAGATGGTTATTATAACGGTATAACGCAAGGCTTAGAGGGAGGCTTATGTTGTTGTTGTTGTATAAAGGTATTAGAGTCATGTGGTATTAATATGGCTTAGCGTTGCCCTTCAGGTCACCGAAGATACATAATGAGCGCTCCGTTTTCTCTAATTCCCTTGTTTTCCGAATTTTTAAAGGTTGAGGTTGAGTTGAGGTATTTCATGCATTTTAAAGGTGTGGTTACGGTATTTCATGCATTTTATAGGGATGGTTACGGTATTTCATGCATTTTATAGGGATGGTTACGGTATTTCATGCATTTTAAAGGTGTGGTTACGGTATTTCATGCATTTTATAGGGATGGTTACGGTATTTCATGCATTTTATAGGGATGGTTACGGTATTTCATGCATTTTAAAGGTGTGGTTACGGTATTTCATGCATTTTAAAGGTGTGGTTACGGTATTTCATGCATTTTAAAGGTGTGGTTACGGTATTTCATGCATTTAAAGGTTGGGTTACGGTATTTCATGCATTGTTAAAGGTTTAGTGGGTTACGGTATTTCATGCATTTTATAGGAGATGGTTACGGTATTTCATGCATTTTATAGGGATGGTTACGGTATTTCATGCATTTTAAAGGTTGGTTAGATTATGATTTCAACTTGCATTATTTAAAGAAGTGTGTGGTTACGGTATTTCATGCATTTTATAAGAGGTGATGGTTACGGTATTTCATGCATTTTATAGGGATGGTTACGGTATTTCATGCATTTTAAGGTGTGGTTACGGTATTTCATGCATTTTAAAGGTTGTGGTTACGGTATTTCATGCATTTTATAAGGGGATGGTTACGGTATTTCATGCATTTTATAGGGATGGGTTACGGTATTTCATGCATTTTATAGGGATGGTTACGGTATTTCATGCATTTTAAAGGTGTGGTTAAGGTATTTCATGCATTTTAAAGGTGTGGTTACGGTATTTCATGCATTTTATAGGGATGGTTACGGTATTTCATGCATTTTATAGGGATGGTTACGGTATTTCATGCATTTTAAAGGTGTGGTTAGGTATTTCATGCATTTTAAAGTGGTATAGTGGTTACGGTATTTCATGCATTTTATAGGGGTGGTTACGGTATTTCATGCATTTTAAAGGTGTGGTTACGGTATTTCATGCATTTTAAAGAAGTGGTTACGGTATTTCATGCATTTTAAAGGTGTGGTTACGGTATTTCATGCATTTTATAGGTGTGGTTACGGTATTTCATGCATTTTAAAGGTGTGGTTACGGTATTTCATGCATTTTAAAGAAGTGGTTACGGTATTTCATGCATTTTAAAGGTGTGGTTACGGTATTTCATGCATTTTAAAGTGTGTGGTTACAGGTATTTCATGCATTTTAAAGGTGTGGGTTCACGGTATTTCATGCATTTTATAGGGATGGTTACGGTATTTCATGCATTTTAAAGGTGTGGTTACGGTATTTCATGCATTTTAAAGAAGTGGTTACGGTATTTCATGCATTTTAAAGAAGTGGTTACGGTATTTCATGCATTTTAAAGGTGTGGTTACGGTATTTCATGCATTTTAAAGAAGTGGTTACGGTATTTCATGCATTTTAAAGGTGTGGTTACGGTATTTCATGCATTTTAAAGGTGTGGTTAAGGTATTTCATGCATTTTAAAGGTGTGGTTACGGTATTTCATGCATTTTATAGGGATGGTTACGGTATTTCATGCATTTTAAAGGTGTGGTTACGGTATTTCATGCATTTTAAAGGTGTGGTTAAGGTATTTCATGCATTTTAAAGGTGTGGTTACGGTATTTCATGCATTTTATAGGGATGGTTACGGTATTTCATGCATTTTAAAGGTGTGGTTACGGTATTTCATGCATTTTAAAGAAGTGGTTACGGTATTTCATGCATTTTAAAGGTGTGGTTACGGTATTTCATGCATTTTATAGGTGTGGTTACGGTATTTCATGCATTTTAAAGGTGTGGTTACGGTATTTCATGCATTTTAAAGAAGTGGTTACGGTATTTCATGCATTTTAAAGGTGTGGTTACGGTATTTCATGCATTTTAAAGAAGTGGTTACGGTATTTCATGCATTTTTAAAGGTGTGGTTACGGTATTTCATGCTTTTAAAGGATGTGGTTACGGTATTTCATGCATTTTAAAGAAGTGGTTACGGTATTTCATGCATTTTAAAGGTGTGGTTACGGTATTTCATGCATTTTAAAGGTGTGGTTACGGTATTTCATGCCTTTTAAAGAAGTGATTAAGGTATTTCATGCATTTTAAAGAAGTGGTTAAGGTATTTCATGCATTTTAAAGAAGTGGTTACGGTATTTCATGCATTTTAAAGAAGTGGTTAAGGTATTTCATGCATTTTAAAGAAGTGGTTAAGGTATTTCATGCATTTTAAAGAAGTGGTTACGGTATTTCATGCATTTTAAAGGTGTTGTTACGGTATTTCATGCATTTTAAAGGTGTGGTTACGGTATTTCATGCATTTTAAAGGTGTGGTTAAGGTATTTCATGCATTTTATAGGGATGGTTACGGTATTTCATGCATTTTAAAGGTGTTGTTACGGTATTTCATGCATTTTAAAGAAGTGGTTAAGGTATTTCATGCATTTTATAGGGATGGTTACGGTATTTCATGCATTTTATAGGGATGGTTACGGTATTTCATGCATTTTAAAGGTGTGGTTACGGTATTTCATGCATTTTAAA
The DNA here is from genome assembly GCA_016584305.1 of Chionoecetes opilio. Taxonomy (NCBI): domain Eukaryota; kingdom Metazoa; phylum Arthropoda; class Malacostraca; order Decapoda; family Majidae; genus Chionoecetes; species Chionoecetes opilio. The sequence goes on along the minus strand of JACEEZ010000642.1, from coordinate 144,434 downwards.
GAAGTGGTTAAGGTATTTCATGCATTTTATAGGGATGGTTACGGTATTTCATGCATTTTAAAGGTGTGGTTACGGTATTTCATGCATTTTAAAGGTGTGGTTACGGTATTTCATGCATTTTATAGGGATGGTTACGGTATTTCATGCATTTTATAGGGATGGTTACGGTATTTCATGCATTTTAAAGGGGTGGTCAAGGTATTTCATGCATTTTATAGGGATGGTTACGGTATTTCATGCATTTTATAGGGATGGTTAAGGTATTTCATGCATTTTATAGGGATGGTTACGGTATTTCATGCATTTTAAAGGGATGGTTACGGTATTTCATGCATTTTAAAGGTGTGGTTACGGTATTTCATGCATTTTAAAGGTGTGGTTACGGTATTTCATGCATTTTATAGGGATGGTTACGGTATTTCATGCATTTTATAGGGATGGTTACGGTATTTCATGCATTTTATAGGGATGGTTACGGTATTTCATGCATTTTATAGGGATGGTTACGGTATTTCATGCATTTTAAAGGGGTGGTCAAGGTTTTCATGCATTTTAAAGGGGTGGTCAAGGTATTTCATGCATTTTAAAGGTGTGGTTACGGTATTTCATGCATTTTATATGGATGGTTACGGTATTTCATGCATTTTATAGGGATGGTTACGGTATTTCATGCATTTTAATTAAAGGTGTGGTCAAGGTATTGTTATTGGTATTTTGTCTCTTTATCCTTGCCTTGCCCTTCGTGAATGGTATCTATGTGTATTAAGTGTATAAATGCATGTTTTTTTCAATATTTAGACATTATTCTATATATACGTAATTTATTAATTTGGTTGCGTATAGGTGTGTATGTAATGTGTTCTTATGGAGATTAAAAACGATAACATTGCTCTGTATCCTCCCTTACATCACTGTTACTTCCTAAAACCTCCCTCTCACCGTCACGCAATCAAGTCACCTAAATCATAACGTTACTAAAAGTCCCATAATAACAACGTTACGCCCACATAACATAACATTACGGTACAGTATATGCCAAGGTTATCTCCGCTACGGGGGCCAGACTGCACTTGTTTTTGTAGAGTTAAATGACGCTTGTGGTTTCGACTTGACTCATAAACATCGAGCAGCTAGGAGCATGTTGTTGTTATTAGTCTTACGTCTGGCAGGGGTGTGTGTGTGTGTCCATGGTGTGTGTGTGTGTGTGTGTGTTTGGGTGTGCGGTGTTGAGACTCTCGTACCGCTCCAGGTGTGATCGCCCTCGCTGTTTTGCCGGTGTGTTGTGGAACTTGTGTTCGGTGGTGAAGGTGTTGAAGGTGTTGCCTGTAGGATCCTTAACCACCTTCAGGAGGCTTATTGGTGTTGAGAGGTATGTTAATGGATGTTGATTTGGGGGGGAGGGTGATGGTGGTGGTGATGGTGTTGGTGGTGATGATGGTGGTGGTGATGGTGGTGGTGGTGTTAGTGGTGGTGGTGGTGGTGATGGTGTATGGTGGTGATGGTGGTGATGGTGATGGTGGTGGTGTTGGTGGTGGTGTTGGTGGTGATGGTGGTGGAGGTGATGGTGGTGGAGGTGGTGTTAGTGGAGGTGGTGTTAGTGGAGGTGGTGTTAGTGGAGGTGGTGTTAGTGGAGGTGGTGTTAGTGGAGGTGGTGTTAGTGGAGGTGGTGTTTAGTGGAGGTGGTGTTAGTGGAGGTGGTGTTAGTGGAGGTGGTGTTAGTGGAGGTGGTGTTAGTGGAGGTGGTGATGGTGGTGGTGGTGGTGGTGTTAGTGGTGGTGGTGGTGGTGGTGGTGTTAGTGGTGGTGGTGGTGGTGGTATTGGTGGTGGTGGTGGTGTTGGTGGTGGTGATGTTAGTGGAGGGGGTGTTAGTGGTGGTGATGTTAGTGGTGGTGATGTTAGTGGTGGTGATGGTAGTGGTGGTGGTGGTGGTGGTGGTGGTGGTGGCGGTGGTGGTGGCGGTGGTTTAATAGTAGTGGTACAAGTATAAGTAATGGTAGCAATATTAAGTAATAGTGATATATATTATTGTGTATCATTATCATATTCATTATCATTATTACTATTATCATTTTCATCATTAATATTCTTATTATTATTACTGTTTTCATTATATTTACTAGTACTACTAAGACATAAGATTACGTTTATAATTGACTTTATCTTCCCTTATCTTCTCTCTCTCTCTCTCTCTCTCTCTCTCTCTCTCTCTCTCTCTCTCTCTCTCTCTCTCTCTCTCTCTCTCTCTCTCTCTCTCTCTCTCTCTCTCTCTCTCTCTCTCTCTCTCTCTCTCTCTCTCTCTCTCTCTCTCTCTCATAATATAAAAGAGAGGTACCGTGTTTACCCCCAATGAAACTATCAGAGTATAATGTTATGGTCACTGCTTACTGTACATCTATGAAGGACCGTGTGTGTGTGTGTGTGTGTGTGTGTGTGTGTGTGTGTGTGTGTGTGTGTGTGTGTGTGTGTGTGTGTGTGTGTGTGTGTGAAGAATGACGTGACATCAAATAACACACACACACACACACGATGTATATTTTACTTGATAGAGCAATTGTTATATGAAATGAACACTCGACTGCATGTGAAAATAACATGTTAAAATAAATTAGGCAGAGAGAGAGAGAGAGAGAGAGAGAGAGGAGAGAGAGAGAGAGAGAGGAGAGAGAGAGAGAGAGAGAGAGAGAGAGAGAGAGAGAGAGAGGAGGAGAGAGAGAGAGAGAGAGAGAGAGAGAGAATAATAATAATAGCTACCCATCTTATCCACCCAAATAACAAGATAAAAGAAAAGTGAAGCAGACAGACACAAGCAACAATAGAAAGTGAAATAAATAGTTTACGTTTACTTAAGCAAAAGAGTAAATAGAAAATAGGAACAAAGATCTCTCTCTCTCTCTCTCTCTCTCTCTCTCTCTCTCTCTCTCTCTCTCTCTCTCTCTCTCTCTCTCTCTCTCTCATAAATCAACCACCAGCCCCTCCCCCCCTATTCTACCTCCCCAATCCCCTCCCTCCCCTTTTCTCCCTCCTCCCCCACCCCCCCTCCTACCTTTTATGTTAGGCTTACAATAACAAACAAATTTCACCCTTGTAAGACTTGCTCATTAGAATGCATGAAAAGTGACTGTAATTAATCACGTCTAATTCTTTATATACTTGTTATTGTTCAGCTCTTTTTCCGGTTTTTTCCACTACGACTTCACTCCATAAACTTTTTTTGGTTTATTGGTCTTTTTGTCGCTTCCTGTGGTTTATAGTAGTTATTTTTGTCGAGTTTTTTTGGGTTACTTGATAGTTTTTTGTTTTCCTCGTCCATTACTATTTTTTTCTTTCTAAACTTTCTGCATTATCCTTAGGGGTACTGCATCTCTCTCTCTCTCTCTCTCTCCTCTCTCTCTCTCTCTCCTCTCTTCTCTCTCTCTCTCTCTCTCTCTCTCTCTCTCTCTCTCTCTCTCTCTCTCTCTCTCTCTCAGTAAGTAAAAGGTAAAGCTGGGAGGAGACGCTATGGTGAACGTGGCCACGGTGCTCATCTCCGTCGCATTAGCCTTTGAGCCTGTGGTTGGTTACAAGTTGACAAGCCATTACCCCGGGACACAGGGCTAGTGTGACATCCGGGTTACCACAGTTACCTTCCCCAGGTTTCCCCAGGTACCCATTACTCCACCCCGAAAGGGAGGATGAACAACTTGGGCTGGCCGCCGACTTGCCCTGGCCTGGATTCGAACCAGGGCTCGTAGATTCGTAGATAGGCGCGCTAGCCACTACACCACGGAGGCGAAAGTCTCTGTCAGTGCCCTACATTATTTCCAACATTTATTTTTATCTTCCATTAAATTAACTCGTTTCTAGTCGTCATATTCCCCCTCCAGCATCTACCTGACTCTTCCCTCCTTCCCCTCCACCACCACCACCACCCTTCCCCTCCACCACCACCACCACTCTTCCCCTCCACCACCACCACCACCGCCACCACCACCACCCGCGCCACCACAAACAGACGTGCCTTTTAAACACGCTTTCAGGGTGCTCATGTCCGGTGGACAGAATGGGTAAGCCTTTGACCGATTTCTTTCAGAAGTGACCAATTACTTTACAACACTGCTTCAGCTATCTCTCCTCGTTTACCACATTCTCCTTTCATTAAGTTTCCCCAAGGTTACTCCAAATATTGCAGAAAGGATGGATACAGCATTGGGGTGGCCGCGTTGCCTGGCCTGGTATTAAGGGTGGTAGATTCGTGTAGCGCGTAGCCACTAGACCAGTAGGAGTAAGTTATGTAGTGCCTACTTATTAAAGTATGAATTTGTAGCCAAATACCTCGACACCTGTTTATTCCCTGCAGGGGCATCTGACTGCCCCATCCATTGCCTCCTCTACCAACCACTCGATGTCAGCAGAAAAAGCCTCCCCACGAGCCACTCCCTGGATGAGGTCACCAGCTCTCCCTCCCTCCAGGTACTGCCTTTTAGTCTCAGGTTACGGGATACTCGCTCCAAGAACATCGATAAGAGGTACTAATACCGGCCACTTTGTGCAGACGGCTTATTAGTTTAGAAACGACGTGGGCTAGTAAGCAGTATACCTTTAGTAGCCTCTTCCTTTCCTCGTCCGTTTTAGTAAGCATCAAGTTGTATCGGCCCCCGAGAATGATCCGAATATATGGAGTATTTAAAAAAAAAAGTGGGTAGTGATGTAGTAGTAGGTATAGTAGTAGTGGTATAGTAGTAGTTAGTAGTAGTAGTAGTATAGTATAGTAGTAGTAGTGGTGTGGTTTAGTAGTAGTATTAGGAGTAAGTAGTAGTAGTAGTGGTGTAGTAGTAGTAGATAGTAGTCAGAGTAAGTAGCAGAGAATAAGTGTAATAGTACAAGTATGGTCTGTATAAGTTGAGCATGTGACGAGACACAACACAATCAACAAAGAATAATATCTGACTCATAAAAATAAGATCTTGTTATTACTGTCATTTTAGTATTTTTATCAATACACCATGAATTCCAATAAAACAAATGCAAATTTATTTAAAAGAAATTAACGGCAAAAAAGCTTAAAATTAATTTCAAGCCTACGTACCAATTGAACAGAAGCAAGATATTCGTCGAATCAAAAACCAAATAAACGAAAGAAAAGCAATATTCTTCAACAAAATAAGTTTTTAATTATCTTTTGTACCATGCGTTCGCTTTATATTATCTAGTCCTCTGTATTGTGAAGCTTCCTAAACGCAGGGCAAAATAATTATAGGATCCCTGGTTGTGATCACAGGGATGAAGTTAAGAGTTCCTTTCTCTGCCCTGCCAACCTAGTATGGACCTTTGTAAACCAAGTCAAGTCAATAAAGAAAAACAAAGTAAAAAGAATAAAATAGAAGTAGAAGATAGGAAGAAAAGGGAAATTTGTGGAAAAGAGAAAAAATAATTAATATAACAAATAAAACAAAACAAAAATATAATTGTTAGAAAAAAATAGAAGTTAAAAGAAGGGAGGAAAATGAAAGCATACAAAAGAGATGGAAAAAATGTGGTACTGAAAAAAATATAGACGTACGGTTGCGAATAAAGTACGTACATTCGTAAAGCACGTACGCACGCATGTCATCAAGTACGTAACCTTGTCAATGCCCCTTATGGTTTGTGTTGACACGGCTCACTATTATCATCTGTATTTGTTTAATTATACTGGGAAGACACAGGGGGAGGAGGAGGAGGAGGAGGAGGAGGAGGAGTAGGAGGAGGAGGAGGAGGAAAAGGAGGAGGAAGGAGGAGGAGGAGGAAAAGGGAGGAGGAGGAGGAGGAGGAAGAGGAGGAAAAGGGAGGAGGAGGAGGAAAAGGAAGAGGAGGAGGAGGAAAAGGAGAGAGGAGGAGGAGGAGGAGGAGGAGGAGGAGGAAAGGAGGAGGAAAGGAGGAGGAGGAGGAAAGGAGGAGGAGGAAGAGGAGAAAGGAGGAGGAGGAAGGAGGAGGAGGAAAAGGAGGAGGAGGAGGAGGAGGAAAAGGAGAGAGGAGGAGGAGGAAAAGGAAGAGGAGGAGGAGGAAAAGGAGGAGGAGGAGGAGGAAAAGGAGAGGAGGAGGAGGAGGAGGAGGAGGAGGAGGAGGAGGAGGAGGAGGAGGAGGAGGAGGAGGAGGAAAAGGAGGAGGAGGAGGAGGAGGAGGAGGAGGAGGAGGAGGGACAAATTTATGAATGCAACGAGACTGCAAAGATAGAATAAAAAAATGCATAAATAGAGGGAACTTCGCAAACTACTTCTCTTCTTAGTCAAACGTGTATATTTAAGCCTTGCAATACAATAACAAAGAAAGTGACTTGAGAAAACACTGGATAGAAAAATTGGGGAAGAGCAAATGGGAACGACGAAGAGAGAGAGAAGAGAGAGAGAGGAGAGAGAGAGGAGAGAGAGAGAGAGAGAGAGAGAGAGAGAAGAGAGAGGGGAGAGAGAGAAGAGAGAGAGAGAGAGAAGGAGAGAGAGAGAGAGAGGAGAGAGAGAGAGAGAGAGAGAGAGAGAGGGAGAGAGAAAAAAAAGAAAAAAAAGAGAGAGAGAAAAAGAAAAAAAAAAGAGAAGGCAATAACGATGACGGAGAAGATGATAAATGAGAGAAAAGGAGACAGCAATGAAGCGAGTTATGTGATGAACTCAGCAAGATTGTGTGTATGAGAGAGAGAGAGAGAGAGAGAGAGAGAGAGAGAGAGAGAGAGACGAGAGAGACGAGAGAGAGAGAGAGAGAGAGAGAGAGAGAGAGAGACTTCTACAGACAGACTAAGTGACCAACATATTTTGAGTCACAGTTACAAGGTCATGACGAACATAAGCTAGCTATGTTGTGTGTGCGTGTGCGTGCGTGCGTGTGTGTGTGTGTGCGTGTGTGTGTGTGTGTGTGTGTGTGTGTGTGTGTGTGTGTGTGTGTTTGTGTGTGTGTGTGTGTGTGTGTGTGTGGTGTGTGTGCGTGTGTGTGTGTGCGTGTGTGTGTGTCGTGTGTGTGTGTGTGTGTGTGTGTGTGTGTGTGTGTGGTGTGTGTGTGTGTACCTTGTGATTACATTCTGCTATGAGTCAGAATGTAATCAAACACACAAAAAAAATATATATAGTACATAAAAAAAATGCCAACATACGAAATAACAAGCTCGCTATTGAAAGACCACAATAGGAGAGAGAATGACAGGTAGTTACTCACGCCTCCGATCCTGCCACAATACACCTGTGATGCATTGGGCGAATAAATAAGAAAAGGAAAATAGAAAAAGCAGTGTAAGAAGCCACGCATAAATAGAAAATGTAGGATGTGTGAATAGAATAGAGCATATAATAGAGCATAAGTAGAGAATAGAATAGAGCATATAATAGAATAGAGCATAGAATAGAATAGAGCATAGAATAGAGCATAAGTAGAGAATAGAATAGAGCATATAATAGAGCATAAGTAGAGAATAGAATAGAGCATAGAATAGAATAGAGCATAGAATAGAATAGAGCATATAATAGAGAATAAGTAGAGAATAGAATAGAGCATAGAATAGAGCATAAGTAGAGAATAGAATAGAGCATAGAATAGAATAGAGCATAGAATAGAATAGAGCATATAATAGAGCATAAGTAGAGAATAGAATAGAGAATAGAATAGAGCATAGAATAGAGCATAAGTAGAGAATAGAATAGAGCATATAATAGAGCATAAGTAGAGAATAGAATAGAGCATATAATAGAGCATAAGTAGAGAATAGAATAGAGCATATAATAGAGCATAAGTAGAGAATAGAGCATAGAATAGAGAATAAGTAGAGAATAGAATAGAGCATATAATAGAGAATAAGTAGTGAATAGAATAGAGAATAGAATAGAGCATAGAATAGAGCATAGAAAAGAGCATAGAATAGAATAGAGCATAGAATAGAGAATAAGTAGTGAATAGAATAGAGAATAGAATAGAGCATAGAATAGAGCATAGAATAGAGCATAGAATAGAATAGAGCATAGAATAGAGAATAAGTAGAGAATAGAATAGAATAGAGCATAGAATAGAGCATAGAATAGAGCATAGAATAGAGAATAAGTAGAGAATAGAATAGAATAGAGCATAGAATAGAGCATAGAATAGAGCATAGAATAGAAAGAAATAAAAATAGAGATAGAATAGCATAGAATAGAGCATAGAATAGAGATAGAATAGAGCATAGAATAGAGAATAAGTAGAGAATAGAATAGAAAGAATAGAGATAGAATAAGAATAGAGCATAGAATAGAATAAGATAGAATAAATCATAGAATATAGTAGAGATATATATAGAAATTGAATAGAGCATAGAATAGAATAGAGAATATAATAGAGCATGTGTGGTACCTTCAAGTGCAAGAATGGAAGCAGGTATATAAGTGGTGGTGGTGGCGGTAATGGTGATGGTGGTTATGGTGGTAATGGTGATGGTGGTGGTAGTGGTGGTAATGGTGGTTATGGTGGTAATGGTAATAATGGTGGTGCCGGGGAAAGAGTAATAGTAGTAATGGTACTTCGAACTCCAGAGCAACATCAATCATCATTAACCGTGACACACACACACACACACACACACACACACACACACACACACACACACACACACACACACACACACACACACACATTCACCACACCACACACACATTCACCCACACACACACACATTCACCCACACACACACACATTCACCCACACAGTCACCCACACACAGTCACCCACACACAGTCACCCACACACAGTCACCCACACACACATTCACCCACACACACATTCACCCACACACACACACAGTCACCCACACACAGTCACCCACACACAGTCACCCAACCACAGTCACCCACACACACACACCACACCATACACAGTCACACACACAACAAAATATTGAGAGAACATACTTGAATACTAAAGTAGATGTTTCCCCTTAAAAATATAGCTGCCTGGAGTGGACTCGAAGAAAAAGTGATAGCGGCAAAAAAAAAATCCATCAATTTAACGAAAAACGGGATAAATGTAGATACGGAAACCAGACCATATAGATATATAGTGTAGGATTTGTTTGCTATAACTAAATATATACATGCACACACACACACACTCTCTCTCTCTCTCTCTCTCTCTCTCTCTCTCTCTCTCTCTCTCTCTCCTCTCTCTCTCTCTCTCTCTCTCTCTCTCTCCTCTCTCTCTCTCTCTCTCTCTCTCTCTCTCTCTCTCTTCTCTCTCTCAAACTGTACTTCAATTGTGAATAAAAGTATGAATCTGAATCTGAATACTCTCTTCTTCTCTCTCTCTCTCTCTCTCTCTCTCTCTCTCTCTCTCTCTCTCTCTCTCTCTCTCTCTCTCTTCTCTCTCTCTTCTCTCTCTCTCTCTCTCTCTTCCTTCTCCTCCATCTGCAAAATCCTTGTTAAGTATATATATTTTCTCATGTCATTAACCGGACGATGTTATATCAATTTCCAGTACTAGAACGGTCCTACGAGAGGTCTTATGTTACGAATCAAACCCTTAATCCAACCTCTATTTTACGCTATTCTGTCTCGCACCGCATCTTACGTAAGAGCGCGGGGGAACGGTAAACAATAATGAGCATGACTCTGCGTTCACGACTACAGGCGGACTGAACGCGGCGCCATCTGTTGAGGATGAAGAGGAGGAGGAGGAGGATAAAAACGAAGGAGGCGAACAAAAACAGCAAGAGACGAAGGATAGAGGGAAAATAGTGGATGGGAAATAGACGTAGAATGTATACAAATAATAGAAAATGTGGTGGAGGAAATCGAAACAGAGGATAAGAAAGAAGACAAAGTGTTAGATTTTGTGAAGTTGGAGTCGTGTATGGAAAATAAAGAAGTGGTAAATAGAGAGAGAAAAAATAATGAGAGATATAATGAAATATAATTATGAGAGAGATAATGAGAGAAAGAGAATGAGAGAAAGAGAATGAAAGATAGAGAGAGAGAAAGAGAAGAAATTCACATTAATCACACACACACACACACACACACACGTACACAATCAAAATAAAAACTACACCTCAATTCTTGTTTTCACTTTTTTTTCAGAATGGCACCACTCGGCGAGATCACCTGGCGTCCCTTAGGTCACTACCACTTCCTCCTGACGGTGATCCTGCTCGGGGCGCGATGCCAGGCCAACACCCTCCCTTCAGGCAGTCCCACAGACCCCAATACCATCTTCACAATGACGGACTTTCCCTGGCCGGAGGAGGAACACGACACTACTTCGAATCCCGCTAAATCTCCAGAGCCAAGTACCTACGATTATTACTATAGGGAAAAAGAGGCAGATTTTGGTAGTGATCCTTCAACGTGGAAACTTTTGCCTATCCAGATTCCTGATGACTTAGTGGGGAATGCTATTCTACAGAAGGGTATTGGTACTACGTCTTCATCAGTGCCTTCCTACCCCACCCCCCCGACGCCTCAGTATAGAAGACATCCAGGCGCCACAGAATCCCAGCCCCTTTATAGCCCTGAGAATATTTACCACAGTTTAGGTAGTGGCCAAAGGAGTCCAGAATCACAGCAAATTAACTGGGACCGTCACAGCGTCGAGAGTGACCATGGGAGTCCACAGCCACAGCAACAAACCTGGATCGCCACAGCATCGAAAGTGACCATGGGAGTCCACAGCAACAAACCTGGGATCGCCACAGCATCGAAAGTGACCATGGGAGTCCACAGCAACAAACCTGGAACCGTCACAGCATCGAGAACGATCATGGGAGTCCACAGCCACAGCAACAAACCTGGGATCGCCACAGCATCGAAAGTGACCATGGGAGTCCACAGCAACAAACCTGGGACCGCCACAGCATCGAAAGTGACCATGGGAGTCCACAGCCACAGCAACAAACCTGGGACCGTCACACCACAGGGAGTGAAGACAGAACCCCTGAATCACACATCAAAACTGGGACCTCCACAGCACAGGGAGTGAACAAGGAGTACTGAATCACAGCATCAAACCTGGGACCACTACAGCATCGGGAGTGAACACGGGAATCCTGCACCACAGCAACAAACCTGGGACCGTCACAGCACAGGGAGTGAGCACGGGAACCCTGAATCACAGCAGCAAAACTGGGAACGTCACAGCACAGGGAGTGAACACGGGAGTACTGAATCACAACATCAAAACTGGGACCGTCACAGCACTGAAACCGGCCACCTAAACCGTGAGCCACAGCAACAATCCTGGAACCGTCACAGCACTGCAACAGGCTACTTGAATTCTGAGCCACAGCAACAAACCTGGGACCACCACAGCACTGAAACCGGCCATCTGAATCCTGCATCACAGCAATACACCCAATACTACCACAGCCTGGATCGCAGCACTCACCGCAGCCCACAACCCTTAGAGCACCACTATCACAACTGGACACACACCCGCGATGGCTACGAGATTCGCAACCACAACGCAGACAGACTCAGCCCCAACGCCCCCTCCAGCCAGCCCCCTCAACACTCAAGGCCTCCCAGACCCTCAACATGGACCTGGAAGCCACCGGACGCCCCTTCCTGGCAACATAGCATCATGGAGAGACTAAGCCAGCACCTCCCGAAGCTTCCTGCCCTTCCAAAGCTCAACTTTCCTGGATTCGGCAATCTTCCATCTTTCTCCAGGCTACCTCAGTGGATCTTCGGGGAACGTCTTTATCGGGTTCAAGGTCAAGGTCTTCCTCAGGTCAAAGGTGAAAACGAGCACGAGTTCTATCCTCTCACGCCTGAAAATGACCCACTGGAACACCTGAACAGTAATCCAGACAGGTACCAACACGGCCCTCACTACACGTACCCGTCACGCCAAGACCACAACCACCAGGACAACACACTTCATCGTCTCCAAAGCACTGAGACGCCTACTCATTTTCAAAGTCAGCACCTTCCTGTAGGCGACAACGACGGTGGCTACAACACAGACGATAACTATTTGCCACAGTACGTCACAGACACTACCATCTATTACGATACTCAAGACGAAGGACATCAAACTACAATAAATGACTACGAACACATCACAAACAACACACTAGTCACCACGCCCCTCAGTACCCTCACTATAGACAGCCCGACCCTCGACGTCCCTTCCACAGCCACGCTAGTGCTCACAGGATTCTCGAGGTGCCGCACCATCAGGGTCACAACGAGAATACAGAGGGCCATCACGTTCCATCCAATACCAACAGTTGGAGGTGGGAGGAGCAGCAGGACTCGACACACTTATCCTCCATTCCAAGACCCACACAACAGGCGACAGAGTTCGGCTCCAAACTGGATATCGCAGGAGACAAGCAATGCAGGCGATGGTCACGTCCCCTCCAGCAGTACTCATGAGAGCCATCACCCCCACCACCACGGCGCCCACACGTACTCGGCTCAGCCCCAGCGGCCCCACGACCATGGATTAAGTCACGGTTACTCACAACACCAGCAGCAACAAGGCCCGGCACCTCTTCGTACTCTGAGTATCAACATCAGGAAGGACTCCGTGTTGGATTCAACCCTGAAGTTTATGACAACATTCTTGATCCTCTGAGCGACTTACTGAGCAGACCTGCGCCTATGTCGATCATCGGCGACTCTCCCTACCAGCAAAGCATCATAGAGCGAATCACGGGCACGGGCACGGACGCCGCCGCCGCCACCTCCCTGGTGATCCCTGGAGGCCTGCTGGTGCTCGGCCTGGCGCTCGCTCTCTTCTATTTCAATTTTGTGTGGTACCCGACGCCTGTGGTGACCGCTAAGATCTTCAAGATGCTGTCCCAGTCAGTCCCTGACGGTGCCCTCAGCGAGGGACAGCAGCACGCCGTCGGGGAGGTGAGGCTGGGGGCCAATCTTCAGCAGTAGCTACTTGAAATTTGCGATAAAAACTATTGAATGATCTATTTTTTGCACTAACATCTGAATATTTGTCCTTACATATTCAGTATGCTGTTGTACTGTTAAGTACTCAGCCATATCTATCCCAGTAATAGTGTAGTACTATTAATCAAGTACACAGTCGCATTTATCCCAATAATGATGTAGTATCGTTAATTACACAGCCACATTTACCGCAGCATTGTTGCGGCACTGTTCAGGACACAGTAACACAGTGACTCTCAGTGTTGGCTCACCGCTGCCTTCCTTGCAGGTGTACCGGGTGTTCCGCGGCCTCGAGGCGGAGTACACGCACGACCCTTCCGCCTCGTCCACCTCCTGCAGGGCCAGACTCGTGTGTCTGGTGCATCACGAACTCCCGGGCCTGTGGAGGGTCACGCAAGCCTACGCAACCCTCGTCAGGTAAGTCCTGACGCCCGCCACCACACTTGTCAACATGGCAAGGCTACAGTACTGTACAAACCACACAAGCGACATCCTGAGGTCCCCAGAAATCGAAAGGTTTAACTTTGAAGTCTATTTCATGCTCTGAACATTTAAATGTGTAAAGCATAGTAAAGGTCGCGCAATATTATTATGCTTAGGTTCCCGCAAAGACGCAATCTGTACTGGACAATGAAACACAAGACACCCCTGCCTTGCCTCACCCGAGCACTTCTAGTCATGACATTGCAACATACAACAAATGAAGGTCCTTATGGACTGCTTTCATCATAGTTACAATACGTACTGAAGGTTTTGTTAGTTATAATATAAACAACAAACCTTCAGTACGTATTTGTAGCCTACTGTGACTTTATATTATAAAACCACAGTAGGTTACAAATAAGATTCATACAAATAACGGTACGAAGTGTCTTTACATCACCGTATCATTGCCTCACACCCTGGTGACGCGCTACTACACTGCCTCTCCCCACAGGTCCAGCCTGGCGTCCAGCCCCGGGGGAGACAGCACCTTCAGCCACTACCAGGAGGCGGCGCGGCGCGGCTCCCAGGGTGAGGACTGTGCCACGCCCTACCCCGAGTGCCCCCTCACCCCCGCCCCCGTCAAGGCCGCGCTGGGGAGGCTACTGGCGCTCCTCACCGCTGCCTGACTGCCGGGGTGCTGCCAGGATGAGGCGGTGAAGAGCAAGAGGCAGGACACACCGCGCGTAGCCAGTGTCATGCAGGCAAAAATGTACGTGCAAATATACTGCAAATATACAATGTGAGAAAAATTGCACGTCCGAAAATATGCAAATTCACATTGTCAGGAAAGATGTACGTGCAAATATCCTGCAAATTCAGTGTCATGAAAATTGCACGTCCGAAAATATTGCAATTCACAATGTTAAGAAAATTGCACGTCCGAAAATATTGCAATTCACAATGTTAAGGAAAAATATACGTACGAAAATCCTGCAACTCAAAAAGTGCGAACTATTGTGACGTTATAAAACTGCCCGTGTTTACGTTGTGGCGGAGTAGAGACAAACAATTACGGTGTGGAGTGTGACTGGAGTGTTGTGTAAATATTATAACCACGTGTACATACTTAACTTATTCATCTGATTTTATTTATTAGGCAATATACAAAAAAATAAGTAAAAGACATATCAGCGCATAATTATTACCCATCATAATTGTGAAATACTCTCTCTCTCTCTCTCTCTCTCTCTCTCTCTCTCTCTCTCTCTCTCTCTCTCTCTCTCTCTCTCTCTCTCTCTCTCTCTCTCTCTCTCTCTCATGCATCTACGATTTATTTTCTTTAGTATACCACAAAATGTTTAGTTTTCTCTGTTGCTGTCACGTTTTCTTTGGTTCCGCTATATAATTCTTCTTATTTTCATTATTTACTAACTTCCAACGTCTATCTTAGCACATTTACTATCACCTCTTATTTAACTTAGTTATTTTCATATAAACTTCCTGAAATAACACAATATTTTCCCCTTCGAATTAGTTTCAATTTTTTTTCACGTAACAATTTTTCGCCGCGAACAATTATCACTCGATTTTCTCCTCTATCTACGTACGCTTTTACATACATAATTCATATACAAATAAGACATAAACATACCAATAAGATGAAAATAATGATAGAGAGAGACACGTACTTAAGGAAAATGAAATATAAATTAATAAAAAGCAGAATCGACAACACTCACGTTAGTAGATGGCACGGCATGGTTAGGAAGACAGGAAGAGGAGGTAGTTTTTCTTCCTTCCTCCTTCCTTCCTCCTTACTTCTCCCTCCTCACATGTCCTCAGGTATAAAAGGAGACTCTTGCCTTAATCTCCAGTGACTTTCAGCGCTAGAAGACACTTAACACAGCGAGAAATGATGAAATAACACAAGGTAATCACTGCGCGGGTAGCCTGCCAACACACGAGCGGGACAGACTGGGTGACGCCCGCGGTGGTGGTGGCGGTGGTGGTGGAAGGTTCATGTTGCTTCAGTCTTTAATTAACCCGAAACACCAAAGCTTCGTTTCAAAAGCTGTTTAGTTAATGGGTTAAACATGGATACTTTACTATACAAGGCGCTGAATACCACTCTGTGTTACTGTTTGGTATACAGAAAGGGAGTTTTTATTAGTATTGGTTCTAAGGTTGTTTCTTAAGCCGTGTTTCTGATTATGTGGATTGTTTTAATTGCTGTGTTGTGAACTTTGACATGTGTTTCGATTATCTCTTCCCCCCTTCCTAGTCCCCTTCTCTCCTCCTTCCTCCTTCCTTCCTCCTCCTCCTCAAACCTTCCAGCGTCCCTCCTCCTCTTTCTCCGCCGCAACACTCCCGCTCTCCTCTTCCTAAAAAACTTACACACTCTTTCTCTCCACCCCTCAAACCCTAATCCCTCCTCACTCCTCCCCCTCAAACCCTAATCCCTCCCTCACTCCTCCTCCCCAAACCCTAATCCTCCCTCACCCTCCTCCTCAAACCCTAATCCCTCCCTCACTCCACCCTCAAACCCTAATCCCTCCCTCACTCCTCCTCAAACCCTAATCCCTCCCTCACTCCACCTCCTCAAACCCTAATCCCTCCCTCACTCCTCTCCCTCAAACCCTAATACCTCCCTCACTCCTCCTCCTCAAACCCTAATCCCTCCCTCACTCCTCTCCCTCAAACCCTAATACCTCCCTCACTCCTCCTCCTCAAACCCTAATCCCTCCCTCACTCCTCACACCCCCAAACCTCCCTTCCTCCAACTCGTTCCTCCTCCTCCCCACATCCCCACTCCCCTTCTCCTACACTCCTGGGCCGTGCTCGCTGCCTCCTTACTTCCTATATTTACTTCCTTCTTCCTCCTCCTTCTTCGTACTTCTTCCTTCTTCCTTCCTTCTTCTTCTTCCTTCCTTACTTCGCGTCCTCCTTACTTCCTATTTATTATACAAATTTTTTAAAGTTTGTTGCACTGCAGACCTTTCGTTTGCTTTTTCACCCGTTACTAAGTCACCCTTGCAAGATGATCCGTAGCCTATCCTCAAATGACCTAAATACTATACACGTTACCTATTACATAACCATTATTTCTGATCAATCAATTCTATTTTAGTCGTCCAGCTCGCTCTAGTTTGCAGTAATTTGCACATCGTTCATTTTGACAACCCATTCGATATATTTTCATACGTTGTGGGAAATATATTTTGTATGCTTAGATAATGTGTGATATGGTTTTTTTTTGGTGCCGATAACACAATTGTTCAAATATACAAAATACATCTCCCACATTATCTAAGCATACAAAATACATCCCCCACATTATCTAAGCATACAAAACACATCTCCCACATTATCTAAGCATACAAAATACATCCCCCACATTATCTAAGCATACAAAACACATCTCTCACATTATCTAAGCGTACAAAACACATCTCCCACATTATCTAAGCATACAAAATACATCTCCCACATTATCTAAGCATACAAAATACATCTCCCACATTATCTAAGCATACAAAATACATCCCCCACATTATCTAAGCATACAAAACACATCTCCCACATTATCTAAGCATACAAAACACATCTCCCACATTATCTAAGCATACAAAACACATCTCCCACATTATCTAAGCATACAAAATACATCCCCCACATTATCTAAGCATACAAAACACATCTCCCACATTATCTAAGCATACAAAACACATCTCCCACATTATCTAAGCATACAAAATACATCTCCCACATTATCTAAGCATACAAAATACATCCCCCACATTATCTAAGCATAAAAACACATCTCCCACATTATCTAAGCATACAAAATACATCCCCCACATTATCTAAGCATACAAAACACATCTCCCACATTATCTAAGCATGCAAAACACATCTCCCACATTATCTGAGCATACAAAACACATCTCCCACATTATCTAAGCATACAAAATACATCTCCCACATTATCTAAGCATACAAAATACATCTCCCACATTATCTAAGCATACAAAATACATCCCCCACATTATCTAAGCATACAAAATACATCTCCCACATTATCTAAGCATACAAAATACATCCCCCACATTATTTAAGCGTAAAAAATACATCTCCCACATTATCTAAGCGTACAAAACACATCCCCCACATTATCTAAGCGTACAAAACACATCCCCCACATTATCTAAGCGTACAAAATACATCTCCCACATTATCTAAGCGTACAAAACACTTCCCCCACATTATCTAAGCGTACAAAATACATCTCCCACATTATCTAAGCGTACAAAACACATCCCCCACATTATCTAAGCGTACAAAACACATCCCCCACATTATCTAAGCATACAAACACATCCCACATATCTAAGCGTACAAAACACATCCCCCACATTATCTAAGCGTACAAAACACATCCCCCACATTATCTAAGCATACAAAATACATCTCCCACATTATCTAAGCATACAAAATACATCCCCCACATTATCTAAGCGTACAAAATACATCCCCCACATTATCTAAGCGTACAAAATACATCTCCCACATTATCTAAGCGTACAAAACACATCCCCCACATTATCTAAGCGTACAAAATACATCCCCCACATTATCTAAGCATACAAAACACATGCCCCACATTATCTAAGCATACAAAACACATCCCCCACATTATCTAAGCATACAAAACACATCTCCCACATTATCTAAGCATAAAAAATACATCTCCCACATTATCTAAGCATACAAAATACATCCCCCACATTATCTAAGCATACAAAATACATCCCCCACATTATCTAAGCATACAAAATACATCTCCCACATTATCTAAGCATACAAAATACATCTCCCATATTATCTAAGCATACAAAATACATCTCCCACATTATCTAAGCATACAAAATACATCCCCCACATTATCTAAGCATACAAAACACATCTCCCACATTATCTAAGCATACAAAATACATCCCCCACATTATTTAAGCGTACAAAATACATCTCCCACATTATCTAAGCGTACAAAACACATCCCCCACATTATCTAAGCGTACAAAACACATCCCCCACATTATCTAAGC
Source organism: Chionoecetes opilio (assembly GCA_016584305.1). NCBI lineage: Eukaryota > Metazoa > Arthropoda > Malacostraca > Decapoda > Majidae > Chionoecetes > Chionoecetes opilio. The sequence goes on along the minus strand of JACEEZ010000642.1, from coordinate 126,034 downwards.
GTACAAAATACATCTCCCACATTATCTAAGCGTACAAAACACATCCCCCACATTATCTAAGCGTACAAAATACATCTCCCACATTATCTAAGCGTACAAAACACATCCCCCACATTATCTAAGCGTACAAAACACATCCCCCACATTATCTAAGCATACAAAACACATCCCCCACATTATCTAAGCGTACAAAACACATCCCCCACATTATCTAAGCATACAAAATACATCTCCCATATTATCTAAGCATACAAAATACATCTCCCACATTATCTAAGCATACAAAATACATCCCCCACATTATCTAAGCATACAAAACACATCTCCCACATTATCTAAGCATACAAAAACATCCCCCACATTATTAAGCGTACAAAATACATCTCCCACATTATTTAAGCGTACAAAATACATCTCCCACATTATCTAAGCGTACAAAACACATCCCCCACATTATCTAAGCGTACAAAACACATCCCCCACATTATCTAAGGTACAAAATACATCTCCCACATTATCTAAGCGTACAAAACACATCCCCCACATTATCTAAGCGTACAAAATACATCTCCCACATTATCTAAGCATACAAAACACATCCCCCACATTATCTAAGCGTACAAAACACATCCCCCACATTATCTAAGCATACAAAACACATCCCCCACATTATCTAAGCGTACAAAACACATCCCCCACATTATCTAAGCGTACAAAATACATCCCCACAATTATCTAAGCTACAAAAACATCTCCCACATTATCTAAGCGTACAAAACACATCCCCCACATTATCTAAGCGTACAAAATACATCCCCCACATTATCTAAGCATACAAAACACATGCCCCACATTATCTAAGCATACAAAACACATCCCCCACATTATCTAAGCATACAAAACACATCTCCCACATTATCTAAGCATACAAAATACATCTCCCACATTATCTAAGCATACAAAACACATCCCCCACATTATCTAAGCATACAAAACACATCCCCCACATTATCTAAGCATACAAAACACATCCCCCACATTATCTAAGCATACAAAACACATCCCCCACATTATCTAAGCATACAAAACACATCTCCCACATTATCTAAGCATACAAAATACATCCCCCACATTATCTAAGCATACAAAACACATCTCCCACATTATCTAAGCATACAAAATACATCTCCCACATTATCTAACATACAAAACACATCTCCCACATTATCTAAGCATACAAAACACATCTCCCACATTATCTAAGCATACAAAATACATCTCCCACATTATCTAAGCATACAAAACACATCTCCCACATTATCTAAGCATACAAAATACATCTCCCACATTATCTAAGCATACAAAACACATCCACCACATTATCTAAGCATACAAAATACATCCCCCACATTATCTAAGCATACAAAACACATCCCCCACATTATCTAAGCATACAAAATACATCCCCCACATTATCTAAGCATACAAAACACATCTCCCACATTATCTAAGCATACAAAACACATCCCCCACATTATCTAACCATACAAAACACATCTCCCACATTATCTAAGCATACAAAACACATCCCCCACATTATCTAAGCATACAAAATACATCCCCCACATTATCTAAGCATACAAAACACATCCCCCACATTATCTAAGCATACAAAATACATGCCCCACATTATCTAAGCATACAAAACACATCCCCCACATTATCTAAGCATACAAAATACATCTCGCACATTATCTAAGCATACAAAACACATCTCCCACATTATCTAAGCATACAAAATACATCTCCCACATTATCTAAGCATACAAAACACATCCCCCACATTATCTAAGCATACAAAATACATCCCCCACATTATCTAAGCATACAAAATACATCTCCCACATTATATAAGCATACAAAACACATCCCCCGCATTATCTAAGCATACAAAACACATCCCCCACATTATCTAAGCATACAAAATACATCCCCCACATTATCTAAGCATACAAAATACATCCCCCACATTATCTAAGCATACAAAATACATCCCCCGCATTATCTAAGCATACAAAATACATCCCCCACATTATCTAAGCATACAAAATACATCCCCCACATTATCTAAGCATACAAAATACATTTCCCACATTATCTAAGCATACAAAATACATCTCCCACATTATCTAAGCATACAAAACACATCTCCCACATTATCTAAGCATACAAAATACATCCCCCACATTATCTAAGCATACAAAACACATCCCCCACATTATCTAAGCATACAAAATACATCTCCCACATTATCTAAGCATACAAAACACATCCCCCGCATTATCTAAGCTTACAAAACACATCTCCCACATTATCTAAGCGTACAAAACACATCCCCCGCATTATCCAAGCATACAAAACACATCTCCCACATTATCTAAGCATACAAAACACATCCCCCACATTATCTAAGCATACAAAACACATCCCCCACATTATCTAAGCATACAAAACACATCCCCCACATTATCTAAGCGTACAAAACACATCCCCCACATTATCTAAGCATACAAAACACATCCCCCACATTATCTAAGCATACAAAACACATCTCCCACATTATCTAAGCATACAAAATACATCTCCCACATTATCTAAGCATACAAAACACATCCCCCACATTATCTAAGCATACAAAACACATCCCCCACATTATCTAAGCATACAAAACACATCCCCCACATTATCTAAGCATACAAAACACATCCCCCACATTATCTAAGCATACAAAATACATCCCCCACATTATCTAAGCATGCAAAACACATCTCCCACATTATCTAAGCGTACAAAACACATCCCCCACATTATCTAAGCATACAAAATACATCTCCCACATTATCTAAGCGTACAAAACACATCCCCCACATTATCTAAGCATACAAAACACATCTCCCACATTATCTAAGCGTACAAAACACATCTCCCACATTATCTAAGCGTACAAAACACATCCCCCACATTATCTAAGCATACAAAACACATCCCCCACATTATCTAAGCATACAAAACACATCTCCCACATTATCTAAGCGTACAAAACACATCCCCCACATTGTCTAAGCGTACAAAACACATCCCCCACATTATCTAAGCGTACAAAACACATCTCCCACATTATCTAAGCGTACAAAACACATCCCCCACATTATCTAAGCGTACAAAACACATCCCCCACATTATCTAAGCATACAAAACACATCCCCCACATTATCTAAGCATACAAAACACATCTCCCACATTATCTAAGCGTACAAAACACATCTCCCACATTATCTAAGCGTACAAAACACATCTCCCACATTATCTAAGCGTACAAAACACATCCCCCACATTATCTAAGCATACAAAACACATCCCCCACATTATCTAAGCGTACAAAACACATCCCCCACATTATCTAAGCATACAAAACACATCCCCCACATTATCTAAGCATACAAAACACATCCCCCACATTATATAAGCTACAAAACACATCTCCCACATTATCTAAGGTACAAAACCACATCTCCCCATTATCTAAGCGTACAAACACATCCCCACATTATCTAAGCGCATAGAACACATCTCCCACATTATCTAAGACATACCAAAAAACATCCCCACAAATTCATCTAAGCATACAAAACACATCCCCCACATTATCTAAGCATACAAAACACATCTCCCACACGTCATACCAAACTGGCCTACAACAGACACACTCCCCCTGATGTACCGAGGACCTGGCTGGCATGCCCTGTGATGAGGCCGGTCCTGTCACGTGACATATCCAGGCCTTCCTTCTCCATGACTGAAGCAAATATTCTATAGTTTATGAAAAAACAATACCCGTTTCTTTTATAATATAAATCAAACTTGTTTTAAACCTCATCAAATCTCAGTTTAGTGTTATACTTAGTAATTAAAACAATGGTGTAAAGCAGACACATAATCTTTTATTTATATTAGCAAAAGGCATTTACACTTCATGGGTTCCCTGGAAGATGCAGCTGCAGTTACATAATTTGTTTCCACGGTAGATTTTTCAAGGAACCTCAACAACAGCAGAAGTTTCTTAAAGCGGGACGGGTTTCAGGAGGAGCGAGGAAGAAGCAATCAGAAAATTACAACTACAGCAAGATATATGTAAGAAAAAACATAAGGAACTAGAGGGGGGGGGCCCAGTAGAGCGCATACCTCCGCCCGAATATTTTAACAATTGGTTGCATGATATATATATATTTATATATATATGCACTCAGTATGAGCGCATACCTCCGTCCGAATATTTAATCAATTGGTTGCCATGGCAACAGTTGTCCATAAATTTCAGCCAAAATTAAATCAGTTCTTCCTTATACCAAATAGACTTGGTATACCGAGTTTGGTCCAAATCTATTCGTAACTTTTTGAGAAATCCTGTACACTAACAGACAGACAGACAGACAGACAGATCGGGGTGAAAACATAACCCCTCCAACTTCGTTGGCGGAGGTAATAATGCCCAGGAGGAACAACAGGATCTCAGAAGTAAGAAGAAAACCTAAGGAACAATCAGAAGACATCAGGAGAACGTGAAAACCATATGTGAGGCGAGATTTTAGGAGGAACACAAGAGTAGGAACGAAAAGAATTAAAAGAGGGAAGGAGCGTTCAGTATACAACCCGAGCCCTTGATGCGGGACGGGGATTCCCTACAAGCCAGTGACCAACGACGAAGACATTTCAGCAGAGGTGGGAGGTTGCAGCAGGGGCAGGATAACTCATCTATTAACCGGGGGGCTTCAGCAGGAACAAGATCACCCCAGCAGGAGCGTGGAGGCGTGACAGCAACGGGCGGGAGGGCGTTGGGAGGACATCAAAGTGGGGTGTCTTCGCCCCACTAGTCGAGAAGTCCTTCGTATTTCTTGTAGGCTTTCTCGATGGAGTCCAGGATCGGGAAGGCCGTCTGCAGGGATCTGAAGGATGCGAAGGGGTCAGAGAGGAAGCTCAGCGCGCCGGACCCAAAACCATCAGCACTACGAAGATAAGATTATGGATCCTTATCATACCAGCCAGAAAATAAGAACATAAGAACATAAAAAATAAGGAAGCTACAAGAAACCGTGAGACTTACACGTGGTAGTTCCTGTAAAATATACGAAGAGATGAAAAACCCGGTTGAAACTATGCATGCTAATATGTGTAATGACTGTGACAATGATACTAGTGATGATAATGGTGATGCTGATAACAACAATGATGATAATGATATTGATGATGATAACTAATGGTAGTAAAATTAATTGTAATATCATTATCACTACTACTACTACTACTACTACTACTACTACTACTACTACTACTACTACTACTACTACTACTACTACTACTACTACTACTACTACTGTACTACTACTACTATTACTACTACTACTAACTACTACTACTAACTACTACTACTACTACTACTATACTACTACACTACTACTACTACTTTACTACTACTACACTACTATACTACTAACTACTATACTACTAACTATACTACTAACTACTACTACTACTATATTACTACTCTCTACTACTACTCTACTACTACTACACTACTTCTACTATTGATATTACTACTTCTACTACTACTACTTCTACTAAAGCAACTTCTACTACAACTACTTCTACTACTGCTACTGCTACTACTATCTTTATTACAGTAATATCACCACTACTACCACCACTAATCCCCTGTATCCACCACCGTCACCACCACCACTACTACCAACAACAACAATACCATAACAGTATCGCCTCCGTAGCAGTTTCCACACTCCCACTCTCCCTTCCTACCTGTTACCCTCCCTCTATCCTCCCTTCTCTCCCTCCCTCCCTCCTTCACTCCCTCCCTCCCTACCTGTTTACCTCCCTCTCTCCCTTTCTTCCTTCCTTACCTGCCTGACTGCCTGCTTGCCTCCTCCTCCTCCTCATCACATCTTTCCCTCCTTCCCTTACATCCCTTTATCCTTCCCTCACATCCCTTATCCCCTCTCTCTTAATCTCACATCCTTCCATTCTACCCTCATATTCCTCCTTATTTCTCCTTCTCTTACTGTCTTACGTGCTTCCCTACCTTGTATTCCTCCCTTAATCACATTCTTACATCTCTCTCTCTCTCTCTCTCTCTCTCTCTCTCTCTCTCTCTCTCTCTCTCTCTCTCTCTCTCCTCTCTCTCTCTCTCCTCTCTCTCTCTCTCTCTCTCTCTCTCTCTCTCTCTCTCTCTCTCTCTCTCCTCCTCTCTCCCTCTTATTCTCCATCTCAGTCTTAGATGCTTCTCCTCTCTCATATTCCTCCCTCTCCCACTGTCTAAATTGCTTCCCTCTCTCTTACGCCTCCCTCTCCCACAATCTCACATCCCTCCTTCCTCTTATTCTTTCCTCTTACATGCTTCTCTACCTCTTGTTCCTCCTTCTCTCACAGTCTTACATTCCTCCCTCTCTCTCTCTCTCCCCCTCTCACTGTCTCACATCTCTCGCACCCTCGCTACCTCTCCCTCTTCCTTTTCTTCCTTTTTTTATTTAAGCAGTTATTAAACACACAGATGGCTTAAAAGGTAGATAAGTTAAGGCGATAAGTCCCTTCCCTGCCTCCCTACCTCATATTCCTCCCTCATATTCCTCACTTTTTACATCTCTCTCTCTCTCTCTCTCTCTCTCTCTCTCTCTCTCTCTCTCTCTCTCTCTCTCTCTCTCTCTCTCTCTCTCTCTCTTTTCCCATACAACCTGCATTGTGCGCTCTTTTTCTATTTTGTATCCTTAATTATAGTATTGTGTATAATGTGTACATTATTCACAATAAACGTTTTGATCTGATCTCTCTCTCTCTCTCTCTCTCTCTCTCTCTCTCTCTCTCTCTCTCTCTCTCTCTCTCTCTCTCTCTCTCTCTCTCTCTCTCTCTCTCTCTCTCTCTCTCTCTCTCTCTCTCCCTTCCCAGCACTCACCGTGACTCTAACAGGTTGTTGAAGCCCAGATCCTCCCTCAGGGCCCAAGCGTTGTTAGCGAGGCGGTAGAGAAGCGGCGTGACCATGAGCATCCTTCGGGAAGACGTAGCAGCCAGGGCAAACACCAGAAGGTCGTAGAGGAGGATGGCACCGGCGACCACCAGCAGAAGAGCCGCCACGGTGGTCATGTCAACAGATTTCAGCACATCCTTGACCTGAGACTTGAACCCGTCGATGCTGGAAGCCAGGTCACCCACGAAAGATGTGACCTCTAGTGGTAAGTTGGGCATGGTGGTGGTGGTGGTGGTGGTGGTAGTGGTGGAAAGGGAGAGTTAGACGTGTGTGCGTGTGTGTGCTTGTCCTCGGAGTGACAGAAGACGACTGATGGCTGAGTAGCTGAGTGTCCCATCATATACCCGCTGAGAGTGAAAGGAGGAGGAGGAGGAATAGGAGGAGAAGGAGAGGAGGAGGAGAGGAGGAGGAGAGGAGGAGGAGGATACAATATAGGGGGAGGAGTTTACCTTTAGATCCGGGAGGTTTGGTAAAAAGGAGGAGGAGGAGGAGGAGGGACAGGGGCGGCGCGTGGGGGGAGGAAGGAAGGGACCAACAGGGAGGGAAAGAAGGCTGGGTGTGCAGGAAAGAGAGACAACAGTGTGAGATCCGGGAGAGAGAAATAAAACAATAATAAAACCATACAAAATATCTTTAATAAAGCTTTACCTTTAAGCTTATTTTATGGAACCAATTTATGGATCCTCTTAAAAAACGGTAAAACACGCTAAAGAAATGCCATTACGAGACTATGAAGAAATATGCATGAACTTAATATTCACTTAACTCTTCGCCATTTAAAACTTTGCGAGTCAACTTTTATCATGAAGGGTATCAATAGAAGCGCAATTTTATTAGCTTTCCAATGCTATATTTCGTTATCTGATAAATTTATTAGAACCATGCATAAATTAGCGTTTACTAAATGAATAAAATCATCAATCGGGTAATTTTCCCGATTGATGAACTTATTTATTTAGTCAACGCTAATTTATACATGGTACTAATTCATTTATCAGAAAACGAAATATATGAGTAAATAAATAACATCATCAATCGGGAAAATTTCCCGATTGATGATTTTATTTATTTATTTAACGCTAATTTATGCATGGTTCTAATTAATTTATCAGATAACGAAATATAACAATGGAAAGCTAATAAAATTGCGCTTCTATTGATACCTTTCATGATAAAAGTTGGCTCGCAAAGTTTTAAATGGCGAAGAGTTAAGTGAATATTAAGTTCATGCATATTTCTTCATAGTCTCGTAATGGCATTTCTTTAGCGTGTTTTACCGTTTTTTATTTCATAATATTATAGAACAAACATTTACGAAGATTACAGTATATCATATATACTGGTAAACCAGTCTATATGATAGTCCATAGACCACTATATCTCTTTGTCGGGCGCCCCGCAGGCCCCTATGCAGCCCCGCAATTCAAAACATTGTCGCGTGTGCAGTCCAGGTATACAGTGGTCTATGGCTTACTTTATGGAACCAATTTTTGGATCCTCTTTATAAACAAATAAACATGATTATTTCAGCCGAAAATACAGCCAGGATGGAGAATTGTTGGAAGTACGGGAAGAAAATGATAAGAAAATACGGGGAAGAAATGTAAAAGAGAAAGATGAAAGATCATTTTAGATTTTCGTAATATAGATAGACAGATAGATAGATAGATAGATAGATAGATAGATAGATAGATAGATAGATAGATAAATAGATAGATAGATAGGTAGGTAGATAGATATATAGGTAGACAGATAGATAGATAGATAGATAGATAGATAGATAGATAGGTAGATAGATAGATAGATAGACAGATAGATAGATAGATAGATAGATAGATAGGTAGATAGATATATAGATAGACAGATAGATGGATAGATAGATAGATAGATAGGTAGATAGATATATAGATAGACAGATAGATAGATAGATAGAAAGAAAGGGAGACCAAAAATTTGTAGACCAGCATAAAAGCAAACAGTACCAACAACACAATCAACATACAGAACAAACAATCGTCACAAACACGAACCACAAACATAAACAAACACAAAAAAAAAACCCGTCAAATTATCTCAACGCTATGTACTGAGTGCACTTTGTATATGTACTCTAAGGTGTCTATATTTTTTTTATTTTGCTCTAGTACTTAAGTTAACTCTATGTCTTGTTGTTGGTGCTTTATTTTGCCTGCATGCCTCCGGGTGATGATAAAATTATTATTATTACTATTATTATTATTATTATTATTATTATTATTATTATTATTATTATTATTATCAACCAACCATTTACAGCACCTTCCTATAACCTCCTTTTCCCTATAACTACAACTACAACTATAACTATAACTATAACTATAACTATAACTATAACTATAACTATAACTATAACTATAACTATAACTACAACTACAACTACAACTATAACTACAACTACAACTACAACTACAACTACAACTACAACTATAACTATAACTATAACTATAACTATAACTATAACTATAACTATAACTATAACTATAACTATAACTATAACTATAACTATAACTATAACTATAACTATAACTATAACTATAACTATAACTATAACTATAACTATAATATGATAATGCCTTCTTACTCTTTTAAAACCCTTATTAATTAATGCTTTCAGACTTTACATACAACTAAAAACTGACTATTATAAAACTACCCTTTTCAACTTTCCTACAAATACCCGAACTTACTAAATATAACTATTAACCATACATCAAAGAAGCTAAACATTTAAAAACATAACTACTTAACTATACCTATAGATAATGTGTAATAGTAATGATTTCTAAACTTTACAGAACCTATAAAATATAACATAACTATACTATAACTATACTTCTACACTCCCAACTTACCTCAAATCAATTAATTACAAATATACTACAAGGCCCCCAAACAAAATACCTTAACGATAACTTACACAAATTAACCCTTTACAATATACAGATAAATGTGATATAACGTACTTAACTAGATTCCTCTTCGTAACAGAACATAACTTACGAACTATCTGTCGGTAACTCGCGTACTTGCCTAGCAACCCCATAACTATCACTTATTATAGACTTACTATACTATAATATAAAAAGACCACTAAACTACTAGCTACACGAAACTAAACTATACTAAACTGTATGGTTAGAATGTGTTATTTACCCTATTATTATGCTTTAGATTTCCGACTAAAAATGACTATTATAACTAGTTTGCTCTTCTATACTTTCATAATTACCATACATCAGAGAAGCAACATAAATACCTTAACATTCCTGTAGATAAATGTGTAATAGGTATGATTCCTAAACTTTCCAGGACTAAAAAATCACTACCCTTTTTTCCTTCTCACTCCCGACTTTCCATTCATCATTACATATCTACAAGGCAACAGAAATACCTTAACAGATACTTACCTACAAATTAACCTTCACAAATACCTACAGATAAATGTGTTATAATCGTACTTTCTCAGATTTCCCTCTTCGTCAGACCATAACTTCGGCTGTCTGTCAGGGTCTCCGCGTCCTTTGCCTCCCCAGCAAGCCGCCTGGACCACTGAGCTGCCCTTTGTTTGCCTACTCACGCCCTAGTAAGTAAAAAGGACCATAAACTTACTAGGTCAGGAACCAGGAAATTGGGTTGGAAACTGTGGTATGGGGTTAACGAAGTGGTGGTGGTGATACGTAGTGGTGGTGGAGGTAGTGGTGGTAGTAGTAGTAGTAAAAGAAGAAGTAGTAGTAGTAGTAGTAGTAGTAGTGCTCTCGTATATTTCATAAATAAACATGGGGTGGAGGTATCGTTTAGTAGTAGTAGTAGTAGAAAAAAAGAAATAAAAAGTAGTAGTAGTAGTAGTAGTGGTAGTAGTGGTAGTAATAGTAATAGTAGTAGTAGTAATAGTAGTAATAGTAGCA
>JACEEZ010000642.1:107500-110000 GCA_016584305.1 Chionoecetes opilio | reverse complement strand
AGATACTAAAGGAAACATGATGCGCCTCAAGGTATAAGACGTCAATCACCTGCTGCTGGTAAGAAAAATATGAAAGGAAATAAAGGGAAACATTAGTAGAGGGTGTTGATCTATCAGGAAGCTTTTTATTTTTCTCAGATGATAGTTTTACTTCTTGCGTGTTCTTGTATCAAAATGTGAATTATTATCTACTTAATGATAAAAAAAAATGTGTTATATCCACTTAAATTAATGGAAAAATTATGTGTTTGTTTGTAATACGTAAAATAGTCACGACGACCAAACACAATTAGTTATGTTTAAGTTAAGATATGTTTAAGTTAAGAAATGCAGTTGTTCAAAAAAGGTGCATAGTAATAACTTCTGCTCTAGTTCATTCTTCTTTTTCTCTCTTTCCTTCTCTTCTTCCTCATCATCATCACCATCATCATCAGTATAAGAGTCAACACTTAATTAAACATTCGTTCCAGTCCTCATTAAGATCTCCCTTGACCTCAACATTACTAAACAACTTTACACGTTTTTCAATGTTTTTTTATTGTTCTGTACGTGATTAAGAAACGGGTCGAATAAAATTTTAAAAACCACTATGCGAGACAGGATTTATATTGGGATTAGATGATATTCGTTACAATATAGCATTTTTTTTACTATTGATTTTATCGTTAGTGATCATTTCTTAGCAAAACAATAGACATGTAAACATTTTATATCCTAGATTCACTATTATAAATATATCATTACAGATTTACCTTGTTAAGAGACACATAGTTACCGCTCATAAAAAAATGTCAAAAGTATCTTACGTAAGGGGCAGCTTAGTATATTTTTTTATGAGCTCAAGTAGGTTGGAAAAACAAGGAATAATAATAATAATAAAGAAGAAAAAGGAAGAAAAGCAAGAAAAGTAAGAAAATAAGGAAGATGAATTTATGCAAGACCTACCTGACGAAGGAATACAAACCCGTAGAGGTCCTATTCGAAGCCTTTTCCTTTGTTGTTTACCGTCACCGGCGCTCCTGAGGGTGTGCGGGGCTGACAGGGGCGTCCCGGATGAGGGGAAAGATACCATCATGTCACCATTCCCTTGGGTGCGACGCAGGGGCCCAAGGACACGGATTCAAGGGTGGGAAAGAAGGAACGGAGAGATAGCACAGATAAAGAAATGATTCGAATCTTTACCAAATATATGTTACAACAATAATCACATTTTTCGTTTCATTTCTTCATCCTTCTTTTTTTTGAGAGAGAGATGTCGTGATTGAGTTATTATTTATGTTATTCGTCGCTTTTTTCTTTCATTTTTATTACCTTCTTCAGTTTTATTTTTCTCTTTTATAAATATACAGAGTATTAGGAAATGTCACATCTTCTTCTTGTACTTCTTCTTGTAACCTTTATCTATTAGTATTGCTTCATAGGTCCTCTTCAACTTCGTCTCCTTTGTTAACCAACTTGTCAACTCTTCCCTTGTCTATTTCACCTGGGATGCTAAAACATTTTCAATAGATGAACACCATCATAATTATACATACATCACCACTGCCATCTTACGTCCGGATATCACACTACAAGGAAGTTAGAAAGTTGCCACCTAGTGCATTACAGGATATTGAGGTTCACGTACGGTTACTTAACATCGCTAATTAAATGTGTCGAGTATCCGCTTCCGTAAACTTGGGAGAATGTTTCGAAACTTATGAAGTGTTGGTGTAGTTTATTATCACTCCAAGTTCCTGCAGGTGGGGATGTCAGAAGGGTTCCTGCAGGTGGGGATGTCAGAAGGGTTCCTGCAGGTGGGGATGTCAGAAGGGTTCCTGCAGGTGGGGATGTCAGAAGGGTTCCTGCAGGTGGGGATGTCAGAAGGGTTCCTGTAGGTGGGGATGTCAGAAGGGTTCCTGTAGGTGGGGATGTCAGAAGGGTTCCTGCAGGTGGGGATGTCAGAAGGGTTCCTGTAGGTGGGGATGTCAGAAGGGTTCCTGCAGGTGGGGATGTCAGAAGGGTTCCTGTAGGTGGGGATGTCAGAAGGGTTCCTGTAGGTGGGGATGTCAGAAGGGTTCCTGCAGGTGGGGATGTCAGAAGGGTTCCTGCAGGTGGGGATGTCAGAAGGGTTCCTGCAGGTGGGGATGTCAGAGGGTTCCTGCAGGTGGGGATGTCAGAAGGGTTCCTGCAGGTGGGGATGTCAGAAGGGTTCCTGCAGGTGGGGATGTCAGAAGGGTTCCTGCAGGTGGGGATGTCAGGAGGGTTCCTGCAGGTGGGGATGTCAGAAGGGTTCCTGCAGGTGGGGATGTCAGAAGGGTTCCTGCAGGTGGGGATGTCAGAAGGGTTCCTGCAGGTGGGGATGTCAGGAGGGTTCCTGCAGGTGGGGATGTCAGAAGGGTTCCTGCAGGTGGGGATGTCAGGAGGGTTCCTGCAGGTGGGGATGTCAGAAGGGTTCCTGCAGGTGGGGATGTCAGAAGGGTTCCTGCAGGTGGGGATGTCAGAAGGGTTCCTGCAGGTG
>JACEEZ010000642.1:60000-105000 GCA_016584305.1 Chionoecetes opilio | reverse complement strand
AGAGGACGAAGGGACCCATCAGTGTTATCCCTAAGATTCATGGCCGTGACCCTGACCTTAATAATCCAGGGCCCTCCCGTATCCCTTCCCCCAGACCCCCCGAGGCACAGAGGCTCCGATGCTGCTCTGGGCGTTCCTCTTGTGCTTTTATGTCTGTTTCAGGAACTTAGATTTTCAAGAAACTTATATTCATGCCACTCTGCTGTCATTATTTGTCCACTCTGCTGTCATTATTTGTCCACTCTGCTGTCATTATTTTGTCCACTCTGCTGTCATTATTTTTTCCACTCTGCTGTCATTATTTTTTCCACTCTGCTGTCATTATTTTGTCCACTCTGCTGTCATTATTTTGTCCACACTGCTGTCATTATTTTTTCCACTGCTGTCATTATTTTTTCCACTCTGCTGTCATTATTTTGTCCACTCTGCTGTCATTATTTTGTCCACTCTGCTGTCATTATTTTGTCCACTCTGCTGTCATTATTTTGTCCACTCTGCTGTCATTATTTTGTCCACTCTGCTGTCATTATTTTGTCCACTCTGCTGTCATTATTTTGTCCACTCTGCTGTCATTATTTTGTCCACACTGGCTGTCATTATTTTTCCACTCTGCTGTCATTATTTTGTCCACTCTGCTGTCATTATTTTGTCCACTCTGCTGTCATTATTTTGTCCACTCTGCTGTCATTATTTTGTCCACTCTGCTGTCATTATTTTGTCCACTCTGCTGTCATTATTTTTTCCTCTCTGCTGTCATTATTTTGTCCACTCTGCTGTCATTATTTTGTCCACTCTGCTGTCATTATTTTGTCCACTCTGCTGTCATTATTTTGTCCACTCTGCTGTCATTATTTTTTCCACTGCTGTCATTATTTTTTCCACTCTGCTGTCATCATTTTGTCCACTCTGCTGTCATTATTTTGTCCACTCTTCTGTCATTATTTTTTCAACTCTGCTGTCATTATTTTTTCAACTCTGCTGTCATTCATCTCATTTATTATAATTTTTTTGCTTTTCCTCTCGCTCTATCTTCCCTCTTCTCTATTTCCTCTCTCTCTTTTTTCTCTCTTCTCTTTTTTATCTTTCTCCTCTGTTTTTCTCTCTTTTCTCCTTCCTCTAACTTCTCTTCCTTCTCTCTGTCTCTCTCTCTCTCTCTCTCTCTCCTCTCTCTTCTCTCTCTCTCTCTCTCTTCTCTCTCTCTCTCTCTCTCTCTCTCTCTCTCTCTCTCTCTCTCTCTCTCTCTCTCTCTCTCTCTCTCTTTCCTTTCTATCTTTACGTGACTGTAAACAAGAAAAATGGAGCAATGGAACGAAATTTAGTATTTAAATGATTTTGAGAGAGAGAGAGAGAGAGAGAGAGAGAGGAGAGAGAGAGAGAGAGAGAGAGAGAGAGAGAGGAGAAGAGAGAGAGGAATGAAGGAAAGCAAAGAAGGGACACTGAGTAATGGATGGAGGAGGCATGAAGGCAGTGGAGGGTGTGAGGGTGTTACTGTAGGAATGTGGGGCTTCCCGGCAAGTGGGTCAGCGAGGGAGGGGAGGGCGAGGGGCAAATAGGACAAAGGAGGTGCGATGAAAATGGATGAAAGAAAAAGGGAAAAACTGAAAAAAAACTGTTTGAATGAGAAAATGTTTGAAATGTATCGCACACCCACTCATACACTCACATATACTGATAAACCCAGCGTTCGATCCCCGCTCAAGTAACGCCATCTTGAATAGAGATCTCTATTCGTCACCATTTTTAATCCTCTCTATTCAAGATGGCGTTAATTGGGTGGGTTAAGTCACGAAATTCTTTTCTGATAAAAGCGAGTAATTACAGTCCCACTCGAGCAAGGGGATGAAGCGTGTGAGGTCCCAACCGCTGCCTTACCCATCGGTCCCAAAGCATCTTCACCTTGCAACCCCTTCACACCAGACCTTTCCTTTGCTATAAAAAAAACCGTGTGTTGTGAGCCATAACATAAAGAAAATTAACTCTATATACCAAATAAGTTAGTCGAGAAGGATACTAAACAGATCATAAGTATAAAATATTGCATATATTAACTAAAAAGTGTCTAATAGTAGCCAAATTACAATGGAAATTACGTTCTGGGTCTCAAGGGGTTAAATACTTTGATTGGTCCTACGAGCTTCGACCTTCCAGCCGGTAGGATGATACAGCTGGCTGTCACGAGTCCAGCGCTTGTTCAAGACCGTGTTGAGTAACACACACACACACTACGCGTGTAACAAAGTGGCAAATGTCCTGACACTCAGCAAGTTCAGGTTTGAAGCTCGCTCAAGCCAAAGGTTTTTCACCAACGCGGCCAATAACTGTCCCCCTTGTGCAAGGGGATGGGGGCTGGGTTAAGTCCCAGCCTTACCCATAGATTGATCTCTTTGAGCTTAAAGCTCTTTTCGGGAGGGTAACAGCCGGAAATCACGAGTCCAGCGCGTCATCAAAATATGTGCATGAAAAGGTGTGTGTTGCTGTAATACATTAGTCTGGCAGGTAACATAATACAAGGCCTCCACAGAAAATGAAAAATGTGTATAGTTAACTAAAGTATTTGTCATAATTTTGACGGACATCAGCACTACAGTAGTCATACTACTACAAGTACAGACCATAACACGTGTCTCTACCTATAGATAATGCAGGTAGTATATGTGTGTGTAGTTTTTTTTACCCACGGTCTTGCCTACGCGATCTGGACTCGCGAACGCCAATTTTACCTTCCCGGAAAGAGTTTGGAGCTCGTACTGACCGACTCGTACTATACTCTATAGAAAACTACTATAGCTCTATAGCAGCGGTTATTACCTAGGGGGGCGTGAGCCAAGAGAGAAAAGGAAGAACTGCAAGTATTTAGCTTGAAGCTCGGCCTTCGCTTTAACATGAAGCTCGCTGCGAGGGTGAGCCTCGCTACAGAGAAGCTACTATAATAGTGTGGCTTAAAACTCTGAGGTAACGCCTTGCCACATTTCACTAACTATTTAGACTTTTTAGGAATATTATTTTATTATTTTATGGTACTATTTTTATTGATATTTTTATAATTATTATCATCATTATTATAATTTATTTGTATTATCATTATTATTACAATTATTATTATTATTATCACATTATCATTATCATTACTAATCACACACACACACACACTTACACTCTCACCGCCTATGTGGTCTAGTGGTTTAAGACCGTGTCTGGCCATTCTCTGGTCGCTCATTTGATCCCCGCTAGCTCGTAGGGATTTTTCACTGATAACTGTAAGAGGTTATTGTCGCCCTTGAGCAAGGAAATGAGCCTTATAGTCATTTTGGTAACCAAATTTGATAGTTTGTGTAGATTTCTGCAATTATAGCGTAGGAGATCAGCATGCCCAGTAAATGATCGGTAAAATGGAAACTAAGGTTATTTCATATTGTTTTATAAGTAAACATAGGGTGCAATAAGGTTTAGACTGAAGTAATCAGAAAGCTAATCCCAGATTCGATACGATAATAATAATAATGATAACAATAATGATAAAAATATTAATAATGATAAGAAGAATAATGATGATACTAATGAAAATATTGATAATAATACTGTTGATAATGATAACACGTCAACCTTCGCCGCAGGAGGAAGTGTCGCCGTAATCTGCGTCACGAGTGTTGCGTCAGTGCGTCACGGTGACCCCGGGCGCCGCCCCCCACGCCCCCCCACGCCCCGGCCTCAAAGGTGGGATATACATCTAAGATATTGCTAAGGATAAGTTCATGAAAACAGTGTGTGTGTGTGTGTGTGTGTGTGTGTGTGTGTGTGTGTGTGTGTGTGTGTGTGTGTGTGTGTGTGTGTGTGTGTGTGTGTGTGTGTGTGTGTGTGTGTGTGTGTGTGTGTGTGTGTGTGTGTGTGTGTGTGTGTGTGTGTGTGTGTGTGTGTGTGTGTGTGTGTGTGTGTAGTTGTGTGTGAGGGGGAAGGGGGAAGGGAGGGAGCAGGGCGGCGGGAAACACTAAAAATGACCATACAATTGCAGCCATGGAAACTCTTCATATTCTATCAACAAATCTACATTAGACATAAGCTCCACGTGTGGTTTCCGATACAAGTGAGGGAGAAAGAACATGGAGGCCATGGAGAAGGGCGGAAGACAGGCGGCAACGGAAGCATAAGAACATTGCAGAGAGAACCATTGATCAGCAACAAGAAAACAACACAGAGAAGGACCTGTGCTGCAAGACTGACAGGACTTTATAATAGAGAAGAAAGATACGTCAAATCTTGTTCACACGGTATAGCTAATGGACGTAATATTTGCGCCGCCATCGTCCTAATCTTACATGTGTTTGTGATGAAGCTACAAATCCACCTTATTGCCTCTTTCCGACACTTTTAGTTGTGCCCCGCCAGCAGCACCAGCACGGGCCACGCAGGGAAGGCGGGAAACAGTGTGACGTCGCGAGCAAATCATTGTATACAAATAATGCAGGATTTCAATGGACCTACAACTGTAACTTAATGATTTTATTGTTGTTATATGAGTAGTCCCTGGATTAAATTAAGGGCTGCTAATTATAAAGAACAGTAAAATTATACGAGAAAAAAATCGTGTATAATATTCATCACATAATTATCTTAACTAAAAATAATATGAGATAAAAACAAAAACAAAAACATTTATACGCCCCAGTGACCCCGCTTGCCTCAGTTTCCGCGTTGCCTCGGTGAGTTAGGACTGTAAAGTGTTGCTGTGGTGGTAAAAAGTGCTACAACGGGCCTCGATTGACAAGCCTCCAAGCCCTCACAGCGTCCAGCAGTCCATGGAGGTGCCGCTAAGCTGTGGGGGTGCTGTGTTTAGGCTGGCGTGTAACACCTCCAACCAGGGTATGTTTACATTGAGGCGAGCGGGCGTGTAACAGCTCCGACCAGGGTTTGTTTACATTGAGGCGGGCGGGCGTGTAACAGCTCCGACCAGGGTTTGTTTACATTGAGGCGGGCGGGCGTGTAACAGCTCCGACAGGGTTTTGTTTACATTGAGGCGAGCGGGCGTGTAACAGCTCCGACCAGGGTTTGTTTACATTGAGGCGGGCGGGCGTGTAACAGCTCCGACCAGGGTTTGTTTACATTGAGGCGGGCGGGCGTGTAACAGCTCCGACCAGGGTTTGTTTACATTGAGGCGGGCGGGCGTGTAACAGTTCCGGCCAGGGTTTGTTTACATTGAGGCGGGCGGGCGTGTAACAGTTCCGACCAGGGTTTGTTTACATTGAGGCGGGCGGGCGTGTAACAGCTCCGACCAGGGTTTGTTTACATTGAGGCGGGCGGGCGTGTAACAGCTCCGACCAGGGTTTGTTTACATTGAGGCGGGCGGGCGTGTAACAGTTCCGACCAGGGTTTGTTTACATTGAGGCGGGCGGGCGAAGCAGCCAACTGGACCTTGCGATTCCATTTTCTTTACTTTTTTCACGTGCACTTTTATATCGATGCCTCTACGTTGTGTGTTTTCACTTTAGAAACAACTGAATGGTATATGCACAAGATAAAGTGTAAAAGTAAGTTACCTTGAATATTATGTAACTTTGAAGCGTGTTAATTAGTTATCTCGCCTTGAAAATAAGTGTTTGAAGTTACTAGACACGTTATCGATTTCCTCAGAAATATCGCTTTAATGTGTTAAGGTATCAGTTCTCTTTGTTAAGTTGTCAGTTATCTTAATAGTGCTTCAACGTTTGATTAGTAAGTTGTCTGGGATCTTGAATATGGCGGTTCATCTCGTATAGTTATAATTTGTCTTGAAAATAGTGTTCCCACGTGTTAATGAGCTACCATGCACCTTGAGAAGCTACCTGTTACTTTGAAAATATATTAATAATCTTCAGTGGCAGTTTAACTAAGATAAGTTACCAGTTACCTTGAAAATAGAATGTTGTGTTCCGATGTGTTGATATGCTTCCATTTACCTTGAAACCAACGCTTCAAGGTGTTCATAATTCATCAGTTACCTTGAAAATAGAAAAATAAAACTTCAATGTCTCGTTGACATAAGTTACCAGTTACCTTGAAAATGGTGTTCCAATGCGTGAATGTGTTACCAGTTACCATGAAAATACATATCCACCTTGTTAAGTCATCATTCATCTTGAAAATAGTGTTGTGTTTTATGCTGAATAACCGAAGAGGAAAAGGTAGTGGACTGGGAGGACCCTTTGTTATATCGATGACATCAATGGGCTGTTCTGGTTCGAGTCCTGTTCGTGGTGGTGAAGTGAAGGATACACGTCCGCGGCACAATCAGGATAGAGGCTGCTAGTGTGAAGGTCCTGTGGTGCGTTGGATGTGCCAAATAACATCGTAGGACAGGTTTAAGGAGTCTATGAAGAGGAAAGAAAACCCTGCAGGATACTGGCGCTGATGTGAGTGTTTGAATTAATGTTATTGTTCTGTTAGTTACGTCTTGGATCAGTTATTCCTTCAGGGTTTATGTTCAATTGCTTGGTGGGTTTATTTTTATTTTGTATGTGTATTTTAATATTATGTTTGAATAGTATAGTAATGTTAGTTATATTCAAGTAAAAGAAAGCCAACATCACCAAATATTTTCCCCATATGATAAGTACAACAGGTTTTTCTTCTATCATATCACTTTTATTTTTCACCGAGATAAACAGACTAGTCACTAATGTGTACACAAAACTGTAACAAGTGAGTCATCGTAACGAATGAAAAACAACATTCAAACGACAATAAATAACAACAGAATACGTGACAATAAATAATTCACAAATCTATCATAGTAAAATAGATTCAGTGTTCTCGTCTCTGATTGGGCGTCAGGGTGACACAGGAACCAATGGGAGTAGAAGTTGTGATGAGGCGTCTTGTGATTGGTGAGATAGAGGAAGTCTGCACATCCCCCCAACAGATGGCGTCTTGTAGTAGTGTTTCCTAGCTCATATTTCGCCCGCCAGTCAGGTATATTCACATTCTCCTAACAGATGGCGTCTCATAAAATAGTGTTTTCTTGCTTGTATTTCGCCATCAGTCAGGTAAATCCAGTCAGTCAATCAGTCAGTTAGTCAGTCAGTCACATGTGTCACTTCGTCAGTTGAGATGATAAGATTCCTGAGTCTTCCTTCATACATGTTTGATCGAAGTCGAGGAAAAGTAGCTCCTGCCAGTTAGGTTTAGCTGCGGTTCGGTGGGAAGGCAGGAACGGGGGCATGAAACGTGATACGGAGAGAGTAGGAGGGATGGAGGTACAGAGGATAGGGAGAGAGGAGGGAGGGGTAAGAATAGATGGTTAGAGGAAAGTGAGAGGAGGGAGGGAAGGATCGATGGTTAGAGGAAAGTGAGAGAAGAGGGAGGAGGAAGGATAGGTGGTAAGGAGGAAAGCTAAGAAGACGGAGGAGGGTTGAAGGGTCAGAGGAAAGGGAGAAGGGGGAAAAGGGGTTAGGAAGAGAGCTAAGACTAAGGGTTTGGTGTTTGCTTTAAGGGACTGGATGGAGAAATAAAGAGAAATGATACGAAGAGAGAGGTGAAAAGAATGGCAAGGAGGAAAGAAGGGAGGGAGGAGGAGGAGGATGGATGAGGTTACAGTGGAGGTAAGAGGGAGGATAGAGAGGGAAAGAGAGGAAGGGATCCTTTGAGACCCTAGATACTCATTCATACTTGGCATAGGCAGTAGCTAAAGCCTTGAGGACGGGAGATAGCACGTTGAGGGACCTGCGAAGAGAGAGAATAACATATATAAGTCATAAATATAATAATAAACATGGAATACATCAAATAATGACAAAAACTTAATTATTCAAAAAGTTTTGTTCATCTATAAGGAAGGATATGAGCGAGCGAGAGAGAGAGAGAGAGAGAGAGAGAGAGAGAGAGAGAGAGAGAGAGAGAGAGAGAGAGAGAGAGAGAGAGAGAGAAGGAATTAGAGAGAGAGAAGAGAGAGATAGTTTAATTATATATCCTTCATTCACTTAATTGCTCCACTCATTCCTCTCACCTCTTGGCGTAGCTGGTATAGGAGGAGTAGTAGTTATCCTGGTCGTACGCGTAGCCACCATGGTTGTCGTAGTCGTCCTGGGAGGAGAAGATCTTGCCCAGGTCAAACCCGAGGAGGGGAATGACGACCAGACCGAGGATGAGCAACACGACACCGATCACGACGGCGTACTGTATTGAGGTAGAGTTGAAGGACAAGGTCGTTCCGTCTTCGTTCATAGAGACAAATCCAAAGCGTGGGTCTCCTTCCTTCTGCTGCCCCGACAGGTTGTCGTTGCTGAGGGCGTTGTCGTTCTTAGGTTCCTGGATGAGGGCGGTGGTGACGACAGCCAGGCAAAGCACGAGGAAGGACACGAACTGCTTCATTTTGTCTGTAGGAGGGGATGAAGCAGGAGGGTTAGTTTATATAGACATCATTTTACCAATGTATTCTTGTCCATTCAAGTGATAAGACCATAAGAAAATAAGGAAGCTACAAGAGGCCGCGAGACCTACACGAAGTAGTTCCTGTAATCAGGTCTCATGTGTGCGTATGTGTGTGTGTATGTATGTGTATACGTGTGTGTGTGTGTGTATGTGTGTGTGTGTGTGCGTGTAATATGTCTCTGCCACAAGACACAAAACTGAGGATATAAGGGAGGCTGGGAGGGTCAAGGCACTGCTAAGGGAGGCTGGGAGGGTCAAGGCACTGCTAAGGGAGGCTGGGAGGGTCAAGGCACTGTTAAGGGAGGCTGGGAGGGTCAAGGCACTGCTAAGGGAGGCTGGGAGGGTCAAGGCACTGTTAAGGGAGGCTGGGAGGGTCAAGGCACTGTTAAGGGAGGCTGGGAAGGTCAAGGCACTGCTAAGGGAGGCTGGGAGGGTCAAGGCACTGCTAAGGGAGGCTGGGAGGGTCAAGGCACTGCTAAGGGAGGCTGGGAGGGTCAAGGCACTGTTAAGGGAGGCTGGGAGGGTCAAGGCACTGCTATCCACGAGGGAGGAAGGAGAGGCACTGGCACTGTGTAGGTGATCAACATTTAGTGTGTAAATCACCATTAGAAAAAAAGGAAAATAGAAAAAAAAAAGAAAAAAAAATGTTTTGGAAATTATGTAACTTTGAGCAATATTTTTTTGCTTTGAACTACGACGAACTGGCAACAAAATCTACGTTATTAAGATTTAAAAGAGAGAAAAGTTTAATATATTGGCACTATCACTCATAATAATGATCATCAAATAAAAAAATAAACAGAACTTTGAGGGATAAGACTTTAAGCTTGACTAGAAAACCGATCACCAATGTCACTTCATCTAAAAATAATTTAGAATAGTAATAAATGTTGTGCACTTTCACGCACTTTCATCACACAATTACCACTAAAAGGATAACAAAACATAACATTCCTCCGTAATACAACAAATAATTATTGATAAAAAATTAAATCACCTTAATAACACCATAAATTTTATCACATTCATAATCACTAACTAAAACAATCAGCATAAAATCTTTACTTAAATACACGTGAATCATATAATAATCAAGAATCGAAATCAACACCTTTAACGCATTAAACGATCACATTAACACCTTCATCCACCTTGTTTAATCCTTTTAGCGTCACGTGTTGAGGTCAGTGACGGAGGGCTTTAGGAGGTTTTGCTGGTGGGGCGGTGTGGGTGTGATTGGTGACTTCTGTGGGACGGCCGGCGGACTTAATATACGACAGCCAGCCGGCCCGGTCAGACAGGGACCAAAACACTGCGCACGAGGAGGAGGAGAAGGAGGAGGGGGAGATGGAGGAGGATGAGGAGGAGGGGAGAGGGAGGAGGAGGAGGAGAGGAGGAGTAGGGAGAGGAAGGATGAGGAGGAGGAACAGGAACAGGAGGAGGTAGAAAGAAGGATGTGAGGATGAGAGAAAGTAAGTCATGTAGATAATTTGTCTGATTATAATTACTTTTCCACACCCTTGATGTTGGCAGAAATATTTTACACTCGTGTTCTTTCTATAGCTTTTTTTTTCATTATATATCGATGTATAGTAATCTTCATGTTTTCATTGTATTTGGGTCTCATCTCTCTCTCTCTCTCTCTAGTCGTCCATCTCTCTCTCTTCCTCGTCTCTCTCTCTCTCTCTCTCTCTCTCTCATCAAGGAAATCTCTCCTCTCTCCTCTGCTCCGCCATCAATCTCCTCTCCTCCCTCTCTCTCTCTCTCTCTCTCTCTCTCTTCTCTCATCTCTCTCTCTCTCGTCTCTCGTTCTCCCTCTCTCTTCTCTCTCTCATCTTCTCCTTCTCTTCTCCTCTCACAACATCTCTCCTCCCTCATCTGTGCCCTCGTCCCCTCTCTCTCGCTCCTCTATCTCTCACACTAGCAAGTTCAGTTTAAGCTCGTCAACCCAAAAAAAAAAAAAAAGGTTTTTTTTTCAAAAACGGGGCCCAAAACTGCCCCCCTTGTGAAAGGGGATGGGGGGGGGGTTTAAGTCCACCCTTCCCCAAAATTTTGTTTCCTTTGAGTTTAAAAGCTCTTTTCGGGGGGGTAACAGCCGGAAATCACGGTCCAGGCGTCATCAAAATAGTGCATGAAAGGTGGTTTCTGAAATACTTTAGTTGGCAGGTAAACATAATAAAGGCCCCCACAGAAAAGAAAAATTGTATAGCTAACTAAAGTTTTTTTCATAATTTTGGGGCACCAACAGTAGTCACATCTAAAAGTACAGACCATAAACGTGCTTACCTGTAGAAAGCAGGTATATATTGTGTGTATTTTTTTTTTACCACGTTTTTCCCTACGCGTCGGACTCGCGAACGCCAATTTTCCCTTCCGGAAAGATTTGGGAGCTTAGACCGATCGACATACCTATAAAAAACTAGTATAGCTCTATAGCAGCGGTTTTTTACTGGGGGGCGTGAGCCAAGAGAAAAAAGGGAAGAACTGCAAGTATTTAGCTTGAAGCTCGGCCCTTCGCTTTTAACATGAAGCCGCTGCGAGGGTGACCCTCGTACAGAGAAGCTACTATAATAGTGTGGCTAAAAAACTCTGAGGTGACGCCTTGCCACTTTTCAAAAACTTTTTTAGACTTTTTGGGAATATTATTTTATTTTTTTAGGTATTTTTTTTTTATTGACTTTTTATCATTTTATCTCATTATTATAATTTATTTGTATTATCTTTTTATTACCATTATTATTATTATTATCCCTTTATCATTTTCATTACTAAACACACACACACACACTTACATCCACCGCCTATTGGTCTAGTGGTTTTTAAAAGCGTGTTGGCCATTCTGTGGTCGTCTTTGACCCCCGCTCGCTCGCAGGGTTTTTTTACTGAAAAACTGTAGGGGGTTACTGCCCCTTGAGAAGGGAATGAGCTTATAGTCATTTTTTAACCAAAAATTTTATAGTTTGTGTGATTTTTTGCAATTTAGGTAGGAGATCAGTGCCCGTAAATACAGTTTAAAAAGGAAATAAGGTTATTTCCCAAATTTTTTTATAAGTAAACATAGGGTGCAATAAAAGGTTAGACGAAATAATCAAAAGCTAAACCCGATTCGATAGTAAAAATAATAATGATAACAATAAGATAAAAAAATTGAAAATAAATAAGAATAATGATGATACTAATGCAATATTAATAATAATACTGTTTATAATGATAAACGCATCTTCGCCGCAGGAGGAACTGTCCCATAATCTGCGTCACGAGTGTTGCGTCATGCGCCGGGTGACCCGGGCCCCCCCTACCCCCCCCCCACGCCCCCCCACGCCCCCCCCTAAAGGGGGGGGATATACTCTAAGAATTCAAGGATAAGTCATGAAAACAGTTGTGTGTGTGTGTGTATTGTGGTGTTGTGGGGTTTGTGTTGTCTGTGTTGTGTGTGTGTGTGTGTGTTGTGTGTGTGTGTGTGTGAGGGGGAAGGGGGAAGGGGGGGGAGCAGGGCGGCGGGAAACCTAAAAAGGACCATAAAATTGCAGCCAGGGAACCTTTTTCATATTTATCAAAAATGTACTCTATAATAATATAAGCAAAGTGTGTGTGTGTGTTGGTGTGTGGGGTGTGTGGTGTGTGTGTGTGTGTGTGTGGGTGTGTGGGGTGGTGTGTGTGGGGGTGTGTGGTGTGTGTGTGTGTGGTGTGTGTGTGGTGTGGGTCCGCTCCAGGTGCCGCCCCCTGTGGCGGAACCCCCCTCTATGGCACATTTTTTAAAACGGCTCGAGCAGGGAAAGGTTTTAAGTCCGTTTATGGATGATCTGATCCTTTTTTCTCTTTTTTTAGCACCCTATTAGCGAAAATTGTAAAAAAAAGGGGGGTTTAAAGAATTGGGGGAAACCTTGATGTAGGGGAGGGGAAAATGGGTGAGTAAAGGGGTGGGGGGGTGGGTAATGGGTGGGGGGTGTGGGTGAGTAAAGGGGTGGGGGGTGAGGGGTGAGGAAAATTTGGGGGGTGATGGGAAGGGGATGATTGGGTGTGTGGTTGGAAAACCGGGGAACAAATTTTTTGTTGAGTTAGGTTGACACTTTTTATTAAGAAATTTTTTGGGGGTGCTGAATCCAAAAACTGATCTCAGTTTTCTCTATACGTCAAGTTTTTAAAACGGGGGGTTTTCTTTTTTTTAAAAAAAAATATGAAAATACTGTCATAACAGTAACATGCTTATTTTATAAAGAGTTGCAAATGTTAACATCAATAAAAAAATGAAAAAAATAGGCATGAAAGAATTTTTATTTAACTTATCATGTTTTTAGAAAGGATAAGGCTATAATTTGTGCGGTTTAAAAGGTAAAAATTTACGTTTGTAGCTTTGTCGGGAGTGTTAAAACTTGAGGACTATCGCTTTTTGATGCTCCAACAATAGTCACCCATCATAGGCAACATCCCATTACCCTGGAAAACGTTCTTCCAAAACCCTTAAAATCTTGGGTGAAATCTTTCCCCTTGCTCGTCGCTAGCGCACCAAGTTTTTTCCGGAAAGTTGGCAAGAGGGCTATGAAAAAAAATGTACTTTAATACCATTTTGCAACCAAAAGCGCTTTAGCTCCCAATAGTTCTGAAAAATTTCTGTGAATTATTTGCACGTGTTTTTTCCAAAAAATTTTTCTTGACGAGTCTTTTAATTAGCCAAGCTTTCTTTTAAAGGTCGACATGTACCGTTAAAATTTCATTTTTGTAGCTGTCAAATTTGTGGACCATCAAACCCCGGCCTTGATTTTTTAAATTTGACTCCAGGAAATCCCAAATATGTCTTAAAAACAGTCGCCATCATTGACAATGCTTTAAAAAAATTGTTTCAGAGACTAGTTTTAGTGCAGAGGTGGGAAATTTTTTTCTTCCTGTCAACAAGTGGTCAGTACAATGTTAGATCTCCGGGTTTAAGACAGATCTGGGGAGGCCAATTCGTCTGAACCCAATGCTTCTCTCGAGCTCTGTTTCCCACATACAGAGAAAGCGGAACTTTTGTACCCCGTTTTTGCCAAAGAAGGAAGGACCCCTTTTTAAAGGGTAAACCAGATGATCCAATTGTGTTTGTCATATGCAAAAATAAATGATCTTTTTTACATCTCCATATTTTTCCGAAGACAGCCGAATGCCCACTGGGGACTGCGCCAAAAAAAAATTGCCTTTGTGTAGAAGGAAAAATTTCAAGCTCCGCTTTGAGCTATAAATAAAAAATCGCCATTCATTTGGATTGTAGATTAAAAAGCCCTAATTCCTTAGAAAACCGGAATGATGGAAAAAACAAAAAAACCGCTGGCACTTCGAAGTACTGAAAATGTACTTTCTCTGGTTCAAAGTATGATCCTTCAATCCTTGTTCAAGTATGTTTTTCTGGGTTCAGTCTTGATGCTAGTATTTTAAAGTTTTTTTGGATGGCCCAAATCACGTGCTAAATCATTCACTCGGCTGACAAATCCCTACAAAACTAAATCCTGTAAATGTCAAAAATCTCATCTTTGCTGTCACTGCGTTCTTCAACATCACTCAGATCTTCTAGAGGAGGAGTTTTCAAAAAACTGGCCCTGGAATTTCAGCTAAATGAGCATTGGCTTATAGTGACGGAGATTAGGATATTCTTTTTCTTTTATTTTTTTTTTAAAAATCCTAAGTTTTCACTAAAAAAAGTAAAGTTGTGGAATGTTTTTTTTTGCTCTCGCCAAAACCATGGGGATACCAAATGAAAAATTTACGTGTTCCTTTGGCCCAAAATCCGTAATCTCTCGACACACTGTTTGCACCTTTGTGGGGGGCCCATGGGCTTGTCTTATCACCGATTTTTCACTTTAAAATGCAAAAATATGCTTGTTTGACAAATACCTGATGTTGCCCTCGACTTGGAATGTTAAAAACTACCACATATATAGCAAAAAGGGTCAGGGTTGTTTAGCATTTACGACGAACGTAGCAGGAGCAGAACCATGATCTGAAACAAAAAAAAATAAAATCCCTATGAAATAAAACACTAACGGAATAGTTACAATTTTTGAAAACAAAAAAACAGCATAAACAAAATGAAATTAAAAGGTATGTTGTTACAAGGTTTAAGAGAAAGCCATAAACAAATCCCCCTAATTCTACACCCAGCTTTCTTTTGCTATTTGTATTTTGACCATTGGGAGCGCCACACCCCACCCCACTGTCTCATTGTAACTGCACAAACAAGTTGCAATAGCTCTCGAGAGTCAAAAAGTAAAACAGCTTTGGGAAATTTTATACAGCCAAATGGAATTTTGGGTTATCTGGGGGTAAAACTTTGGGGAAAAAACTTGACGTGCTAGAAAAAAAAAAATATACGATTTGGAAACAGCATGCCAATTTTATCAAATAAGCTCAAAAAATTAAAATCAACAAATTTTTTTTTTTTCAAAATTTTTTCCCGTTAATGGGGGGAGTGAATGGGTGGGGGGTGGGGGTAATGGGGGAGTGAATGGGTGGGGGGGGGGATGGGGGAAGGGTGAGTGAATGGGTTGGGGGTGAGTGAATAGGTTGGCGAAATACTACATTTCTACACCTGTTTCAGGGAAAACTATAAAGGGGGTTCTGGAGAGTCTGGTTTTTGGGGGGCCGAGGCCCCCAAACCCCCCGCAGGACTAGCCAAAAAGTCCGCCCGGAGGGGGGTTTGCGGCTAGTTTTGACAACTCCCGTTGGTTTCCATACAAGTGAAGAGAGAAAGAACTGGAGGCAATAGAGAAGGGCGGGGAAAACAGGCGGGGAACGGGAAGCAAAAAAATTGCAAAAGAACCATTTATCAGCAACAAGAAAAAAAACACAGAAAGGACCCTTGCGCAAGACTGACAGGCTTTATAATAGAGAAGAAAGATACGTCAAATCTTTTCCACGGGAAGCTAATGGACGTAAATTTGCGCCGCCATCGTCCCAAGGCTTTTTTTTGCGGGGGAATTTTTTGGTTGCAATGGAAATTTTTGGTTGCAAACGGTACAACAACAACAACAAAAAATTGCGGGTCGGGGGCCCCTCACTCCCTGATGGTTGAAAACAGGGATCGAAATTTAGCAAAACCCAAATTTTTTTTGGTTGCAATCAGGATCCCCGCGAAAACGCCTCTAATCTTACAGTGTTTTTTGATGAAGCCAAATCCACCCTTATTGCCTTTTCCGACCCTTTTTTTTTGCCCCGCCCGCGCACCAGCACGGGCCACGCAGGGAAGGGGGAAAAAAAGTGGACGTCGCGAGAAAAAATTGTATCAATAATGCAGGATTTCAAGGAACTACACTGTAACTTAAGATTTTATTGTTTTTAAGAGTAGTCCCTGGATTAAATTATTGGTTGCTAATTAAAAGACATAAAAATTTTACGAGAAAAAAATCGTGTATATTTCTCACATAAATTTTTTAACTAAAAAAAAATATGAGATAAAAAAAAAACAAAAACATTTATACCCTCAGTGACCCCCCTTGCCTCATTTTTCCCCGTTGCCCCGGGGAGTTGGACTGTAAAATGTTGCTGTGGTGTAAAAAGTGCTACAAAGGGGCCCCGATTGACAAGCCTCCAAGCCTCCACGTCCAGCATCCAGGAGGTGCCCTAAGCTGTGGGGGGTGCGTGTTTAGGGTGGCTGTAACAGCCCCCCAGGGGTTTTTCATTGAGGCGGGCGGGCGTGTAACAGCCCGACCCCGGGGTTTTTACATTGAGGGGGGCGGGGGTGTAAAAAAGCTCCGACCAGGGGTTTTTTTTACATTGAGGGGGGTGGGCGTGTAAAGCTCCGCCAGGGTTTGTTTTCATTGGGCGGGCGGCCGGGTAACACTCCGACCGGTTGTTTACATTGAGGCGGGCAGGGTAAAAAACTCCGACCAGGGTTTGTTTTACATTTAGGCGGGGGGGGGCGTGAACAGCTCCGACCAGGGTTTTTTTTACATTGAGGGGGGCAGGCGTGTAACCCCCGACCAGGGTTTTGTTTTTCATTGAGGCGGGCAGGGGTGTAAAAAAGCCCGACCAGGGTTTTTTTTAATTTAGGCGGGGGGGCGTGTAACACTCCGACCGGGTTTTTTTTAATTGAGGCGGGGGGGCAAGCAGCCAACTGGCCTTGCGTTTCCCTTTTCTTTTTTTTTTCCCGTGCATTTTAAAATTTTTTTTCCTCTCCTGTTGCGTTTTTCACTTTTAAAATAGCTGAATTATATCTCCCTGATAAATTTTTTTAGTAATTATCTTGAATACTTTATATCTTTTTTGGTGTTAATTTTTTATCCGCCTTTAAAAAATAATTTTTTTGAAGTTACTATCACGTTATCGATTTCCCCGAAATATCGCTTTTAAAGTGTAAAAAATATCATTTTTCCCTTTTTTCATTTCAGTTACCTTAATGTGCTTCAAAAGTTTAATTAGTAAGTTTCCAGTCACTTTGAAATGGCGGGTTTTTTCTCGAAATTATAACATACTTTAAATATGTTCCAACGTGTTAATGAGTACCCTGCACCCTTTAAAAAACTCCGTTCTTTTAAAAAATTTTTAAAAATCTTCAGTGTGTTGATAAGTTACCATTTACCTTGAAAATAAGAAGAAGTGTTCCAACATTTTGATATGCTACCATTCACCTTGAAAACAACTCTTCAATGTGTTCATAAGTTACCAATTACCTTGGAAATAGAAAAATAACTTCAATTTGTTGTTGATAAGTTACCAGTTACCTTGTAAAATAATGTTCCAACATGTTGATATGCTACCATTCACCTTGAAATCCACGCTTCAAAGTGTTCATAGGTTACGAGTTACCTTGAAAATATTGTTCCAATGCATTAATGTCGCTAGTTACCTTTAACATACATATCCACTTTTTTGTTATGTCATCAGTCACCTTGAAAATAGTGTTGTGTTTTATGCTGATTAACCAAAGAGGAAAAAGTAGTGGAATTATAGTTCGAATATTTTATATCGAAGACATCAATTGGTGGTTCTGCTTCGAGTCCTGTTTTGTTGTTTGTGAATTTAAAGGGTCCCGTCCGCGGCACAACAGGTAAGGCTGCAGTGTGAAGGGGCCCTTGGGGAATTGGATGTGCCAAAAGCATTGCAGGACGGTTTTTTAAGGGGTCTATGGAGGAAAAAAACCCTGCGGATACTGGCGCTGATTGAGGTTTGAATTATTTTTTTATTGTTCTGTTTTGTTACGTCTTGGATCATTTTTTCCTTCGGGTTATGTTCAATTGCAGGTGGGGGTTTTTGTTATTTTTATTTTTATTTTAATATTATGTTTGAATAGTATAGGAATGTTAGTTATATTCAAGTAAAAGAAAGCCAACATCATCAAATATTTTCCCCATATGATAAGTACAACAGGTTTTTCTTCTATCATATCACTTTTATTTTTCACCGAAATAAACAGACTAGTCACCAATGTGTACACAAAACTGTAACAAGTGAGTCATCGTAACGAATGAAAAAAATCATTCAAACGACAATAAATAACAACAGAACGTTACAATAAATAAATAATTCACAAATCTATCACAGTAAAATAGAGTTAGTGTTCTCGTCTCTGATTGGGCGTCAGAGTGACACAGGAATCAATGGTATTAGAGGATGTGATGAGGCGTCTTGTGATTGGTGAGAGAGGAAGTTTGCACATCCCCCCAACAGATGGCGTCTTGTAGTAGTGTTTCCTAGCTCATATCTCGCCCTTTCGTCTTTAGCTCAGGCCAGGTAAAAGGTAAATTCACATCCTTCCACCAGATGGCGTCTCATAAAATAGTGTATCCTTGCTTGTATTTCGCCGTCGATTAGGAAGATTCACATTTTCCCAACAGATGGCGTCTCATAAAATTGTGTATCCTTGCTTGTATTTCGCCGTCGATTAGGAAGATTCACATTCTCCCAACAGATGGCGTCTCATAAAATAGTGTTTTCTTGCTTGTATTTCGCCCATCAGTCAGGAAGATTCACATCCCCCCAATAAATGGCGTCTTGTAGTAGTGTTTTCTAGCTTGTATTTCGCCATCAGTCAGGGAAATCCAGTCAGTTAATCAGTCAGTTAGTCAGTCAGTCACATGTGCCACTTCGTCAGTTGAGATGATAAGATTCCTGAGTCTTCCTTCATACATGTTTGATCGAAGTCGAGGAAAAGTAGCTCCTGCCTGTTAGGTTTGGCTGCGGTTCGGTGGGGAGGCATGAAACGTGATACGGAGAGAGCAGGAGGGATGGAGGTACAGAGGAAAGGGAGAGGAAGGAGGGGTAAGAATAGATGGTTAGAGGAAAGGGAGAGGAGGGAGGGAAGGGGTGGGGTGGTTAGAAGGGGGGAAAGGGGGAAAAAGAGGGGGGGAGGAAGGATTTGATGGAAGGAAGCTAAGAAGACTGAAGGTTTAAGGGGCCCGGGAAAAGGGGGGGAGGGGGGGGGAAAAAGGGTTTTGGAAGAGAGCTAAGGGGCTAAGGGGGTTTTTTTTTTTGCTTTAAAGGGAATTTGGGTGGAGGAAAAAAAGAGAAAAGATTTCGACGGGGAGGGAAATGGAAAAGAATGGGGAAAGGGGGAAAGGAAAAGGGGGGGGAGGAGGGGAGGATTGGTGGAAGGTTAAAAGGGGAGGTAAAAAAAGGAGGAAAAAGAGGGGAAAAAAGGGGGAAGGGAATCCTTTAAAAAACCCCAGAACTTTTTTTTATTACTTGGGATAAGGCCCTAAACTAAGGCCCCCGGGGGACGGGAGGAATTTGCACGTTTAGGGGGCCTTTCGAAGAGGGGGAAAAAAAAGACCCATAAATAAAAGGGCCAAAGTAATTAAAAAAAAGGACTTTTTTAAATGGGCTAGCCGTAAAGCCGCCCTCCGGGGGACTTTTTGGTAGCTCCTGGGGGGAGGGGTATTGGTAGGGGCCTTTTGGGGGCCCCAAAACCCGTTTTTGGTGGGCCGAAGGCCCACCCAAAAACAGACTCCCCCAGTAGCCCCTTCTAACTTTCCTTTAAATCAGGATGTAGGAAAAATAGTATTAAAAAGCCAACCCATTCCCCATTTACCCCCCCCTCCCCTTCAATTCACCCCTTACCCATTCCCTTCCCCTCACTCATTTTCCCCATCCCCACCCCCCATTCTATTCCCCACCCATCACCCCCCCCCCATTTCCCTTTCCCCCCCTCACCCCCCCATCCCTTAAACCCCCCCCCCCCCACCCAAATTACTTTAACCCCCTTCACCCCTTTCCTCAAGGTTTTTCCTAAAATTTTTTCCCCCCCAACCCCCCTTTTTTCCCCAATTATCGCTAATGGTGCTAAAAAAAAAAAAAAACGTGATCGGATCATTTTCCTAATTGGGGTTTAAAAACCCTTCCCCCGGTCAAAAACCCGGTTCCAAAAAATGTGCCCTATGTAGGATTCCCCCCCGAGGGGCCCAAACCCCATAGCCACAAACCCCCAGACAGGGCAGGAAAAGGCCCACACACTTTTCCCTTATATTATTTCTAAACCGCAAAAAACCGCCCCCCCGGGCGGGCTTTTTTGGCTAAAACTCCTGCGGAAGGGGGGTATTGGTGGGCCTTTGGCCCCCCACCCCGTTTTTTTGGTGGGCCCCCTTTGGCCCCCCCAAACCCTGGGGCCCCTCCAGATAAACCCCCCTTTTAATTTCCCGGGAAACGGGATTAGAAATTTTATGTATTCCCCCCCAACCCCTTTTACTTCCCCCCATTACCCATCAACCCCCCCCCCCATTCATCACCCCCTTAACCCCTTTACCCCCCCAAACCCTTCCCCTCCCATTTCCCATCACCCCCCAAAAATATCAATTTTAAAAGAGTTAAGATAAATTTTTCACGGTTTTTAAAAGAGAGAGAGAGAGAAGAGAGAGAGAAGGAGAGAGAGAGAGAGGGGAGAGAGGAGGAGAGGGAAAAGAAAAAAAAACAGCAAAAAGGGGAGGGGCCAAACAAGAAAGAGGTTAAAATCTTTCCTCTACAACAAGGGCCCCCACTTTTATACCCCTAAACTCCCTCTTGGGGGTAGCTGGTTTTTAGGGGGGGGGTAGTAGTTTTTCCTGGTTTTTGGGCGCTCCCCCCATGGTCTAGTCGGGCCGGGAGGAAAGATCCTTTTCCCAGGTCAAAACCCCCAGGGGGGGGAATTTACGGGCCAGAAACCCAGGTGAGCAAAAAAACGCCCCCCGATCCAAAAGGACGGCGTTTTTGTATTTAGGTAGAGGTTGGGGGGGGCAAAGGGCGTTTTCCCTTTCGTTTATAGAGACAAATCCAAAGGTTTGGGGCTCCTTCCTTCTTCTGCCCCACAAAGGTTTTTCGTTGGGGTGAGGGCGTTGTCGTTTTAGGTTCCTGGATGAGGGGGGGGTGACGGAAAACCAGGGGGAAAAAACCGAAAGGGAAAGACCCGAATGCTTCATTTTTTCTGTAGGGGGGGGATGAAACAGGAGGGTTAAATTTAATAGGGCATCATTTTTAACCAAAATTTTTCTTGCCCCTTCAAGTGAAATTAAAACCATAAAAAAAAATTTAAAGGGAAGGGACAAGAGGCCGCGAGACCTACAAGAAGTTTGTTCCGGGTTCCCGGGGGTTTTTTTCATGTGTGCGTTTTGTGGGGTTTTGTATGTGTGGGGTATACGTGTGTGTTTTGGGTGTGTTGTGGGGTTTTTGGTTTTGTGTGGGGGGGTGTAAATGTCTCCTTGGGGCCCCAAAGGGGCACAAAAAAATGAGGATATAAGGGGAAACTGGGAGGGTCCAAAAGGGACTGTTTTAAGGGGGGGACTGGGGAAAAGGGGCCCCAAAGGCCCCTGTTTTTAAAGGGGGGCTGGGGGGGTCCCCAAAAGGCCCCTGTTTTAAAGGGGGCTGGGGAAGGTTTGGGCAAATGCTAAGGGGGGCTGGGGGGGGGTCAAGGCCCCTTTTTAAAGGGAGGCTGGGGGGGGTCAAGCACTTTCTAAGGGGGGGGATGGGAGGTCAAGGGTGCTAAGGGGGGGGCTTTGGGGGGGTCAAGGCACTGTTAAGGGAGGGGGGAGGGGCAAGGGACTGCTAAAGGGGGGCTGGGGGGGGTCAAGGGCCCGGTTTAAAGGGGGGCTGGGAGGGTCAAGGCCCGGGTTTAAGGGGGGGCTGGAGGGTCAAAGGGACTTTAAGGGGGGGCTGGGAGGGTCGGGGCCCCCCGCTAAAAAGGGGGGCTGGGAGGGTTTCAAGGCACGTTAAGGGGAAAGGCCCGGGAGGGTCCCCAAAAGGGCCCGTTAAGGGAGGCGGGAGGGGGCAAGGCAATGGGGTAAAAGGGGGGGCCCGGGGAGTTTAAAAGGCCCCTTTTCTAAGGGGGGTGGGAGGGCCCAAAGGGACTGCTAAGGGGGGCTTTGGGGGGGTCAAGGCACTGTTAAGGGGGGTAGCTTTGGGGGGGTCAAGGCACTGCTAAGGAGGCTGGGAGGGTCAAAGGGCCCCCCTAAGGGAGGCTGGGGGGGTCCCCAAAGGGACTTTAAGGGAGGCGGGGGGGGGTCAAAGGGACCCGCTTTAAAGGGGGGCTGGGAGGGTCCCAAGGGCCCGGTTAATTGGGGGGTTGGGGGGGGTCAAAAGGGTGTTTTAAAGGGGGGCTGGGGGGTTAAAGGGAAATGCTTAAGGGGGGCTTGGGGGGGTCAAGGGGACTTCCCTTTAAAGGGGGGCTGGGGGGGGTCAAGGCAATGTTAAGGGGGGCGGGGGGGGGTCAAGGCACCTGCTAAGGGAGGCTGGGAGGGTCCAGGCACTGCTAGGGAGGCTGGGATGTCAAGGCACTGCTAATGGAGGCCTGGGAGGGTCAAGGCACTGCTACGGGAGGCCTGGGAGTGTCAAGCACTGCTAAGGGAGGCTGGGAGGGGTCAGGCAAAGCTGTTTAAAGGGGCTGGGAGGAGGTCAAGGCACTGTTAAGGGAGGCGTGGGAGGGTCAAGCACTGCTAAGGGAGGCTGGAAGGGTCCAAGGCACTGCTAAGGGAGCTGGAGGGTCAAGGCACTGCTAAGGGAGGCTGGGAGGGTCAGGCAACTGTTAAGGGAGGCTGGAGGGTCTGTGCACTGCTAAGTGGAGGCTGGGAGGGTCAGGCACTGTTAAGGGATGCTGGGAGGGTCAAGGCACTGCTAAGGAAGGCTGGGAGGGTCAAGGCACTGTTAAGTGAAGGCTGGGAGGGTCAGGTACCACTGCTAATGGGAGCTGGGAGGGTCAAGCACTTCTAAGGAGGCTGGGAGGGTCAAGCCACTGCTAAGGTAGCTGGGAGGGTCAAGGCACTGCTAATGGAGGCTTGGGAGGATCAAGGCAACTTGTTAAGGAGGCCTGGGAGGGTCCCAGGCACTGCTAAGGGAGGCTGGAGGGTCCAAGGCACTGCTAAGGAAGGCTGGGAGGGTCAAGGCACTGTTAAATTAGGCTGGGAGGTCAGGCACTGCGAAGGAGGCTGGGAGGGTCAAGCACTGTTTTAAGGGAGGCTGGAGGGTCACGGCACTGCTAAATAAGCCTGGGAGGGGTCAAGGCACTGTTAATTAAAGTATCTGCCAGACCATTTCAATCATGTCCTGATTTAATGCAAATCAAATCATAGCCATTAACGAGTATATCAACAACACGATCGTCACTTTTTTTTTGGTAAATCCCCGTCAGCCGTTTTTAAATAATCGCAATCAAATCTCAAATTCCCCGAGTTTTCAAACGCGTCTCAAGGTTTGGCAGACGCTCAGGCTCAGGCTTCGGTGACGTACCATCAGGGAGGCTCATCTTCCCGCGCTGAATCAGAGAGGCCGTAAAACACAGAGATAATATAGTAATCTTGAAGATATTTGGGTTGGTTTCTGATAGATTTGTTTTGCTATATCACCCCATGCATGCATCCTTTATGGGTGCAGCAAACAGCTGTGCCTTTCGAGAAAAGTTTGCACACGGAAAGGAGTTGCGTGTTAGTGTGATACACGCCTATATGTGTTGGTGCGACAGTTGTGTTGAGAAACGGCGCCCCCCGTAAGCTGCTCAGTCCCAACACTATGCCAGACACATGTGTGTCCCCTGTTTTCGACAGGGACGCCAGGAACTGGCAGCGCGGTGGGAACCACCACGACCTGTGAGGCCTTTGCCTGCTTAACTAGACCAAGTAAAACCAGTTGTGGAGTGGGCGTTGCCCACTGCGGTGAGAGGAACCCTGTGTTGGTGTGCTGTCACACTTTTCTGCCTCCCGCCCGCATATTTCCAACTCAATGCTGTAGTTAATGCTAGTATGTGGTTTCCGAGTAATGACGTTTTGACTGTAGCTCCAAAAAACAACCATAGAGGGATTTTCTCGAAAGTGACCTCTTGTGATTCCCGACACACACATGGTTTAACCTTATTTCCATCCATGTTTGGAGAATTGCTAGTTCCTCCTGCTTGACCCTCAGCTCTGCTAACCCTGTTCATCCCCTCGTACTCGGCGCAAACATAGATTCCATGACAATATGAGGTTCGTTTTCTCATAGTATACGCGACCAGAGTCCATTTCTTTCGGTGTCATATTGAGCATCGTTCTCTAGATGTCACAGAGCAGATTCACTGTCTGACACCGAAGTAGCATCTCTCACATAACATTTTGCAGACAGGTGTCGACAGAGTTGTCTGCGGGCGTCCCTGTTCTTACGTCCATCAATAACGTCCGTAGCCCCTGTTGGAGGGAAATTTTTTTTTTCGCGGCTTTTTTACAAAAGTCGTGTTTTTTTACGGAAATAAGGCCTGGAAATCATTATTTTTTTTGTTGATTAGTTTTTTAATGTACAGTTCAACATAATTCGTCGGCAAAAAAATTTGGGTCTGGACGATTACTTTCAGGCTGGGAGGGTCCAGGCACTGCTAAGGGAGGCTGGAGGGTCAGGCAACTGCGAAGAATACAAGGGATGCGTAACTCTTAGTTTATGAGAGGAGATTGAATGTTTATTACAATTACACTCACTCTAGAGACGCAGAGTAAGGGGTGATCTTAATAGAAGTTTTTAAGTGGATACAGGGATTTAATAAAGGAGAGGTAGGAAAAGTTCTTACGCTTTTAACCAGGGTAGAACAAGAAGTAACGGATTCAAGCTGGAAAAGCGAGATTGTAGAAAGGAAATAGGGAAAAAACTGGTTCACAAAGGGTGGTGAAGATGGAATGTCTCAGTAGACCAGGTAGTTAGTGCGGAGTCATTAGGGAGCATTTAAAGGGGAGCTGGATAGTCTCATGGATGGGGATGAAAGGTGGATGTAGGTAGTTGTTAGGTGACATGGAACTCCCACGTGTAGGCCTCTGCGGCCTCTTCTAGCGTCCGTATTTTCTTATGTTTCATTAATGTAAGGGAAGGAGGTGAGGGTCAAGGCAAATGCTAAGGGAGGCCTGTGAGGGTCAGGCCTGTTAAGGGAGGCTTGAGGGTCAAGGCACTGCTATCCACTAGGGAGGAAGGATAGGGCACTGGACATTGTAGTTGATCAACATTTTAGTGTGTAAATCACCATTAAAAAAAAAGGAAAATAGAAAATGAAAAGAAAAAAAAAGGTTTTGGAAATTATGTAACTTTGAGCAATATTTTTTTGCTTTGAACTACGACGAACTGGCAACAAAATCCACGTCATTAAGATTTTAAATAAAAGGAGAAAGTTTAATATATTGGCACTTCCCTCATATAATGATCATCAAACAAAAAAAATAAACAGAATTTGAGGATAGAACTTTAAGCTTGACTAGAAAACCGATCAACCAATATTCACTTCATCTTAGACAATACTTTAGAATAGTAAATACAATGTATGTGCACTTTCACGACCACTTTCTCACAACAATACCCTTAACGATAAACAACATACATCCTCCGTAATACAACAGAATAATTATAATGATAAAAAAATTAAATCACCTTAATTAACACCATAAATTTTATCACCATACAATAATCACTAACTAAAAACAAGCAAGCATAAAATCTTACTTAATACAAGTGAATCATTATAATAATCAAGAAATCAAATCAACACCTTAACGCATTAAACTATCATCATTAACACCTTCATCCCACCTTGTTTAATCCTTTTAGCGGTCACGTGTTGAGGTCAGTGACGGAGGGCTTGAGAGGTGTTGCTGGTGGGCGGTGTGGGTGTGATTGGTGACTTCTGTGGACGTTCGCGGCTTATATACGACAGCCATCCAGGCCCGGTCCAGACATGGACCAAAACACTGCCGCACGAGGAGGAGGAGAAGGAGGAGAAAGATGAGGAGGAGGAGGAGGAGGAAAAGGAGGAGGAGGAGGAGGAGGAGGAGGGGGAGGAGGTAGAAAAGAAGGATGTGAGATGAGAGAAAGTAAATCATGTACTTTGTCTGATATAATTACCTTTCACACCCTTACGTTGGCAGAAATATTTTACACGTGTTCATTCTATAGCTTCTTTTTTTATTATGATAATCAGGTATATTACTCATGTTTTTCATTGGTATTTGGGTCTCTCTCTTCTCTCAGTCTCTCTCTCTCTCTCTCTCTCTCTCTCTCTCTCTCTTCTCTCTCTCATCATCTCTCTCTCTCTCTCTCCTCTCTCTCTCTCGGCTCTCTCTCCCCCCCCTCCCCTCGGTCTCTCCTGGGGTCTCTTCTCATCTCCTCCCTCTCTCTCTCCCCTCTTCTCCTCGCATCGCCTCTCACATCTCTCTCTCTCTCTCTCCTCCTCCTCCTCTCTCTCCCCTCTCCCCTCCCTCCCTCTCCGTCGGAGCCTCTCGTACATCTCATCTCTCACTCCTCATCTCCTCTATCATCTCCTCTCTCCTCTCTCTCTCTCTCTCTCTCCTCTCTATATATAATATATATATATATATTATATATATATATATATATATATTATATATCTATATATATAATATATAATTTAAGTTTCAATGCACTACTTGTCCCAAGTTAGGGACATGAACGTTGTGTAGACCACGGCAGCATCGCAAAGTGTTGGAATAGACATATTATACCCGTGCCTCAACTTATTTATCCATGTAAAATATTTTGTTTACGCGCCCTTTTCATAAAAACTATTCTCCTCTGAGGAAATAATATATAACAAGTTATTCTTGCCATTCAACAGATTTTACTTCTTATTAACAGATTTCAACGAATGTAGGAATACCAAGTTTGCAACATTTTGGGCTGCAAAAATAAACCATCACTCTGCTTGAATTTTGGTTTTACGACATTTTCCAAGGACTTTCATTTGCCTTCAAAATTTGGCCTTTTTTTTTGCCCAAGATTTTGATGACACTTGGTTCCTATTAGCCTTTCGTGACGTGCTATCACAAATCTGGACTTGTTTTTCGATATATTTTTTTTAAATCTCTATTTGAGGCCGTTCTCGCTTATTTATTTATCCCCGTAAACATATCTTTTACGCTTTTGCGCCCGTTTGCTGCTATATCTTAACAATATATGTAAAATACACAACAATAAACATATAAGAACCCAGCATACTTACGTAGGACCGAGTAAAAAAAGCCAAATAACTTCCTGTCCACCATACTACGGCGTGTTGTTTCGCGCTCGTTTTTCTTTGGGTCCTTCCTTAAAACTTCAGAATTTTCCACACACTTGAATCGATGCCCCTGCGAGTTACAGTTTGGAATATGCGCCGAATTCACAGCGCCTGGCCTGGCCGGCAAGGCTTGGTGATGACTTCCACCGAATGGGCGTACCACAGGGGGGGGGGGGGGGTGGGGGGTGGGGGGGGGGGGGGGGGGGGGGGGGGGGGGGGGGGTGGGGGGGGGTGGCGTGCGACGTAGAAGGCGGCCGGAGGTGGGGTTCCTTGCTGCAGTAGTGGGGAGGTGGACCGGTGGTTTGGGGCGTGGGCCACCCTCAGTAGCCATGGTGTTTGCATCCTGACAGGTCCTCGTCCTTGTGGCAAACCGTGCGCACCTTGACCCCCTCAACTTGCCACTCCCTCTCCTGCTGGAGGATTCTCGCCCTCCCGACAAGGCGCGATCTGCGGCGTCCCCTGGGGGTCCGGGGCGCCCAGCCCGGCCTCGCTCTGGCAAGACACAGCCGCTGGTCCTTGCGCGGCGCCCCCACCAGGGTCCTCAGGCGCCTGGGTGCTGCATGACCTCGATCCTCCTCTTTCTGACGAGTCCTTCATCCTTCAGCCTAGCTTTACTGAGGGGCAGGACAGGCTGTGGGGGGGTCTCCGGGAGGGAGGAGGAGGAAGGGGAGAAGGGATGAGCATGACGCGGCGGGAAACGCTACAAAGGACCATACAATTGCAGCCATGGAAACTCTTCATATTCTATCAACAAATTTTACATTGACATAAGCTCCACGTGTGGTTTCCGATACAATGAGGGAAAAAGAACATGGAGGCACTGGAGGACGGGCGGAAGACAGGCGGCAACGGCAGCATAAGAACAATTCCAGAGGAACATTGATCATCAACAAGACAGAAACAACACGAGAGAAAGGACCTGTGCTGCAAGACTGACAGGACTTTATAATAGAGAAGAAAGATAACTTCAATCTTGTTTCACTCGGTAACGGTATAGCTACCTGTAGATACAGTGAAGTCGCCAGTTCTACGTTTCTTTGTTATTTACAGACGTGTGTGGGTTAATACTTACATTTCTTACATCCCTGATTTCAGGAAGTTCGAAAAGGGGCTATTGGAAAGTCTGTGTCATGTTGTGTCCTTCATCTGTGTCCATATTAGGGCTATAAATGACAAATGTACAAAAATAAAACCGAGTGGCGACCTCACATATACCTACTACACGTAAGTCGCCAGCTAGTATTTTTAAAACCCACAGTTGAGTCCGCCACTCTGGGGAATTCAGGGAAATTAGAGATAAAGTAAACAAGTCTCTATATATATTTAGCTGCGAAGATGCTTGATATATAAAATTCCCTCTGCCTAAACGTGAAAAATAAATTCTATTCAAGTCTGAAAGATCTTGGCAAGTCTGCCGTCCTGTCACCCTAAAAGCTACTGTTTACTGTCTGTCCACTCGAGCAAAAGACAAAACTTGAGAAAAAAATGCGCAACAGTTTATATTTGCAAATACAAAGCATAAAACAACGCTGAAACAGGGTAAGATTATACAATCATGATATTAAACGACTGTGTTTAATTATTCCAGTGGCACATCAATCAGTAGTGATTGACCTATATTCTATATTTGCGCTGGCGACTTCACTGCAGGTGGCGACTTCACTGTTATCTAACGCTGGAACGTTAATATTTGCGCCGCCATCGTCTAATCTTACATATGTTTGTGATGAAGCTAGCTACAAATCCACCTTTTTTTGTGGCCTCTTTTTCCGACACCTTTTTTGCTGCCCCGCAGCACGCACCAGCACGGGACACGCAGGGAAGGCGGAAACCATGTGACGGGCTGCGAGCAAATCAATTGTATACAATATGCAGGATTGTCAATGGAACTACTACTGTAACTTAATGATTTTATTGTTGTTATATGAATAGTCCCTGGATTAAATTAAGGGCTGCTAATTATAAAGAACAGTAAAATTATGCGAGAAAAAAATCGTGTATAATATTCATCACATAATCATCTTAACTAAAAATAATATGAGATAAAAATAAAAACAAAAACATTTATACGCCCCAGGGGACCCCGCTAGCCTCAGTTCCGCGTTGCCTCGGTGAGTTAGGACTGTAAAGTGTTGCTGTGGTGGTAAAAAGT
Organism: Chionoecetes opilio; assembly: GCA_016584305.1. NCBI lineage: Eukaryota > Metazoa > Arthropoda > Malacostraca > Decapoda > Majidae > Chionoecetes > Chionoecetes opilio. The sequence continues at coordinate 76,003 of JACEEZ010000642.1, read as the reverse complement.
GCTACAATGGGCCTCGATTGACAAGCCTCTAAGCCCTCACAGCGTCCAGCAGTCCATGCCGCTAAGCTGTGGGGGTGCTGTGGGTAGGCTGGCGGGAGGAAAGACTGAGTGACAGGCGTGTAACAGCTCCGACCAGGGTTTGTTTACATTGAGGCGGGCGGGCGTGTAACAGTTCCGACCAGGGTTTGTTTACATTGAGGCGGGCGGGCGGTGTAACAGCTCCGACCAGGGTTTGTTTACATTGAGGCGGGCGGGCGTGTAACAGCTCCGACCAGGGTTTTGTTTTACATTGAGGCGGGCGGCGTGGTAAACAGCTCGACCAGGGTTTTGTTTACATTGCGGCGGGCGGGCGTGTAACAGCTCCGACCAGGTTTGGTTTCATGAGGCGGCGGCGTGGTACAGCTCCGACCAGGGTTTTTGTTTACATTGAGGCGGGCGGGCGAAGCAGCCAACTGGACCTTGCGATTCCATTTTCTTTACTTTTTTCCCGTGCACTTTTATATTTATCCCCATACGTTGTGTGTTTTTACTATAGAAACAACTGAATGATATATGCACAAGATAAAGTGTAGAAGTAAGTTACCTTGAATATTATGTAACTTTGAAGCGTGTTAATTAGTTATCTCGCCTTGAAAAATAAGGTGTTTGAAGTTACTAGACTACGTTTATGATTTCCTCAGAAATAATCGCTTTTAATGTTTTAAGGTATCAGTTTTCTCTTTGTTCAGACTGTCAGTTACCCTTACGAAGTAGCGTTCCAAACGTTTGATTAGTAAGTTGTCTGGTATCTTGAATATTGCGGTTATCATCTCGTATAGTTAGAATTTTATCTTGAAATAGTGTTCCCACGTGTTAATGAGCTCCATGCACCTTGAAAAGCTCCTGTTACTTTGAAATACATTCATATCTTCAGTGTGTTGATAAGTTACCATTTACCTTGAAATTAGAAAGTTGTGTTCCGATATGTTGATATGCTTCCATTTACCTTGAAACCCACGCTTGAAGGTGTTCAATAATTCATCAGTTACCTTGAAAATAAAATAAAAACTTCACTGTCTCGTTCATATAATTTTACCAGTTACCTTGAACTGGTGTTCCAATTCGTGTGTGTTACCGTTACCAGGAAAATACATCTCCCACCTTTTTTTTTGTGGGGGTGTTAAGTCATCATTCTCTTGAAATAGGTTGTGTTTTATGCTGAATAACCGAAGAGGAAAAGGTAGTGGACTGGGAGGACACTTTGTTAATCGATGACATCAATGGGCTGTTCTGGTTCAGAGTCCTGGTGGTCGTGGTGGTGCGTGAAGATACACACCGCGGCACAACCAGGATGGAGGTTTGCTAGTGATTAATGTCCTGGGTACTTGGGAATGTGCAAAAAATGAACATTGTAGGACAGGTTGTAAGGATCTATGAAGAAGAAAAGGAAAACCCTGCGGATCCTGGCACTTAGGTGAGTAATTGGAATTAATGTTATTGTACTGTTAGTTTACGTCTTGGATCAGTTATTCTTTACTTTTAATGGTTTAGATTTCCTTGACTGACTGGTTTATTGTTATTCTGTATGTGGTATTGTTGAATTATAGTAAATAATGACGTGAAACTCACCTTGCTATACCCAAGAACTATCTAAGCTGCACTGATACCCTATTTAGACGCTAACTAAGTTATACTCAGCAGTGGCAGAATTGGTTGATGATATTGAAGTCTTGTGATTAGTTGAGGGAGTGTGGTAAGCGCTGTGGGCTGGGTCAGCAGGAGCTGGTGTTGTGGTGCACTAAATTGGCGGCGACTGTGGTAGGCCGTCGGGGAGTCTTTTTTTCACGAGTTCCTGACGCGAATAACTTTTGGTGTGTTTCACACTCGTCCGCGTTTTAACCGATTGATCGGTTACGCTGGCTCAGTCATATTAAGATGAGCGTGACTACACCTTAGTGTACAATCAAGAGAGTACTACACCTTGATCGTGTAGGATTTAATGCGCGAATGATGTCTTGACTGAAAAGATGACCTTATCAAGACAGCTGGAGCCTCACACGCGGAGCGTTCCAATAATATTTACTCCTATGCGTGGAAGCTCCTCACAATTCTTATATTATTTTAATCCTTTGATTAATTGTGGTATTATAGGTGAATACCACCAGAATAATATTACTATATTTAATGCATCTTAATTTATACTCAAATCTATAATAATATATACATAGGTGGAATTTTTATTCGTCTCCCTTTTTGACAAGGGAGGCGTCAAATTCCACCATTCAAATTAATACCATTCTCCTTATTAGAGAGTGGCTTTAGTGGATAATTTCCACAATTAGCCTTAATATTATGTTTGAATAGTATAGGAATGTTTGTTATATTCAAGTAAAAGAAAGCCAACATCACCAAATATTTTCACCATTTGATAAGTACAACAGGTTTTTTTTTCTATCATATCACTTTTATTTTTCACCGAGATAAACAGACTAGTCACCAATGTGTACACAAAACTGTAACAAGTGAGTCATCGTAACGAATGAAAAAACAACATTCAAACGACAATAAATAACAACAGAACACGTGACAATAAATAAATAATTCACAATATTATCATAGGAAATGCCGAGTCAGTGTTCTCGTCTCTGATTGGGCGTTGAGGTGACAGAGGAACCAATGGCGGCAGAGGATGTGATGAGGCGTCTTGTGATTGGTCAGATAGAGGAAGTCTGCACATCCCCCCAACAGATGGCGTCCTGTAGTAGTGTTTACTATCCTCAATATTTGCCAGCCAGTCCAGGTATATTTCACATTCTCCCACATATGGCGTCTCATAAAATAGTGTTTTCTTGCTTGTATTTCGCCAGCCGGCAGGAAGATTCACATTCCCCCCAACAAATGGCTTCTTGCAGTCGTGTTTTCTAGCTCGTATACGCCCCATTCAGTCATGAAATCCAGTCAGTCAAGTCATCCAGTTTATTCAGTCAGTCACATGTGTCACTTCGTCCAGTTGAGATGATAAATTCCTGAGTCTTCATAACATTTGATTCGAAGTCCGAGGCAAAGTAGCTCCTGCCTGTTAATTTTGGCTGCGGTTCGGTGGTGGGGCATGAAACGTGATACGGAGAGAGCAGGAGGGATGGAGGTACAGAGGAAAGGGAGAGTAGGAGGGGTAAGAATATATGTGTAGCAGGAAATGGAGAGGAGGGAGGGAAGGATCGAATGGTTAGAGGAAAGGGAGAGAAGAGGGTGGAGGAAGGATAGATGGTAAGGATAGCTAAGAAGACTGAAGGTTGAAGGGTCAGAGGAAAGGGAGAATGGGAATGGGTTAGGAAGAGAACTACGACTAAGGGTTTGGTGTTTTTGCTTTAAGGGACTGGATGGCGAAATCAAGAGAAAATTATACGAGAGAGAAGTGAAAAGAATGGCAGGAGGAAGAGAAGGGAGGGAGGAGGAGGAGGATGATTAGGTTACAGTGGAGGTAAGAGGTAGGATAGAGAGGGAAAGAGAGGAAGGGATCCTTTGAGACCCATATATACCTTATTCATACTTGGCATAGATGCCGTAGCTAAAGCTCGAGGACGGAGATACAAACGTTGAGGGAACCTGCGAAGAGAGAAAAAAACGAACGATAAGTAAACGACATATGTAGATAAAAAAAGGAATTTATTAAATGACTAGCCGCAAACCGCCTCCGTGCGGCACTTTTTGCCTAGCTCCTGCGGAGGGCTATTGTAGGCCTTTGGCTCACCACCTTGTTTGTGGGCCTAAGACCCACCAAACACATACTCTCCAGATAGCCCTTCTAACTTTCCTGAAAATCATGGATGTTAGAAATTTATGTTTAAACGCCACCCCTTCACATCACTAGTCACCCCCAACCCATTCACTCACCCTTACCCATCATTCACTCCCCATTACCCATCACCCCCCATCTTATTCCCTCACCATCGCCCCACCCATTCACTCACCCATCACCCCCAAACCCATTACCCATCACCCCCACCCAATGTTTCTCACTCACCCATTACAACCATTACCATCACCCTACATCAAGGGTTTCCTCAATTCTCGCACCCACTTTTTTTTCCACAATTATCGCTAATAAGGCTGCTAAAAAAAAGAAACAAAGTGCTCGGATCATCTCATAAGTGGGCTTAAATTCTTCCCGCTGGTCAACCTGGTTTCCAAACTGTGCCATTATAGGGATTTCCGCCACGGGGCGAACCTATCCCCACACAGACAGACAGACAGACAGACAGACAGACACACACACACACTTTCACTTATATTATTATAGATAACCAAAAAACTATCGATTTAATGAGTTTAGATAAATTTTTCAAGGGTGTAAGAGAGAGAGAGAGAAAGAGAGAGAGCGGATAGAGAGAAGAGAGGAGAGAGAGAGAGAGAGAGAGAGAGAGAGAGAGAGAGAAAGAAAAAAAAACAGAAAGAGAGACAGCAAGAAAGAGAGTTAAAATCTTTCTTCTACAACAAGGCTCCACTCCTACCCCTAACTCACCTCTTGGCGTAGCTGGTATAGGAGGAGTAGTAGTTTATCCCTGGGTCGTGACGCGTAGCCCCATGGTTGTCGTATCGTCCCAGGAGGAAGAAAGATCTTTGCCCAAGGTCAACCGAGGACTGGAATGACGACCAGACCAGGATGATCAACACGACACCGATCACTGACGGCTTACTGTATCGAGGTAGAGTTTTGGAGGACAATGTCGTTCCGTCCTTTCGTTTCTTAGAGACAAATCCAAAGCGTGGGTCTCCTTCCTTTCTGCTGCCCCGACAGGTTTGTCGTTGCTAAGGGCATTGGTCGTTCTTAGGTTCCGGGATAGATCGTGGTGACCGACAGCCAGGCCAAAGCACGAGGAAAGGACACAACTGCTTCATTTTTTGTCTCTAGGATGGGATGAAGCAGAGAGGGTAGTTTTTATATACAGCATCATTTTACCAATGTATTCTTGTCTCATTCAAGTGATAGAACCATAGAAATAAGGAAGCTACAAGAGGCCGCTAGACCTACACGAAGTAGTTCTGAATCAGGTCCTCATGTGTGCCGTTTGTTGTGTGTGTATGTTTTGTATACGTGTGTTTTGTGTGTGTATGTGTGTGGTGCGTGTACTATGTCTCTGCACAAGACACAGAACTGAGTATATAAGGGAAGCTGGGAAGGGTTCGAGGCACTGCTAAGGGAGACTGGGAGGGTCCAGGCCTGTTAAGGGAGGCTGGGAGGGTCAAGGGCACTGTTAAAGGGCGGCTGGGAGGGTCAAGGCACTGTAAGGGAGGCTGGGAGGGTCAAAGGCACTGCTAAGGGAGGCTGGAGGGGTCAAGTCACTGCTAAGGGAGGCTGGAGGGTCAAGGCACGTGTTAAGGGAGGCTGGGAAGGTCCAAGGCACTGTTAAGGCATGCTGGGAGGGTCCAAGGCCTGTTAAGGAAGGCTGAGGGTCCAAGGCACTGCTAAGGGAAGGCTGGGAGGGTCAAGGCAGCTGCTAAGGAGGCTGGGAGGGTCAGGCACTGTTAAGGAAGGCTGGGAGGGTCAAGGCACTGCTAAGGGAGGCTTGGGAGGGTCAGGCACTGTTAAGGGAGGCTGGTAAGGGTCAAGGCACTTGTTAAGGGAGGCCTGGGAGGGTCAAGGTGCACTGTTTAAATGGAGCTGGAGGGTCCAAGGCACTGTTAAGGGAGGCTGGGAAGTCCGGGCACTGCTAAGGAGGCTGGGAAGGGTCAAGCCACTGTAGGGAGGCTGGGAGGGTCAAGGCACTGTTAAGGGAGGCTGGGAGGGTCAAGGCACTGCTAAGGGAGGCTGGGAGAGTCAAAGCACTGCTAAGGGAGGCTGGGAGGGTCAAGGCACTGCTAAGGGAGGCTGGGAGGGTCAAGGCACTGCTAAGGGAGGCTGGGAGGGTCAAGGCACTGCTAAGGGAGGCTGGGAGGGGTCAAGGCACTGTTAAGTGGAGGCTGGAGGGTCAGGCACTGCTAAGGGAGGCTTGGAAGGTCGATGGCAAACTGATAAAGGGAGGCTGTGAGGTCACGGCACTGTTAAGGGAGGCTGGGAGGGTCAAGGCACTGTTAAGGGAGGCTGGGAGGGTCATGGCACTGCTAAGGGAGGCTGGGAGAGTCAAGGCACTGCTAAGGGAGGCTGGGAGGGTCAAGGCACTGTTAAGGGAGGCTGGGACAGAACAGAACTTTGAGGGATAGGACTTTAAACTTGACTAGAAAACCGATCACCACTGTCACTTCATCTAAAAATAATTTAGAATAGTAAATAAATGTATGTGCACTTTCACGACACTTTCATCACACAATAACCACTTAACGATAAACAAACATAACATCCTCCGTATTACAACAGAATAATTATAAAGATAAAAAAATGTAATCACCTTAATTAACACCATAAATTTTATCACCATACAATAATCACTAACGACAAACCAAGCAAGCATAAAATCTTACTTAATACAAGTGAATCATTATAATAATCAAGAAATCAAATCAACACCTTAACGCATTAAACTATCATCATTAACACCTTCATCTCACCTTGTTTAATCCTTTTAGCGTCACGTGTTGAGGTCAGGTGACGGAGGGCTTGAGAGAAGGTTTTGCTGGTGGGGCGGTGTGGGTTTGATTGGTGACTTCGTGGGGACGCGCGGCCTTATATACACAGCCAGCCAGGCCCGGTCAGACAGGGACCAAAAACACGGAGCCGAGAGGAGAGAAGGAGGAGGAAGAGGAGGAGGAGGAGGGGAGGAGGAGGAGGAAGGGAGGAGGAGGTGGGGGGGGGAGGAAGGAGGAGGGAGGAAGGAGGAGGAGGAGGAGGAGGTAGAAAGAAGGATGTGAGATGAGAAAAGTATCATGTAACTTTGTCCTGATATAATTACCGTTTCACACACCCTTCCGTTGGCAGAAATATTTTACACTCGTGTTCCTTCTATAGCTTTTTTTTCATTATATGTTCATGTATAGTAAACTCATGTTTTCATTGGTCTCTCTCTCTCTCTCTCGTCCTCTCTCTCTCTCTCTCCGTCTCCTCTCTCTCATCAAGTCTCTCTCTCTCTCTCTCTCTCTCTCTCTCTCTCTCTCTCTCGTCTCGTCTCTCTCATTCTCTCTCTCTCTCTCTCTCTCTCCCTCTCTCTCTCTCTCACCTCCTCTCTCCTCTCTTTCTCTCTCTCTCTCCCCTCTCTACTCTCCTCTTCTCCTCTCTCGTTCTACTCACTCTCATCGCGACCATCTCTCTCTCTCTCTCTCTCTCTCCCTCCTCTGCTCTCTCTCTCTCTCTCTCTCCTCTCGTCTCTCTCAATCTCTCTCTCTCTCTTCTCTCTACTCTCTCTCTCTCTCTCTCTCTCTTATATATATATATTATTTATATTATATATTATATATATATATTTTAATTTCAATGCACTATTGTCCAAGTTGTAGTGAACATGACGTTGTTAGACACGCGATCGCAAAAAGTGTTGGATAGACCTATTATACCCGTGCTCAACTTATTTACCATGTCAATAGTTGTTACGCCCCTTTTTTCATAAAAAACTATCTCCTCTGAGGACTAATATATAACAAGTATTATTGCACATCGAAAATGTATCCTTCTTTATTAACAAGAATGTCACGAATTTATGGAGAATAAAAGTTTTCAATATTTTTTGCTGTCAAAATAAACCATAACTCTTGCTTGTTTGGTTTTAAAAAAAAAAAACGAAAATATTTTTTTCCACATTTACGATATTTGAGCCGTTCTCGGCTTTATTTTATCCATCGTAAACATATCTTTTTACGCCTTTTGCGCTCCGTTTGCTGCTATTAATCTTAACATATATGTACATACACAACAAATAACCATATAAGAGAAACCAGGCCAATACTTTACGGAGGCGACAGAGTAAAAGCAAATTACTTCCACCATATTAACGGCGTGTTGTTTCGCCGCTCGTTTCTTTGGGTCTGCCTTAAAACTTCAGAATTTCACACGACTTGAAAGCGGCGTGCCCCTGCCGTATACAGTTTGGTGAATAGCGCCCGAGTGCACGCGCTGGCTGCCGGCAAGGCGTGGTGATGACCTTTCCACCGAATGGGCCTTACCAGCGGGGGGGGGGGGGGAGCGACGTAGAAGGCGGCCGGAGGGTGGGGTCCTTGCTGCAGTAGGTGGTAGAGGTGGACCCGGTGGTTGGGGGCGTGGGCCACCCTCCGTAGCCATGGTGTTGCCATCTGACAGGTCCCGTCCTTGTGGCAAGACCGTGCGCACCTTGGACCCCTCAACTTGCCACTCCCTCTCCTGTTGGAGGATCTCGCCCTCCCGACAGGCCGCGATCTGCTGCGTCCTGGGGGTCCGGGGCGCCAGCCGGGCCTCGCTCTGCAAGACACAGCCGCTGGTCCTGCGCGGCGCCCCCACCAGGGTCCTCAGGGCCTGGTGCTGCATGACCTCGGTCCTCCCTTTACTGACGAGTCATTCATCCTTCAGCCTTAGCTTTACTGAGGGGCAGGAAGGGCTGTGGGGGGGCTCCGGGAGAGGGGAGGGGGAAGGGGGAAGGGAGGGAGCAGGCCGGCGGGAAACACTAAAAAGGACCATACAATTGCAGCCATGGAAACTCTTCATATTCTATCAACAAATTTACATTAGACATAGCTCCACGTGTGGTTTCCGGATACAGTGAGGGGAAGAACATGAGGCCATGGAGAAGGGCGAAGACAGGCGGCAAACGGAAGCCTCAGAAACATTGCAGAAAGAGAACCATTTATCAGCAACAAAAACACACGAGAAGGACCTGTGCGCAAGGACTGACAGGACTTTATATAGAGAAAACTATACGTCATATCTTGTTCACACGGTATAGCTAATGGACGTAATATTTGCCCCGCCATCGTCCTAATCTTACATGTGTTTGTGATGAAGCTACATATCCACCTTATTGCCTCTTTCCGACACTTTTTGTTGTGCCCCGCCAGCAGCACCAGCACGGGCCACGCAGGGAAGGCGGGAAACAGTGTGACGTCGCGAGCAAATCATCGTATACAAATAATGCAGAATATCAATGGACTACAACTGTAAGTCTTAAGATTTTATTGTGTTGTTATATGATAAGTCACCTGGATTAAATTAATGGCTGTCTAATTATAAAGAACGTAAAAAGTATCCGAAGAAAAAAATCGTGTATAATATTCATCACCATAATGCATCTTATTTAACTGAAAAATAATATGAGATAAAAACAAAAACCAAAAAACATTATACGCCAGTGACCCCGCTTGCCTCAGTTTCCGCGTTGCCTCGGTGAGTTAGGACTGTAAAGTGTTGCTGTGGTGGTAAAAAGTGCTTCAATGGGCCTCGATTGACAAGCCTCCAAGCCCTCACAGCGTCCAGCCGCCCATGGAGGTGCCGCTAAGCTGTGGGGGTGCTGTGGGTAGGCTGGCGGGAGGAAAGAGTGAGAGGCAGGCGTGTAACAGCTCCGACCAGGGTTTGTTTACATTGAGGCGGGCGGGCGTGTAACAGCTCCGACCAGGGTTTGTTTACATTGAGCGGGCCGGGGGGCTGTACCAGCTCCGACCAGGGTTTGTTTACATTGAGGCGGGCGGGCGTGTAACAGTTCCGACCAGGGTTTGTTTACATTGAGGCGGGCGGGCGTGTAACAGCTCCGACCAGGGTTTGTTTACATTGAGGCGGGCGGGCGAAGCAGCCAACTGGACCTTGCGATTCCATTTTCTTTACTTTTTTTCCCGTTCACTTTTATATTTATCCCTATTCGTTGTGTGTTTTCACTTTAGAAACAACTGAATGATATCTGCACAAGATAAAGTGTAGAAGTAAGTTACCTTGAATATTATGTAACTTTGAAGCGTGTTAATTAGTTATCTCGCCTTGAAAATAAGTGTTTGAAGTTACTACACACGTTATCGATTTCCTCAGAAATATCGCTTTAATGTGTTAAGGTATCAGTTCTCTTTGTTCAGTTGTCAGTAACCTTAGAAATAGCGTTCCAACGTTTGATTAGTAAGTTGTCTGGGATCTTGAATATGGCGGTTCATCTCGTATAGTTATAATTTGTCTTGAAAATAGTGTTCCCACGTGTTAATGAGCTACCATGCACCTTGAAAAGCTACCTGTTACTTTGAAAATATATTAATAATCTTCAGTGTGTTGATAAGTTACCATTTACCTTGAAAATAGAAAGCTGTGTTCCGATGTGTTGACATGCTTCCATTTACCTTGAAACCCACGCTTCAAGGTGCTCATAATTCATCAGTTACCTTGAAAATAAAATAAAAACTTCAATGTCTCGTTGATATAAGTTACCAGTTACCTTGAAAATGGTGTTCCAATGCGTGAATGTGTTACCAGTTACCAGGAAAATACATCTCCACCTTGTTAAGTCATCATTCATCTTGAAAATAGTGTTGTGTTTTATGCTGAATAACCGAAGAGGAAAAGGTAGTGGACTGGGAGGACACTTTGTTATATCGATGACATCAATGGGCTGTTCTGGTTCGAGTCCTGTTCGTGGTGGTGAAGTGAAGGATACACGTCCGCGGCACAATCAGGATGGAGGCTGCTAGTGTTAAGGTCCTGTGGTACGTAGGATGTGCCAAATAACATTGTAGGACAGGTTTAAGGAGTCTATGAAGAGGAAAGAAAACCCTGCAGGATACTGGCACTTAGGTGAGTATTGGAATTAATGTTATTGTACTGTTAGTTACGTCTTGGATCAGTTATTCTTTACTTTTAATGGTTTAGATTTCCTTGACTGCTGGGTTTATTGTTATTTTGTATGTGTATTTTAATATTATGTTTGAATAGTATAGTAATGTTTGTTATATTCAAGTAAAAGAAAGCCAACATCACCAAATATTTTCCCCATATGATAAGTACAACAGTTTTTTTTTCTATCAAATCACTTTTATTTTTCACCGAGATAAACAGACTAGTCACCAATGTGTACACAAAACTGTAACAAGTGAGTCATCGTAACGAATGAAAAAAATCATTCAAACGACAATAAATAACAACAGAACACGTGACAATAAATAAATAATTCACAATATTATCATAGTAAAATAGAGTCAGTGTTCTCGTCTCTGATTGGGCGTTGAGGTGACAGAGGAACCAATGGCGGCAGAGGATGTGATGAGGCGTCTTGTGATTGGTCAGATAGAGGAAGTCTGCACATCCCCCCAACAGATGGCGTCTTGTAGTAGTGTTTCCTAGCTCATATTTCGCCAGCCAGTCAGGTATATTCACATTCTCCCAACAGATGGCGTCTCATAAAATAGTGTTTTCTTGCTTGTATTTCGCCCGCCAGTCAGGAAGATTCACATTCCCCCAACAAATGGCGTCTTGCAGTCGTGTTTTCTAGCTCGTATATCGCCCATCAGTCAAGGAAATCCAGTCAGTCAATCAGTCAGTTAGTCAGTCAGTCACATGTGTCACTTCGTCAGTTGAGATGATAAGATTCCTGAGTCTTCATACATGTTTGATCGAAGTCGAGGCAAAGTAGCTCCTGCCTGTTAGGTTTGGCTGCGGTTCGGTGGGGGGGCATGAAACGTGATACGGAGAGAGCAGGAGGGATGGAGGTACAGAGGAAAGGGAGAGGAAGGAGGGGTAAGAATATATGGTTAGAGGAAAGGGAGAGGAGGGAGGGAAGGATCGATGGTTAGAGGAAAGTGAGAGAAGAGGGTGGAGGAAGGATAGGTGGTAAGGAGGAAAGCTAAGAAGGCGGAGGAGGGTTGAAGGGTCAGAGGAAAGGGAGAAGGGGGAAAAAGGGTTAGGAAGAGAGCTAAGACTAAGGGTTTGGTGTTTGCTTTAAGGGACTGGATGGAGAAATAAAGAGAAATGATACGAAGAGAGAAGTGAAAAGAATGGCAAGGAGGAAAGAAGGGAGGGAGGAGGGGTAGAATGGACGAGGTTACAGTGGAGGTAAGAGGGAGGATGGAGAGGGAAAGAGAGGAAGGGATCCTTTGAGACCCTAGATACTTATTCATACTTGGCATAGGCAGTAGCTAAAGCCTCCAGGACGGGAGATAGCACGTTGAGGGACCTGCGAAGAGAGAGAATAACATATATAAGTCATAAATATAATAATAAACATGGAATACATCAAATAATGACAAAAACTTAATTATTCAGAAAGTTTTGTTCATTTATAAGGATATGAGCGAGCGAGAGAGAGAGAGAGAGAGAGAGAGAGAGAGAGAGAGAGAGAGAGAGAGAGAGAGAGAGAGAGAGAGAGAGAGAGAGAGAGAGAGAGAGAGAGAGAGAGAAGGAATTAGAGAGAGAGAAGAGAGAGATAGTTTAATTATATATCCTTCATTCACTTAATTGCTCCACTCATTCCTCTCACCTCTTGGCGTAGCTGGTATAGGATGAGTAGTAGTTATCCTGGTCGTGCGCGTAGCCACCATAGTTGTCGTAGTCGTCCCGGGAGGAGAAGATCTTGCCCAGGTCAAACCCGAGGAGGGGAATGACGACCAGACCGAGGATGAGCAACACGACACCGATCACGACGGCGTACTGTATCGAGGTAGAGTTGAAGGTCAAGGTCGTTCCGTCTTCGTTCATAGAGACAAATCCAAAGCGTGGGTCTCCTTCCTTCTGCTGCCCCGACAGGTTGTCGTTGCTGAGGGCGTTGTCGTTCTTAGGTTCCTGGATGAGGGCGGTGGTGACGACAGCCAGGCAAAGCACGAGGAGGACGCGAACTGCTTCATTTTGTCTGTAGGAGGGGATGAAGCAGGAGGGTTAGTTTATATAGACATCATTTTACCAATGTATTCTTGTCCATTCAAGTGATAAGAACATAAGAAAATAAGGAAGCTACAAGAGGCCGCGAGACCTACACGAAGTAGTTCCTGTAATCAGGTCTCATGTGTGCGTGTGTACGTGCGTGTGCGTGTGTGTGCGTGTGTGTGTGTGTGATTTGTCTCTGTCACAAGACACAAAACAGAGGATATGAGAGGTAGTGGGGGAGGAGGAGGAGGAGGAGGAGGAGGAGGAGGAGGAGGAGGAGGAGGAGGAGGAGGAGGAGGAGGAGGAGGAGGAGGAGGAGGAGGAGGAGGAGGAAGGACCCCACACACACCTGTCTTCATTTTGTACCTTCCCAATCTCACACCTGTTCCACCGTCGACCTGTGGGTAATTAAGCAAGCCGCGTAACACCTGGAATGGCGTACGTAATAGCAGACTAAATTGCGTGCTTAACAGTCCCGAAAAATGACTTAATAACTTAATATATATTTACAAGTTAAAATATGCGTCCATAAGCGTCAGTAGCAGATGTGTTATGTGTTTTATCTTAATGTATTTCCTCCTTTAACCTTATTTCTTGGGTTTAGTGTCCGCCACGAAGGGAAAGCGAGTTTGTTATAAGGCTGCGTAAAGGTCTAATTGCATTGCCCGGCCACTGCACACTAAACACAGGCTGGTTGAATATAAGGGAAGATGTGGAAGTCAATGTTGTGTTTTCTGGACCGCATAAATTGCTTTTGTGTGTTTGGTATTACTCTTTTCTTTACCGGGATTGTTGTATTTTGATTATTGTGGTATTATCTTCTGTTTATATCCTGCTTTCCCTTTCGTGTGTTATGAGAGAGAGAGAGAGAGAGAGAGAGAGAGAAGAGAGAGAGAGAGAGAGAGAGAGAGAGAGAGAGAGAGAGAGAGAGAAGAGAGAAAAAAAATAGACTTACTTTCGACATCGCAACTGATTAATAACAAAAACTTAATCTACGCGTTCTAATCCTATATTTTTTCTTGGCATCTTCTTATTTTCCTCCTCCTCTTCTCCTATCTCCTCTCCTTCTTCTTTTCTACATGAGACTTAGGTGTCAAATGTCCCTAAAACAAGACCACCATCACATCACCACATCACCGACCAGACATCACAGATACACCACCAGACCACAAAACACACATACACCTACTTCACGTCCCACCATCACCTACCGTCATCACCACCACCCCACCTCCCACCACTCCCCTTCCCTTACAGACACCGTCCACCACCCTCACCAACCAATACCACCACCACCATCACCACCATCACCATCACCATCACCACCACCACCACCACCACCACTACCATCACCATCACCATCACCACCACTACCACCGTCACCACCATCACCACCACTACCACCACTACCACCGTATCCGCCACCACCACCACCACCACCACCACCACCACCACCACTACCACTGTCACGACCACCACCACCACCATTGTTCTCACCCCGTTATGCCTCAGACATGGCGTGTATTCCCGTTACTAAGCCTGATGAAAGGTGATAAACATGGCTGCTGGATTATATGGCTACTTGTAATAGTGGCGACTGATGTACTTTTGTCGACGCCCCGCGGAGATTAAGTTGGAAATGTACACATACATATATTTTTGCTTCCGTGGTTGTATGAGTAGGGTTGTTAAAAGTAGCGTGTGTGTTCTAGGCGTGGAGTATAAAATCAGATATCAGTCAGTTTTTGTTAATGTGTAGCTAAGAAAAATGTAGCTTCTGATGGAAAGATAAAATTCATAATCAAATGAATATAATGAAATATATATATAATGAAAGATTGAACTTATAATCAAGTAGTGGATGTCATTTATTGTTCATATGTTTAGAGTCAAGAAATTTGATTATGTATGAGTAATTAGGGAAAACGTAATTATAAAATGTATAAATATAAACTATTGCTTGTAATCATAATTTTTGTGTAATTCAGGAAACTGTTGGTAATTAAGAATATATAAATGAACGCAAATTGGTTGACACTTTAAAACGTTTCATGCGTGTAATAACGATCATAAACAAGTACACTAACTTGTCATGCGTCGAATATACAAAAGCCTGAAGATACAAGGTAATAATCCTCAAGAATGTCACAAATATATCATTACACGTATTGAAGTGACGCGAGTTGTGAAAGTGTAAGTGAATGATGGCACTCTTGTATTGGCACTGCGAGGCCTGACACTGCACTGGTGGCGGTGGTGGCACTGTTAAGGGAGGCTGGGAGGGTGAAGGCACTGCTATCCATGAGGGAGGGAGGGAGGGAGAGGCACTGGCATTGTGTAGGTGATCAAAATGTAGTACGTAATTCACCTTCAGAAAAAAAAGGAAAATGGAAAAATAAAAATTAGAAATAAAAACGTTTGGAAATTATGTAACTTTAAGGAATATTTTTTGACTTTTGACTGAAATTTTTGACTTTTTGACTTTTGCTTTGAACCACGAACTGATAACAAATTCCACGTCATTATGTTTTACAAAAGAGAAAATATATTGGCACTATCACTCATAATAATAATCATCAGACAAAAAATAAACAGAACTTTGAGGGATAAGACTTTAAGACTTGACTAGAAAACCGATCACCAATGTCACTTCATCTAAAAATAATTTAGAATAGTAAATAAATGTATGTGCACTTTCACGACACTTTCACGACACTTTCACGACACTTTCATCACACAATAACCACTAAACGATAAACAAACATAACATCCTCCGTAATACAACAGAGTAATTATAATGGTCAAGAAATTAAATCACCTTAATTAACACCATAAATTGTATCATCATGCAATAATCACTAACTAAAAACAAGCAAGCATAAATTTAACGTAATACATTCCCCCCTTTTGGCATTAAATCAATCAATCTACAGCACAACTTTAATATTCAAGAAATCAAATCAACACCTTAACACATTAAACTATCATCATTAACACCTTCATCTCACCTTGTTTAATCCTTTTAGCGTCACGTGTTGAGGTCAGGTGACGGAGGGCTTGAGGAGGTGTTGCTGGTGGGGCGGTGTGGGTGTGATTGGTGACTTCTGTGGGACGCCGCGGCCTTATATACGACAGCCAGCCAGGCCCGGGTCAGACAGGGACCAAAACACTGGCGCACGAGGAGGAGGAGGAGGAAGGAGGAGGAGGAGGAGGAGGGGAGAGGGGGGGAGGAGGAGGAGGAGGAGGAGGAGGAGGTAGAAAAGAAGGATGTGAGATGAGAGAAAGTAAATCATGTCATTT
>JACEEZ010000642.1:27500-55000 GCA_016584305.1 Chionoecetes opilio | reverse complement strand
TCTCTCTCTCTCTCTCTCTGGCCTCCTTCCTACAAGTAGTCCTCAGGTGGTGATTAAAAAGGGTTACCTTATCACTCACCCTTTTTACTCTCCATCCCCTTCTTCCCATAGCTCTTGAAGAGGAGGAGGAGAAGGAGGAGGAGAAGGAGGGAGGAGGAGGAGGAGGAGGAGGAGGAGGAGGAGGAGGAAAAGGGTAAATACAGACGAGGCTTCCTTATATAGGTCATCTGGTGTCCTTGAAATGGCAGGCACCGTGTCCTCTTCCTCCTCCTCCTCTTCCTCCTCCTCCTCCTCCTCCTCCTCCTCCTCCTCCTCCCTCCTCCTCTCCTCCTCCCGTGGCTCCGTCAGGCGTAATCGTCAGGCCCAATTTCAGGATTAGAGAGCACAACGCCATGACCTTCTAGGAAACACGGATACGAGGATGTAATATAATGGAATCTAATGAATGGATAATGTAATGGATTCAATGTAATGGATGTAATATAATGGACTCTAATGAATCTAATGGGTGATATAATGCACGTAATATAATGGAATTTAAGCTTCATCTTCCAACATGAGCCGAAACGTTGCCAAAAAATTATAACGTTGTGAAGAAATATAACACCTTCGCCTTTCTTGTAATTCTAACACTTTGGGTTCCAGGATTTTGTCTCGTTGTATGACTTCTTTGTAGGGGGGAGGCTAAGACTAAGACGAGATGGTGGTGGTGGGGGTTAAGCATGTGACTTCTTTGTAGGGGGAGGCTAAGACTAAGACGAGATGGTGGTGGTGGGGTTAATGATGTGACTTCTTTGTAGGGGAGAGGATAAGACTAAGACGAGGTGGTGGTTTGGGGGGGGTTAAGGATGTGACTTCTTTGTAGGGGGGAGGATAAGACCAAGACGAGGTGGTGGTGGTGGGGGTTAAGATGTGACTTCTTTGTAGGGGGGAGGATAAGACCAAGACGAGATGGTGGTGGTGGGGGTTAAGCATGTGACTTCTTTGTAGGGGGGAGGATAAGACCAAGACGAGGTGGTGGTGGTGGGGGTTGAGGATGTGACTTCTTTGTAGGGGGGAGGCTAAGACCAAGACGAGATGGTGGTGGTGGGGGTTAAGCATGTGACTTCTTTGTAGGGGAGAGGATAAGACCAAGACGAGGTGGTGACTTCTTTGTAGGGGGGAGGATAAGACCAAGACGAGGTGGTGACTTCTTTGTAGGGGGGAGGATAAGACCAAGACGAGATGGTGACTTCTTTGTAGGGGGGAGGATAAGACCAAGACGAGGTGGTGGTGGTGGGGGTTGAGGATGTGACTTCTTTGTAGGGGGGAGGATAAGACCAAGACGAGATGGTGGTGGTGGGGGTTAAGCATGTGACTTCTTTGTAGGGGGGAGGATAAGACCAAGACGAGGTGGTGGTGGTGGGGGTTAAGGATGGGAGTTTATAAGTGTAAAGCGAAATGGGTGTTTACTTAAAGTCTTCAAAGAGGGATGGATATTTCAATGTGCTGAAAAGTATAAATAATCGTGCGTTCTTGCACTCCTCTACTGTTTTGTTTTTCATTGTCATGCCTAGGGACAGCACGATGCTACCATTAATTATGTCACCATTAATTATGTCACCAAGATGTTACAATTAATTTACTCATTTTGGTTCATCGGAATTAGCGATGTATTTTTAATTTATATCTTTTTATTTGACACTTCTACAGAAAAACAAGGCATACAATTTTTTTTTTTTTTTGCATATTCTTGTATATCTGAAGTTATTCTCTCCATGATTTTAAGGGAGTTTAAAAAAAGACTTAAAACAGTAGTGTAGTATTTACGTTCAATAGAAAAGATTATTACACATAAAGATACAACATTAATAATTAATACAAGCCTGCAATTAGTAATTACTTACCAATTAAGTCATGAACTAATTGAGCTATGAAGTAATTAAGCTAATAGAGTAATCAGAAGGTGTGTGTGTGCTCGTGTGTTCGTGTGTGTGTGTGTGTGTGTGTGTGGAAGTGTGTGTGTGTGTGTGTGCGTGCGTGCGTGTGTGTGTGTGTGTGTGTGTGTGTGTGTGTGGTGTCTGTATGTGTGTTGTGTCTGTGTCTGTGTCTGTGTCTGTGTCTGTGTGTGTGTGTGCGTTTGTGTCTGTCTGTGTCTGTGTCTGTGTGTTTGTGTGTCTGTGTGTGTGTGTGTGTGTGTGTGTGTGTGTGTGTGTGTGTGTGTCTGTGTCTGTGTCTGTGTGCGTGCGTGCGTGCGTGCGTGCGTGTGTGTGTGTGTGTGTGTGTGTCTGTATGTGTCTGTATGTGTGTCTGTGTCTGTGTGTGTGTGTTTTGTGTGTGTCGTGTGTGTTGTCTGTGTGTCTGTGTCTGTGTGCGTGCGTGTGTGTGTGTGTTGTGTGTGTGTGTGCTGTGTGTGTTGTGTCTGTGTTTTTGTCTGTGTTGTGTGTTGTGTTGTGTCTGTGTGTGTGTGTTTGTGTGTGTGTGTGTGTGTGTGTGTGTCTGTGTCTGGCTGTCTGTTGTCTGTGTTTTGTGTGTGTGTGTGTGTGTGTGTGTGTGTGTGTGTTGTGTGTGTGTGTGTGTTGTGTGTGTGTGTGTGTGTAACCAAGCAGGAGGCGAGACAGGCAGAAAGGGTAAGGGGGGGTGCAGGATATGTGCCTCCATACCCCGCTATGTCCTTAGGCTAAGAGCGAGAGAGGAGTAGTAGAGGAGAGAGAGAGAGAGAGAGAGAGGCAGAGAAGGGTAGAGAGAGAGAGAGAGAGAGGAGAGGAGAGAAGAGAGAATGGAGAGAGAGAGCGAGAGAGAGAGAACGAACGACGAACGAGAACGAAGAGCGAGGAGCGAGAGAGAGAGAGAGAGAGAGAGAGAGAGAGAGAGAGAGAGAGAGAGAGAGAGAGAGAGAGAGAGAGAGAGAGAGAGAGAATTTTTCTTGATTACAAAAGAATAAGAAATAAGAATACAAGAGGCCGCGAGGCCTACACGTGGTAGTTCCTGATTCCTTGTGGTTAAGACAATACAAGAATCAGACACACGGAACATAATTTTGGTCTTTTCACTACAATAACAGCAACAACAACAACAACAGCAACAACAACAGCATTAACAACAACTACTACTATACTACTACTACTACTACTACTACTACTACTACTACTACTACTACTACTAATAATAATAATAATAATAATAATAATAATAATAATAATAATAATAATAATAATAAATAATGATAATACTACTACTTACTAATACTACTGATATTACTACTATCAGTGTAGCAATAATAGCAGTAGTAACAGTAGTAGTAGTATAGTAGTATTAGTAGCAGTAATAATAATAACATTAGTAGCAAGAGTAGTAGTAGTGACAATAACATCTAAATCAAGCTATGGTCGTCTTTATCATTCTATAAGAAATAAATCATCACATACTCTATTCCAACACATAATGATGAAAAATAATTAAGGTAACTAAGAAACTTGTTCCTTCAAGGCCCAACTTTTAACCAATCATTCTAAAACATAACTTATAAGCCTCATTGACTCACAAGTTATCTAAATCGTACCTTAAAAGCCTCATTGATTCACAAGTTATCTAAATCGTAACTTAAAAGCCTCATTAATTCACAAGTTATCTAAAAAGTAACTTAAAAGCCTCATTGATTCACAAGTTATCTAAATCGTAACTTAAAAGCCTCATTGATTTACAAGTTATCTAAATCGTAACTTAAAAGCCTCATTGATTCACAAGTTATCTAAACCATAACTTAAAAGCCTCATTGATTCACAAGTTATCTAAATCGTAACTTAAAAGCCTCATTGATTCACAAGTTATCTAAATCGTAACATAAAAGCCTCATTGATTCACAAGTTATCTAAATCGTAATTTAAAAGCCTCATTGATTCACAAGTTATCTAAATCGTAATTTAAAAGCCTCATTGATTCACAAGTTATCTAAATCGTAATTTAAAAGCCTCATTGACTCACAAGTTATCTAAAAAGTAACTTAAAAGCCTCATTGATTCACAAGTTAGACACTAGGCAGAGAGGCACCCTAGCATACGTCCCTTCAGCGCCCCTGCAGGTGGTTGGTGGGGCTGGTTTTTCTGAGGAAGGGGACGAAGGAGACCATTTGCAGGGCGGTATAGGAACACGAAGGGAAGGCCAGGTCACAATCCTTGCCGGCGAGACCCATGAGGATGGCGCGGGAGTAGAGGTGGTGGTGGTGCATCAGCGGCCTGGCGAGGAAGAGAAATACATATAAAAAAATAGTCGCCGCACGTTAAGTTGGCGAAAATGGGGCCCTTTCATTCCCCCCTTCCGAACGCACGGGATTGGCTGAGGTGTTGGGTGTTGGGTGAGAATGCCTTACTCCAAGTTCCGCCCTAAAGCCCCGACACCCAATACCTCAGCCTATCCCGTGCGTTTGGAAGGCGAGAGTGAGGGGGCCCAATTTTCGCCAATTTAACGTGCGGCGAGTATAGTCACGTACTTGTAAATGGGAAGGCACAGCATTGATAGAGTGAGAAAACGAGATTTTTAGAAGCAGTAAAGGAAAACGGTAAGGAGCATGGAAATATAGAGGCAGAGCATTAATGAAGGTGACAAAACACGCTCGAAACCAAGACAAGTAAAGCATGAAATTGATGACTGTGTTGCTGGAAAACTAGATGAAAAAGAAAATTACGCGTTGCAGCATTGCTATTATAGGCTCCGGTTCCTGGATGTGGTAGGGTATTCATCTCTACATCCAGAGACATTAATAATATATCGTCTAATAATATATTGCCTCAACAATATCAATTCGTTGATTTCCTTATTTACACACACACACTAGTGCATCAGGATATCTATGTTAAGTGATATTGCAGAAGGAATAGTCGCTTGCATTCAATAGGTATTCAGTCTTTTGCAGTCTCCTTATGCTCTTATGGTGTCACTTTCGTTAGCGCAGTGTCTAAGACCAGAAGCAACATACTGTAGATGCCTACGAAACGCATCCAGCACACTATACTACGAGGGCGCAGCGTGGGTTATAGGTGGCGTGTTAGCCTCTCGATCGTGTGGTATAGGAGCTCGATCTCACACCACGGCGTTATCGTCTATATAGAGAGAGATAGAGTCAAGATATATAGAGGGAGATAGTGTCCTTGCTGTATAGGCTCGTTAACTCAGGTCTTTAGATTATTTCGAGAACACCAGCGCAGCGGAACCTCATTATGTATATGTAATTATTTTGCATTAAGAACTTACCATATATAGGCTAGATACGGGATTTAGAGTGCCAATCCAAACTACTATTTAGAAAAACATATTAACACCTTGAGGCCCACAACGTAATTTCCAGTGTAATTTGGCTACCATTAGACGATTTAAATTAATATAAGCAATGTTTATAGATAATGACCTGTTTAGTATCCTTGTCCACTAGCTAATTTGGTATATTTAGTTACTTATCGTAATTTCATGGCTAACAACTGGTGATTTTAAAGGAAAGATCTGGGCGTGCAGGGGTTAAGGAGGTGAAGATAAGACGAAGGGATCTCAGTGAACTAACCCGACATAGCCATAAGCCTTCTGCAGGAGTGAGGGCAGCGTGTGCACCTGCCTGTGGACGTGGCACATGAGGCGCTGACGACACGCTTCCCCGGGCACCTGTAAGGGGGGAAGGAGGTGTTAAAAAGGGAGGGAGACCTTCTACCTCTCAATGCTGTGTAATAGAAGAACAAAAACAATACGCATCGTCGGTAACGCAAACTATTCTTCATTTCTTCATCACATACACCCTCTTCATCACACACACACACACACACACTCTTCATCACACACACACACTCTTCATCACACACACACACACACACACACACACACACACACACACACACACACACACACACACACACACACACACACACACACACACCTGCACGGCGGCGAAGGCGTTGTCGTAGTCCAAGACAGAGAGGAAGGGCGTGGCTGCTGAGGCGGCGCGACCCATCAAGTCCCCGACAGTCTTCATGCCGCGCCCTTCCTCCCTACCGTCGCCAAGAACCCGCTTCACGAATTTCTCAAGGGGCGTGTCCATAAGGTCCTGCACCGTCTGGGACCCCGTCAGGTTTTCCAGGACCTCGGTTAGGTTCACGCTGCCTTTTAAGGACCTACCAACGGGTTACAATTAAGTTAAATTAAATCCCTGTCCATCTTCCTAATGCAAGAGTTTATCAGTACCTTTACTCTTTCATCCCTGTCACTGGTAAACTCTGGAACTCTCTTTCTGTTTTTATTTTTCCACCTTCCTACGATTTAAATTTTTTCATGAGAGGAGTAACAAGACACCTCCCTCACTGAAATGGCCCAGCCCTCTTTTTATATTCTCCTACTGTCTTCTTTATAGGGACTAACAACTTAGCGGGCTTTGTGTTACCTCCTTTTTTTGTCCTTGGCCATTCCCTTGCGATGTAAACAAAAACAAAAAATGCTGACACTTCATGTACAGCAGAAAAAATAAATAAAATTAAAGGCTTTGGGCTATATGGGTATCGACGCACGAGTGGTCATAGAATCCAGACAAACAGACATTAGCACTTAACTACATCCTTTCCCTAACGCGCACGCCAGCCTTTCTTACATCTAGATACTTATTTTACTTTTAGGTGCGAACAAGATACCGTAAAGATACCTTGATGCGCCAGAAATAATTATCGTGACAACATAAACGAAAATGTATAGTGTATCTAGGGTTTCACGGGACATATAAGGCCATGGAACACTGAACTATTCCTCAATTAAAGATACCTTGATGCGCCTGAAATAATTATCGTGACAACATAAACGAAAATTATAAATGTATCTAGGGTTTCACGGGACATATAAGGCCATGGAACACTGAACTATTCCTCATTTATTTACGTAAATCTAAACATTATAAGAAAAAAAGTTAAGATACCCAAGAGAAATGTAAAAAATATAAGTAACAAGAAACATTCGTGCTGTCTCTGAATTCCTGCCTTACCTGCATACAAAATTTAATGAGAGGTGATAGATTTACTGAAAATACTTGCCTTTGCCTTACCGAGAAAACAAGAACAAAAAGATAAATAACAAGAAACAAATCGTGGTTTCTGAAATTCTGCGTGCATATGATATCGAAAGTTGATAAAGATAATTTAAGATACTTGCATTTACCTTACCGAGAAGCATGAAAGAAATGATCAATAAATATATATATATATAACCCGTAGTCTCTCTGAAATTCTACTGTACCTGCATAATAAATTTAACTAAAGGTGATAAAAGCTACTGAAAAATGGATAAATAAAAAGAAAAAATCGTAGTCTGGAACACCATGCATGGGACGCCGAAGTCATTTTCTCTTACCTCTCCTCTCCTCTCTCTCTCTCTCATCTCTCTCTCCTCTCTCTCTCTCCTCTCGCTCTCTCTCTCTCTCTCTCTCTCTCTCTCTCTCTCTCTCTCTCTCTCTCTCTCTCTCTCTCTCTCTTATGATTACTGAAAAAAGCCCCATTGCCTTACCGCGCATGAGGAAGAAGCCCCGGGAAGATATCGATGCCGAAGAGAGCCGAGATGGGCACCGCCAGGACCGCTATGAAGACGAAGAAGGCAAGGAGGGAGAGGAGCACGCCCGCCACGGGGTTCTCGGCGAGGTAGCCCGTGCCGAACCGGGCCAAGTTGATGGGCAGTTGGAAGCCAAGCCCCATTTCTACGGGCTGCGACTCTGCCATCTGGAGGGGAGGAGATAGGAAGGAGATGATGAGGAAGAAGAAGTAGAGGAAAAAATGGCTGCGACGCGGCTGCCATCTTAAGGGAGAAGAGAGGAAGGATATTAAGAAGAAGAAAACAGGAAAATTATGACGCCAGGAGAAGAAGAAAAAGAAAAATTAGAGAGATGAAGTACAAGAAGAAATAGAGAAGAAAAGAAGAGATAGAAGAAGAAAAGGGAAAAAAATGATGCACAAGAAGAAGAAGAGGAAGAATAGGAAGAAGAAGAGGTGCTTTTATTAGTTTAGTTTTGTGAATTTTAAAACAAGGTATTTGCAACGGGCTGAGACTCTGCTGCCATCTGGAGGGAGGGAAAGGAAGATGATGATGAAGAAGAAAATTTATAGATTAAGCAGAAGAAAAAATATAGATTAAGCAGAAGAAAAAATATAGATTAAGCAGAAGAAAAAATATAGATTAAGCAGAAGAAAAAATATAGATTAAGCAGAAGAAAAAATATAGATTAAGCAGAAGAAAAAATATAGATTAAGCAGAAGAAAAAATATAGATTAAGCAGAAGAAAAAATATAGATTAAGCAGAAGAAAAAATATAGATTAAGCAGAAGAAAAAATATAGATTAAGCAGAAGAAAAAATATAGATTAAGCAGAAGAAAAAATATAGATTAAGCAGAAGAAAAAATATAGATTAAGCAGAAGAAAAAATATAGATTAAGCAGAAGAAAAATATAGATTAAGCAGAAGAAAAAATATAGATTAAGCAGAAAAAAAATATAGATTAAGCAGAAGAAAAAATATAAGATTAAGCAGAAGAAAAAATATAGATTAAGCAGAAGAAAAAATATAGATTAAGCAGAAGAAAAAATATAGATTAAGCAGAAGAAAAAATATAGATTAAGCAGAAGAAAAATATAGATTAAGCAGAAGAAAAAAAAATAAGGAGAAAATAAGAAAAAAGAAACAAAGGATGAAAGATGAAGCAGAATAAGAAAAAAAAGAAAAAAAAAACATAAAAGAGGAAGAAGAAGCGATATTTGTATTAGTTTCATTTTTCTTTTATATTAATTAAAGCGTGGTATTGGCATTGCTTTTCTTAATTCTCCTTTGAAAAAATAGAAAAAAATGATGAAGCAGAAGAAGAAGGAGGAGGAAAAGAAGAGGAGGAAGAAAAAGAAGAGATATTTATATTAGTTTGGTTTTTGTTTATATCAAATTGTGTGGGGGGGGGGGGGGTTTATGGTTTACTGCTTTATATATTCTGAATTCCTCATATCCAAGTTCTGTTTTCTACACGCCTCGTCACTTATATTTTCCCCGTAATATATCTAGTTATCATCTTTCTTCACAACCTTCATCTGTTTTCTCCTATATTCACACTTTCTTCCATTTTTTCCCTCTATTATCCGTTCTTGCCTTCTTCCTTCTATTTGTCAATTATCTCAAGTATTCGTATTTATCTATCATCTCTTCTTTCCTTCCTTACATCCACAAAAGTTTTATGTATCCATATATTTCGTCTTCCTATTCTTTCTCATACATCTTACGTCATACTCTCTCTCTCTCTCTCTCTCTCTCTCTCTCCTCTCTCTCTCTCTCTCTCTCTCTCTCTCTCTCTCTCTCTCTCTCTCTCTCTCTCTCTCTCTCTCTCTCTCTCTCTCTCTCTCTCTCTCTCTCTCTCTCTCTCTCTCTCTCTCTCTCTCTCTCTCTCTCTCTCTCTCTCTCTCTCTCTCTCTCTCTCTCTCTCTCTCTCTCTCTCTCTCTCTCCTCTCTCTCTCTCTCTCTCTCTCTCTCTCTCTCTCTCTCCTCTCTCTCTCTCTCTCTCTCTCTCCTCTCTCTCTCTCTCTCTCTCTCTCTCTCTCTTCTCTACACCCCACACCACACACACACACACACACACACACTCACCATAACTTTTGCTTGCTTCACTACCTTCACTTGACAGGAACTACCTCGTGTAGGTCTCGCGGTCTCTTGTAGCTTCCTTATTTTCTTATGTTCTTATGTTCACCTTCAGAGTCTTTGCTCACTCGTCAGTCTCACACTCAGACTAGCTTTTCTTACCGTGTTCTTATTCTCTGTGTTGCCAGTCGCCAAATGACCCACGAAGCCAGGTCATGCTCGCCTTAACCTCCGATAACAGCCAATAAGGTCACTAGGAGTCTTATCTGGCCTTGTTTTGTTTTGTTTTGGTTCTATTTTTGTGTGTTTTCTTCATGTACGATTAGCTGTGAGTATCTGATTTGTGGTTTTACATTTTTGTTTTGTTTTGTTTTGGTATTTTGTGGTGACAATGAGGGTGATAATGGTGGTAATGATAATGATGATGATGATGATGATGATAGTGATATTGAGAGAAACATTAATGATAATAATAATGATGATGATAATAGTAATGATAATGATAATAATGATATTAACGGTATTGATGATACAATAACAGTCAAATGATTTCTTAACATTTTTATGGTTAATTTATCGGTAATGTGAATTATAATTTTGCTTTCGTCTTACTTAACATGTTTTGTTTAATGCTGTACTCAACCAGTGCTTTCTTACTATTATCCCTATTACTACTACTTCTCCTTCTACTACTACTACTACTACTACTACTATACTACTACTACTACTACTACTACTGCTACTACCACTACTACAACTACTACAACTACTACTTTTACTACTGCTACTACTACTACTACTACTGCTACTACTTCTAATACTGCTACTACTACTACTACTACTACTACTACTACTTCTACTACTGCTACTACCACTACTACAACTACTACTTGTACTACTGCTACTACTACTACTACTACTACTACTACTTCTACTACTGCTACTACCACTACTACAACTACTACTTGTACTACTGCTACTACTACTACTACTACTGCTACTACTTCTAATACTGCTGCTACTACTACTACTACAACTACTACCTGTACTACTGCTACTACTACTACTACTACTACTGCTGCTACTACTTCTACTACTGCTGCTACTACTACTACTACTACTACTACTGCTGCTACTACTACTACTACAACTACTACTACTCTACTACTACTACTACTACTACTACTACTACTACTACTACTATAATACCAATACTGCTACTGCTACTACTACTACTACTACTACTACTACTACTACTACTACTACTACTACTACTACTACTATGCTACTACTACTACTACTACTACTACTACTACTACTACTACTAATAATAATAATAATAATAATAATAATAATAATAATAATAATAATAATACTGCTACTGCTACTACTACTACTACTACTACTACTACTACTACTACTACTACTACTACTACTACTACTACTACTACTAGCGGCGTTTTGTTACCTTTTTTATGCCCCTGGTCAGTCCTTTTTGATGTAAAGAAAAAAACATATACATACATGCATGCATACATACATACAACACACATACATACACACACATATATACATACATACATACATACATAATACATACATGCATACATACGTACAACAAGCTATTTACAGGTAAAGCCTTGTGTGTGCACCTGACCTGACCTGACCTGTCCCGCCCTCACCTGTTTGTTTCAGGGTCATTAATTAACAGATGAGCCGGACCTGAGATTACCTCGGGTCTTGATTAGCCTGTTGTGATAGCAGGAGGCTCAGTAATACCTATACCAAAACTATTACTAATTTACATATGAATAGGAAACTAGTGATGAGGTCTATGTTATTTTTTAGGTAACAGGAACTACCACGTGTAGGTCTCACGGCCTCTTGTAGCTTCCTTATTTTCTTATGTTCTTATGTTCATATGTAAACGACTAAAACACATATACATGCCCACCTGCTCTCTTCCTTATCTAATATATATATATACTCTCTTCTCTCTCTCTCTCTCTCCTCTCTCTCTCTCTCCTCCTCTCTCTCTTCTCTCTCTCTCTCTCTCTCTCTCTCTCTCTCTCTCTCTCTCTTCTCTCTTCTCTCTCTCTCTCTCTTCTCTCTCTCTCTCTCTCTCTCTCTCTCTCTCTCTCTCTCTCTCTCTCTCTCTCTCTCTCTCTCTCTCTCTAAGCAAATGTTTTAATTTTCTAATTAATTTCTTTACTTGTCATATTTCACACTCAGATATTATGTGTCATTTCATAATAATATCAGGTCTCTTAATTTCATGTCGTCGTTTAATATAAGATTTATTCATCGACGTAAAACTATAGTCATAGTATAGTCATACCCGACCAGCGAGTACGTTATGAAATATACAAATAAATACATAAATACATAAATACATCAGTAACTATTAAATAAAGGAAAATAGATCAGCAAGGGAACTTTCTATAACATCGTTGAAGATCACAAAAAATTAAAACGAGGCGAGGAGCATTATAACTATCACTTTATTATTTCAACCTCTTCTGTGTCTTCGAATAACAGGAATTACAGTGCGCAATGACGTCACTTAGGGTTGAAAAGTATAAGGAAGCAACTCGGAGTATCCTTCCCTCCCTTCCCTCATGAGTGCCTGGCTGGTTAGCATGGGTGGCATCCACGCTGAGGCACCACCAGAATAATATCACCCCGCTCGCTACAGGTCATCGTACGGATTACCAGGTGGATGAAGAGTTGCAGATACCAGTTAATGACTCTTAGTGGAAGTTTCTAGTAAGAGGAAGGAGTATTTAGTCGTGTAGTTCATATAAGAAGTATGACTAAAAGGACACAGGGAATGCGAGCTTTAGTTATGAGAAGAGATTGAAGCTATTAAAGTTACACTCACTCGAGAGGCGTAGAGTAAGGGGCGATCTGATAGAAGTTTTTAAGTGGAGAAAGGGATACAATAAAGGAGATGTAGGAAAAGTTCTCACGGCTAGTAAGCAGGGTAGAACAAGAAGTAACGGATTCAAACTGGAAAAACGTAGATTTAAAAGAGAAACAGGGAAAAACTGGTTCACAAATAGGCTGTTAAATAATTGGAATGGACTCAGTCATCAGGTAGTTATGCGGAGTCATTAGGGAGTTTTAAAAGGAAGCTAGACAATTTCATGGATGAAAGGTGGATGTAGATAGTGTTAAGTAACAGAAACTACCTCGTGTAGGTCTCATGGCTCTTGTAGCTTCCTTATTTTCTTATGTTTTTATGTAAGAGGAATGAGTATTTGGTCGTGTGGTTCATATTATCATGGTGTCGTTGAAGTAAGTGAGGTGTGAGAGGACGCGTCAGTCAGTCAGTTGATATTCCCAAAGACCGCTCTCAGTATAGCTTTGGGACACTCCGGGTAGAGGGTATTGCAGTCTTGTCGTGCCTCCCCGGCCATGAGTCCCTCCCAGCTGTCGTCGATCTCAGGGAAAACAGGTCTGCGAGGAACATAACATAAGAATAAGAACATAAGAAAATGAAGCTACAAGAGGCCGTGGGACCGTATACACGTGATAGTTCCTGTTATTTATAGGAAGGAAAGAAGAGATTCATTTAAGAACATGAGCTCTAAGGACTTTGGAAATTATGGATCAATTGGAGAAGAGATGAGTATGAGCTAGGTAGACAGTAGGAAAGAAGGAGGGATGAAAAGACGAAGAGAAGAAGAGTAAAGAACAGAGAAGAGTAAGCTAAAGAAGGGAAGAGTATTATAGGAGTTAAGCCTTGAAAGGAAGAAAATCGGAATAGGGATAAAGGAAATAAGAAGGGATGAAAAGACGAAGGGAAGAAGAAGAGTAGGAACAGAGAAGAGTAAGCTAAAGAAGAGAAGAGTATATATGAGTAATGCCTAAAGAGGAATAATATAACAAGTAAATAAAGGAAAAAATGGAGGAATTATAAAAGAAAGGGAAGAACAAGGATTTAGGAAGACAGGATATTAAGCTAGAAGGGAAGAGTATATTGGAGTATTGCCTTAGAGGGAGAAGATAGGAAGTAGGAATAAAGGAAAAAAAGCTGGAATTTAAGAAGAAAGGGAAGAACAAGGGTTAGGAAGACAGGATAGTAAGCTAGGAAGGGAAGAGTATAGGAGTTAAGCCTTAAAAGGAAGAAGATAAGGATGGAGGGAGGAAGGGAAGAAGGGTAGGAGGAGAGGAGTGGTAATAAGAAGGAGGTCCATAGAAGGTAGGTCAAAGGAGTGTCATGAATGCATGCTAATGAAGGCGGGGAGGCTCTCGTGTTATGTCTTTGTTATTTTAGAAAGTTTGTGAGCTTGATCCGGGGCGTAATGGAGGCAGGGAATGGATCTAAAGGAACAACTGAAGGAATGAAAAACCAATGTGAAAGAAATGCATTATAAGAAGACAAAAAAAGACGATGATAATTATGAAGAGAGATATATATGCAACAAAAGAAAAAAATGTTCAAGAAATACAGGATAAAGAAGTAAGAATCAAACAAATAAGGATAAGATATAAAAGAAAAGAAGAACAAGAAAGACAAAAACGGACGATAGAGATGATGCAGATTGATAACACAAGAAAAGAAAAAAGTAAAACAGGATGAAGAAGTGAGAGAAAATAATAAGATATGAAGGAAAAGCATCATGGGAAAGACAACAAAAAGATACTGATATGTAATTATAGAACATGAAAATACAGTAATATCAAAGAAATATAGAATGGCTAGATAAGAAATAAGAAGGCGTAGGGACAACGATGACGATAAGAAGATAAAAACAGACCTAGGAAACACAAGAAAGAAAAGTAACGCAGAGGAAACACGAGAAAGAAAAGTAACGCAGAGGAAACACAAGAAAGAAAAGTAACGCAGAGGAAACGCAAGAAAGAAAAGTAACGCAGAGGAAACACAAGAAAGAAAAGTAACGCAGAGGAAACACAAGAAAGAAAAGTAACGCAGAGGAAACGCAAGAAAGAAAAGTAACGCAGAGGAAACACAAGAAAGAAAAGTAACGCAGAGGAAACGCAAGAAAGAAAAGTAACGCAGAGGAAATCCAAGAAAGAAAAGTAACGCAGAGGAAACACAAGAAAGAAAAGTAACGCAGAGGAAACACAAGAAGAAAAGTAACGCAGAGGAAAACAAGAAGAAGTAACGCAGAGGAACACAGAAAAAAGTACGCGAGGAAACCAAGAAAAAAGTAACCAGAGAAACACAAGAAGAAAGTAACGCAGAGGAACACAAAAAGAAAATACACAGAGAAACAAAGAAAAAAAGAACGCGAGTGAACGCAGAAGAAATGATAAACGCAGAGGAAAACAAGAAAAAGTACGCAGAGGAACGCAAGGAAAAAACGCAGAGATCGCAAGAAAAAAGTAGCGAGCAACCGAAAAAAGTAACCAGAGAAACACAAGAAAGAAAAGTACCAGAGGAAAACAAGAAAAAAGTCACGCAGAGGAAACACGAGAAAGAAAAGTAACGAGAGGAACAAGAAAGAAAGTAACGCAGAGGAAACTAAAGTAAAGAAGTACGCATGAGGAACAACGGAAAGAAAGTAACGCAGAGAAAACTGGAAAGAAAAGTAACGCAGAGGTAAGCCAGAAGAAAGTACGCAGAGGAAACACAAGAAAGAAAAGTAACGCGAGGAACGCAAGACTGAAAAGTAACGTGAGGAAACACTAGAAAGAAAAGTAACGCAAGAGGAAACACAAGTAAATAAATATACGGAGTGAAACACTAAAAGAAAGTAACCAGTAGAAACACCAAAGAATTAACGCAAGAACGCAAGGAAAGAAAAAGTAACGCAAGGATGAAACAAAAGAAAAGTAACGCAGAGGAAACGCAAGAAAGAAAAGTAACGCAGAGGAAACACAAGAAAGAAAAGTAACGCAGAGGAAACGCAAGAAAGAAAAGTAACGCAGAGGAAACACAAGAAAGAAAAGTAACGCAGAGGAAACACGAGAAAGAAAAGTAACGCAGAGGAAA
This sequence comes from Chionoecetes opilio, assembly GCA_016584305.1. Taxonomy (NCBI): domain Eukaryota; kingdom Metazoa; phylum Arthropoda; class Malacostraca; order Decapoda; family Majidae; genus Chionoecetes; species Chionoecetes opilio. The sequence goes on along the minus strand of JACEEZ010000642.1, from coordinate 39,428 downwards.
CACAAGAAGAAAAAAAATAAAGAGGTTACGAAGAAAGTGGAAAAAAGAGGAAAACCATGGCAAACAAAAAAGAAAACAAGGAAACTAAAGATAACAAACACAACAAACACAAAAAAGAATAAAAAACAGTAACCAGAGTAATCGATAAACAGTGGTAAAAAGGAAAAGATGGCAAGCACAAATAGAATAAGGAAACTAAAGATGACAAAAACAACAAACACAGAAAAAAACGGGTAAATACAGGAATGCATAAACAAAACCTAGTTGCTACGTGTGTGAGTCTGTGAGAGAAAGTTAGAAAGCTACAAGAATAGCGCGACGTGACTGATAACGTGTGAGGACAGCACTGAGGAGCCAGGACGCGACGCACCTGAGTATTTGGAAGAAAGTGTGGATGAGGGTGAAGCCTGAGGTCACGCTGCCCATCTGACACAGCGACAGCTTCCGGCACACCGCGCGATCCTCGGACTGCATTCTGGTGTTGATGGAATCGATGCTGTGGAGGAGTCAAGACGTGTACCTCGCCAGTAAATAAATTATCGTCGCCTAATCATGCATTTCCTAACCCATATTCATTTTCACGCATAAGTTATAGGGCAAAGGACTGCTAGTTACGATTTCATGAAGTCTTAATTATATCGTATCTCTGTGACAGGTAGATTTTGCTGTTGCTTGTGCTAAAAAAAACTGATAATATATAACACAAAAATGATATTATAACAAGTGTACACATTGCATTATTCTACTAACCCAAACAGAACACCTTATTATATTTTCTTATTGGTCTTACATTCTACTAACTTAGCAAGACATCTTTCTTCATTTAGTATTTGGTCTTAACACTTTAATGAGATACCTCCCGGCCGATGGATGGGGGGGAGGAGGAGGAGGGGAAGGAGCCAACGCCTGTCTAAGTTTATGCCTAACTTAAGTATGAGCAAAGCATTGATTGAGTGGGTGAAGGATATGACCTACACAAAGTGACTCATCCCACAGCCACTACCAGGACCCAAGAGTCGCTATAAAGCAATGCAAACTACCACACGTTCATCAAGTCAGTTTCCCGCATTAGTTTCCCGTGGGAGGCGCATCACACTCTTCTTTGACTTCTTAGCCTTTTTTTCCGCATAGATTTTATTTAATGTATGTAATTTTGGATTTTTCCGCATAGATTTTAGTTAATGTATGTATGCAATCTTGGCAGCTTGATCGGGAGTCTTTTATCGCTCGTCGGAGGGAAGAAGACCAGTGGAGTGTTTGGCATCGCATAATGGAGGCACATTGGTCCTCAACAAGACGAAGAACAAAAAGTGACGCAGGTGTCCGCCAGACTCACCCGGCGAGGCCCGCTCCAGGAGACTCGTGGCGGTCGCCGGGGAGGCTCGAGCGGTTTGGAACCATTTGATAAACTTCTCCTCATCCCCCTCCTTCGGGTACACCCTGGCGCCGATGCCCTTGACGAACTCTGCGAACACCGTCAGGATGCCAAGCCACACGCCGGTGAAGGCTAAGGCGGCCTCGATCGTGTACTTAGTGGTATCTGTTAGAAGGAAAGCGTGAGAGCCCGGTGCCCGCTGCCTCTAGACCCACCTGTCCAACACCCGCCTCAGGAGCTGCGAGCCGTCCACCGTCTCCCCGACCTGGCCCAGCACGTCCCAGGGGCTCCAGGAGAGGCTGCGGCTGGCCACGGAGGGCAGGAGGACGATGTAGACGCTGTACACGGCGGCGAGACTGAGCGCCGTCAGGGTGGAGAGCTGTACCAGGAACACCCCGAGGCCCTCTGTGCAGGACGCCCCCCGTTAGGCAGGGTTCTCTCACACACTCACACTGTCTGTCTGTCTGTCTGGCTGTCTCTCTCCGAGTCTCCTCTCTCTCTCACACTCACACTGTGCTGGTTCTTGGACCTGTTTCCGGTCCTCTCTCCATGTCTCTGTCTGAGTCTCTCCCCTCTCTCTCACTGTCTCTGCCTAAGTTCTCTCTCTCTCTCTGTCTCTTCTATCTCTCTCTCTCTCATCTCTTCTCTCTCTCTCTCTCTCTCTCTCTCTCTCTCTCTCCTCTCCTCTCTCCTCTCCTCCTCGCTCTCTCTCTCTCTCTCTCTCTCTCTCTCTCTCTCTCTCTCCTCTCTCTCTCTCCTCTCTCTCTCTCTCTCTCTCTCTCTCTCTCTCTCTCTCTCTCTCTCTCTCTCGCTCTCTCCTCTCTCTCTCTCTCTCTCTCTCTCTCTCTCTCTCTCTCTCTCTCTCTCTCTCTCTCTCTCTCTCTCTCTCTCTCTCTCTCTCCTCTCTCTCTCCTCTCTCTCTCCTCTCTCTCTCTCTCCTCTCTCTCTCTCTCTCTCTCTCTCTCTCTCTCTCTCTCTCTCTCTCTCTCTCTCTCTCTCCCCCCCCCTTGTGCATGTTCTCACCTACGTTGCCGACGCTGATGATCCTCTCTGCAGGGTCTATGGCATCGTCGTATTGCACAGTGTCAATCTCTGTCTCAAGGTCATTCCCGGTCACCTCGGCGGTCCAGGTCAGGGAGGCGAGACAGGCCGCCGCCACCATCATCCTTATCGTCCAATGCATCGTTAGAAATCGTCTCCAGTGTGTCCTATCGACTCAGCCAAAACTTTAATCTGTATGAACGAAGAACATGACATTGATAACTATTTAAGAGGCAAGGAAAACACGGTGGTATGTGTATTATGAATCTAGCGAGGATAAGTTTACGTTAATTCATGATAGTTGTACTTAAACCCTTAGAGTCCCAGAACGTAATTTTCATCATAATTAGACAACCATAAGACGATTTTAATGAATATACGCAATATTTTATAGATATGACCTAGTATCCTTGTCCACTAGCTAATTTGGTATATTAAGTAGTTTTCGTAATTGTATGGCTAACAAGAGATGATTTTATATAGCCAAGGTGTGATATCTGGGTGTGATAGGGTTAAAGGTAGGAAGGACAGGATGTGAACCCCTTGGCTACACTGTCCTCTCTATTACCATGGGAGTCCCGTTAGGTTCCTCAAGGTAAAGGATGAACGGCCTCCTCCTCTCCCCTTTAATATTCACTTCATGGCTACTGGGACACAACACGCAGCCATACAGGTAACACAGGTATGGCTTGGGTGAAATGGATTACTTACCGTTGTTAGAATATCTCGATGGCATTATGACGGTATAGAGAACGTAAACTAGTCCCATAGTTACGTGTCTTTGGTTAACATAGATTACTTACCATTGTTGGAATATCTCGATGGCATTATGACGGTATAGAGAACGTAAACTAGATCCATAGTTACGTGTCTTTGGTTAACATAGATTACTTACCGTTGTTGGAATATCTCGATGGCATTATGACGGTATAGAGAACGTAAACTAGATCCATAGTTACGTGTCTTTGGTTAACATAGATTACTTACCGTTGTTGGAATATCTCGATGGCATTATGACGGTATAGAGAACGTAAACTAGACCCATAGTTACGTGTCTTTGGTTAACATAGATTACTTACCGTTGTTGGAATATCTCGATGGCATTATGACGGTATAGAGAACGTAAACTAGACCCATAGTTACGTGTCTTTGGTTAACATAGATTACTTACCGTTGTTGGAATATCTCGATGGCATTATGACGGTATAGAGAACGTAAACTAGATCCATAGTTACGTGTCTTTGGTTAACATAGATTACTTACCGTTGTTGGAATATCTCGATGGCATTATGACGGTATAGAGAACGTAAACTAGATCCATAGTTACGTGTCTTTGGTTAACATAGATTACTTACCGTTGTTGGAATATCTCGATGGCATTATGACGGTATAGAGAACGTAAACTAGTCCCATAGTTACGTGTCTTTGGTTAACATAGATTACTTACCGTTGTTGGAATATCTCGATGGCATTATGACGGTATAGAAAATGCAAATACACTGTAGGACTTTTGTTATTGAATTTGTATGGTGGTCGTTCTCACAATACGTAGAAAAGAACAGTAATAAATTCATTGCAAATTTTGTTCATGTTATCAGTGCTGGTTTAGTTATAAGGAAGAGGAGACGAGAATGAATAATTTTTTGCCATGTATATAGAGGTAAACGGATGTAGAAAGGTGGCTTGTTAATTGAGTCGATAAGGAAAAAAGATAAATTTGTGTTTTTCAGATTTTTTTATCACTTTATACGGGGATTTTTTTTACAGAGAAAGGACAAATATGTGAAAAATTTAAATAAAACACAACTTCCTTAAATAGAAAGAAAGATTGAGGAAAGAAGGGTTGTGTTATTACCAATTAGTTTGTAGATAAGTTGTAAAGACACACACACATACACACACACACCACCACGCGATGGTCAGGTCGATAACGTTCTGGTCTCTCACTCTGTGGGTAGGCGGTTCGAATCCTCGCGCTCCCGGGGATTTTTCACTTGACAAATTCGGGCGGTTACTGTCCCCCTTGAGCAAGGGGATGGGGGTGTGTGGTGTGTGAGGTCCCAGCATTGCCCAAAGATCGGTAATAATGAGCTCCAAGCTCGCACTGAGAGGGTGAAACTGGCGATCGCGAGCCAGCTCGCGTGGACAAGACCATGGGTGAATGACACACACACACACACACACACACCAACAATCATCAAACAACACATATCATACAACCTTAAAAAATCTAACACAGCCTAGCAACACGCGCAACATCTTCACACAGTCACCGTTACACAAACCACATGAAAAAAAAAACGAAATGACTTCTTCCACCACTCATTACCCTTCTAGAATCACATAATCTTCGAAAATTAACTCCTTTTCACCCCAAAACTAATATACGTACACAGCAGCAGAGGAATTCTAACACGTCCTTTGCACTAGTTCATAACCAAGTGTTAGCCCGGTACTCAGGCACACAAAAAACAACGTAATTACTTCCTCCACCACTCATTACCCTTCTAAAATCACACAATAATCGGAGAAAAAAAACGAATTACCTCTCAGTATAACATAGAAACAGTAGCAGAGGAATAGTAACACGTCCTTACCTGCATAAATTCTGTCGTAAGTTATAACTCACCCGTCAAAAGCGATAGGCGTTGGTCAGACTCGAGGCTCCGGCGGCAGGGGACTCAAGCTTCCGTCCTCCCTCGGCAGGTGTCGGGGCGCGATTGTGCAGGCTGGGGTGCAGGACCATCGCAGGCGCTGAGTGGCGAGATGCAGGACACGAGTGACCTATCTGCCTTGCCTGCCTGCCTTTCCCTTCATCTCTAACTTTCTTTGTCTTCGCCTTCTTCGTTTTCTTTCCTGAACTTTCCTGTTCTTGTTCTTGTTCTTGATTTTTTGAGAACTCGTACATCAAAATTTTGTTCGGCAATTTTTGTTTTTGTACTTTTCTTAATCATCACATCATGTATACTATACCTATTTAGTCATATTTATTTATACTTTATTTATTTACTCATTTATCTACGTACTTGTGTATTAGATTTTTTCTGCTTTATTCAGTTTTCATTTTACCTATTTATCTGTTTATCTGTTAACTTATTTTCATTTACATAATTATTAACTCTTCTACTCATTTCTTCATCATTTTTTCAGAGCAAGGTTAGATGCTTTTGATCAATGTTTCCTTATTTACTTTTGTCCTCTAAGTCAGTTGTACCAAAATAAAAGTTGTACGTCGACGCGTATTTGATACAGATTATAAAAACAATAGTCGAATTGTTGCAAGGCAGTGATATCTCTCTCTCTCTCTCTCTCTCTCTCTCTCTCTCTCTCTCTCTCTCTCTCTCTCTCTCTCTCTCTCTCTCTCTCTCTCTCTCTCTCTCTCTCTCTCTCTCTCTCTCTCTCTCTCTCTCTCTCTCTCTCTCTCTCTCTCTCTCTCTCTCTCTCTCTCTCTCTCTCTCTCTCTCTCTCTCTCTCTCTCTCTCTCTCTCTCTCTCTCTCTCTCTCTCTCTCTCTCTCTCTCTCTCTCCATATGTATCTATGTATCTATCTTATCTTTTCATCTATCTCTCAAGCAATACGAATACCAAGGCAAGAATATGTATCACCTTCAAAGACATACATCCGGCTAAAAACACAGATCCACATACATAAGAACATAAGAAAATAAGGAAGCTGCAAGAGGCCGTGAGACCTATACGAGGTAGTTCCTGTAAATGTTCCTATACACGTACTAGGCTTTCAAATTCTCTTCAACACGTCCTTATAGTCCAACACGTCCAAAGTCAATAGACGCATATAGATTACCAATAAATCAAACCCTTTATAACAGGATCCAGACACACGTTAGAGCATCAAGGAGCCTCATGGAACTGAAAGCTGTTGAGGAAGACGCTGTGATGTTTATAAATAAGAGAGAAGATGAGCATTCCTGGCGTGTGTGTTTATAGATTCCAATCGTGTTGCGCGTGTAGTCTTCGGTGTGCCCTAATTCCCCGCCAGCTTACCGATGAAGCAGTAGCAGAGAGAGAGAGAGAGAGAGAGAGAGAGAGAGAGAGAGAGAGAGAGAGAGAGAGAGAGAGAGAGAGAGAGAGAGAGAGAGAGAGAGAGAGAGAGAGAGAGAGAGAGAGACACAGACACAGACAGAGACACAGACAGAGACACAGACAGAGACACAGACAGACAGACACAGACAGAGACACAGACACAGACACAGACAGAGACACAGACAGAGACACAGACAGAGACACAGACAGAGACACAGACAGAGACAGAGACAGAGACACAGACAGAGACACAGACAGAGACACAGACAGAGACACAGACAGAGACACAGACAGAGACAGAGACACAGACAGAGACACAGACAGAGACACAGACAGAGACACAGAGACAGAGACACAGAGACAGAGACACAGACAAGAAGAGACGACAGACAGAGACACGAGACACAGACACAGACAGTAGGACGGAGACAGAGACGTGTATGGAGAGACAGTGCCACAGACACAGAACACAGACACCAGCACGGTGAAGAGGGTGAGTGTGAACGAAGAATAGCCTGTGAAGTGAAATGAAAGGAGGTCATGAGTATAAGCAGAGCGAGTAAAGTTTGTTGTGTGGGGGGTATTTAAAGTAGTGTGTTATGGCGGGACTTTCTGTCATATTTCAATATACCAATGCAGTGTCACAGCTTTTAGGTATACTAGTGTGTGACGAAATACCTTAAGTTAAATAAATTGTATTCTAATAGTATTATCAACGATTAATGTCGTTTTCTTTATTGTTTTTGATTTTTATAATATCATGTTATATTGCTCTGTTAGTTTACTGATACATTATTATATTATCATTTTTTTATTATTTAACCCATTTAGCTTATTTAGACTATATTACGATTCACATGTTTAAATATTTTATCCATATTAGTTTCCCATTATTACGTCAGCAAATTATTTCATTATATTATTGTTTCTTTTTATTATTTTATTATCTTCTGTATCAAATATCATTGTTGTTGTTATTTCTGTTTAACATATAAATGCATCAATTTTCTTGCTCTTACGATTTAGTACCGCTGATTTTGTGCTTACTTGTTGTTTTAAGCAACATGGTTAATATCTTCTATCCACCTTTGACGCCTTTTTCCTTCAATTACCAATCACAAATTACATCTTTACAGCGTTCACCTATTACGATCATGGCACTATTTTATTCACTCAAGATAACATGTCTGCTCCTTCTTCGTTTCTAATACACAAAATGATTATATTTTGCTCGTTGAGGCACAGCGATGTACGTCAGGCTGAAGGGCTGGTTGTTGTATTCTTGTCTGTTTTTGATACAACGAAATACGTAGTACACCCTTATCCCCTTCACGCCCAGATCTTACCTTTGCTACATAAAATCGTCTGTTAACCATGATATTACAAAAACTTACTTAATATACCAAATCAGCTACCTAGTGCACAACGACACTAAACAGGTCATATCCATAAAATACTGCTTATATTAATCAAAATCGGGTATTAGTAGTTATATTACAATGAAAATTATGTTCTGGTCCACAAGGGTTAATGGAGGTTACTCATAAAACTTGTATTTGTCATTTTATGGGTATTTTTTTGCTCTATGTTTTTGTGTGTTAATGATTTTTGTGAGTGCTTGTTTTCTTGTTATGTTGTTGCTGGTTATATTTTGTTGTGGTTTATGGTTCTGCTTGCTATCTATTTTAGCTTTTTTTGCCTGTTAATTGTTATTGTCCTGTTCTTGTTCATTACTTTTTTCTTATTTATGTTATTGTTTGTTACTTATTTTTGTGTGTTATTTGTTTCTTTATGGTTTTGTTTGCTATTTATTGTTTGTATTTATGAATTTCTTTATTTGTTTACCAATTGTTTTGTGTATGTGTCTTTTTTTGTATACTTAAGTGTACCTGTGTTCGTGTGCAGCATTTGATTGTTCATGTTTTTGTTTAGCAATTATTATATTATCGTGTATATGTGTCTTAGGGAGGGGAGGGGAGGGGCATGTACCCTTTTGAAAACAAGGCCAGGAAGCTATACATATAAACACAACCGTATACACTAACAACCAAATCTTTATTACAACTCTGTACAACGCCTTCACAAAAACTTACTTCATATTCTAATCCTACTTACACAAAAATAAATAACATTAAATAACATACTATATAATTTAACAAAGAAAAATAGTTTGACTCACACACAAATAACAAAGTGAATTAGCATAACAACAACAAAGGCAATTTTTTACATATAAAAGCTACTTATTTTCTCCCCATAAATAAATAACAATAAATAACTTAGATAACTTACCCAAGAAAATTGTTTTAGACTTTCATGCAAATAAGAAGGACGAGTTAACATTAACAAGTAACAATAGAAAAGCTATATAATTGTGTCGTCTACATGAAGAACAAAATATCTTGTCATTCTTCACAAAAGTTCACAGTGCAAAAATTTCGTATCGTCATGCAAGTATCAGATAACGTCACTAGTGTTTACCTGTCAGTCAGTCAGTCAGTCAGTCGATCAGTCAGTCAGTCAGTTAATTAGGTAGTCAGTCAATCAGTCAGTATAGTAAGTTAATCAGTCAGTCATTCAGTTAGTCAGTCAGTAAGTCAGACAGTCAATCAATCAATCAGTCAGTCAGTCAGTCAGTTAGTCAGTCAGTAAGTCAGACAGTCAATCAATCAATCAATCAATCAGTCAGTCAGGTAATGAATCAATCAATCAATCAGTCAGTCAATTATTCAGTCAGTCAGTCAGTCAGTCAGTCAGTCAGTCACTTCATATCAACATCAGCCACCGCTACCAACAGTCATATCACAATGGTCATCTCATCTCACTAGTCAGGTCAGTTTCAGTTCATTCATCAATAATGTATACATCTTATGTCTAATTCATTGTCATTCATGTCATGTAATAGTCCATTCATGTCACGAGTTGTCACTTCAGTGTATCTATAAAAAAAAAATATGGTTGTCATTATTTGGCAAGTTTCCTTCGTTATTTTCAGTTGTATCCAGTCATGTCAGTCAGTCAGTCAGTCATTCATGTCAGTCAGTCAGTCAGTCAGTCAGTCATGTCAGTCATTCAGTCAACTTTTGTGTGATTTTCTGACTGGAGGTTATATATACACTAGTGTTTTGCGGGCAAATTATAAATAAGACTGGCCTTTCGTCCCGTATTGTTGTTTCTCTCTCTCTCTCTCTCTCTCTCTCTCTCTCTCTCTCTCTCTCTCTCTCTCTCTCTCTCTCTCTTCTCTCTCTCTCTCTCTCTCTCTCTCTCTCTCTCTCTCTCTCTCTCTCTCTCTCTCTCTCTCTCTCTCTCTCTCTCTCTCTCTCTCTCTCTCTCTCTCTCTCTCTCTCTGTCTGTTTACTTGTCTGTTTGTTTGTTAACCTTTTGTCCATTGCCTGTCTGTCTGTTAGCAGATTAATTTTTGTCTGTGTGTCTGTTTTCTTGTCTTTGTCTGGTGGAGAAAGTTTGTCTGTTTGTCTATGTCCAGTTGTCTTCATCTGTGTTTTGTTCTTTTTGGGGGGGTCTCGTCATCTGTTTTGTCTGTTCAGCTGTATGTCTGTTACTCTACTGCGTCCATATGTATATATATTTATGTTGGACTGTGTGTCTTCTTGTCGGTCTATCTATATGTCTGGATATGTCTTCCTGTCTGTTTATCTGCATATATGTATAACTACCTGTCTACTTCTTTCTACTCATCTGTCTATCCGTCTATCCCTTTCTCATCGTACGTCTCTCTCTCTCTCTCTCTCTCTCTCTCTCTCTCTCTCTCTCTCTCTCTCTCTCTCTCTCTCTCTCTCTCTCTCTCTCTCTCTCTCTCTCTCTCTCTCTCTCTCTCGCTCTCTCTCATACACACACACAAATTAATATAATAACCTAGACCATCCATCTTACATGCATAACATAAATAACCACTAAAACTCTCATAGTAACAACATAACAATTTCCTTTACACGCGTGAGGTAACAGTCTTCGTCAGTCCTTCAGTGAGCCCTTCGTCAGTAGTTGTAGTAGTCCTGCGTTATAGTATCGCTGGGACACTGAGAGAAGAGAAGGGTGCAGTCTTGTAGATCTGCCCCCGCCTGTTGTGCCTCCCTGTACTCGTGTAACCCGTGGATTGAGGTGCTGTAAAAGGGGAGAAGAGAGTATTGATTAATAGTAACGTAAAAAGTAATAGTAAGTAATAGTATTGTGATCACGAGAGGGTGTTGATGTATAGAGGTATAGGAGGTAGAAGGATAGGCAGAAGTAGAAGTTAGACAGAAGTTAAACAGACAGTTAGAAGTACAGACAGGTAGGTAGACATATATGCAGATAAGATATCCAGACAAGTAGATAGACAAACAGACAGATAGAGAGTTTTTTGTTTTATACATCACAAAGGACTGGCCAAGGGGAATAAAAAGAGGTAACAGTAAGAGAAGAGCTGTTGCGTTAAGGTAGTAAGTTACGGTTGGGAGGTGTGAAGGGATTGGATAGTTGTAGAGATAGGAAGGGAAGAAGATGATGGAAACTAGATGACAGGTGTTAATAAAGAAGGGGAAGGAAGTATAGAGGATTTGAGGGATGGAAATATGATATAATAGACGAGTAGAGAGATGGATGGTTGTTTGTCATGATTACTAGATGTTTGTGAATATTTAAATACCTGTTACTAATGATTTTTTATGTGTGTGTGTGTGTGTGTGTGTGTGTGTTTGTGTTTGTGTTTGTGTGTGTGTTAGAGAGAAAGAGAAAGAGAGAGAGAGAGAGAGAGAGAGAGAGAGAGAGAGAGAGAGAGAGAGAGAGAGAGGAGAGAGAGAGAGAGAGAGAGAGAGAGAGAGAGAGAGAGAGAGAGAGAGAGAGAGAGAGAGAGAGAGAGGAGGTGTATATGTGTGTGTGTGTGTGTGTGTGTGTGTGTGTGTGTGTGTGTATGTGTGTGTATGTGTGTATTCATCTAGTTGTATGCATCTAGTTGTATTTTACAGGGCCTGAGCTGCACTCGTATGGCCCCGTCTCCATATCATCATTCTTATCATTCATTCTTAGTGTTGGCCGAAGCCGGCACCCCGGGAGGCGGGTCACAACCCCCGGCTAACACCCGGTACCCATTCACTGCTGGGTGGACAGGGGCTCGGGTTTTAAGGAAACAGCCCATCTGTCTCCGCTCTGCCCGGGGATCGAACCCGGGATTTTTCGGTTGTGAGCCGAGTGTGCTACCTCTACACCACGGAGTACCCTCCGTGGTGTGTGTGTGTGTGTGTGTGTGTGTGTGTGTGTGTGTGTGTGTGTGTGTGTTTAGGAAGGGAGAAAAATATGTGGCCTCACCTGAGTTGCTGTAGGAAGGCGCCGATGAGAGGCAGCGCGGAGGCCGATCTCTGCACCTCGCACACCACGCGGCGCCGGCAGTCCGGGTCGTGCATCTGCAGCAGGGAGAAGGTCGCCTCCACAGGGTCGATGCTGCCGAAAAGAGGACACAGTTAATATAGTCCG
>JACEEZ010000642.1:20000-22500 GCA_016584305.1 Chionoecetes opilio | reverse complement strand
CCAACATTACCATTACTACTACAACAACAGCAACAACAACAACAACAACAACTACAACTATTACTACTACTACTACTACTACTACCACTACTACTACTACTACTACTACTATACTACTACTCCTACTACTCCTCCTCCAAATACTACTACTACGACTACTGCTACTACTTCCAACATTACCACTACTACTACTATTACTACTACCACCACAACTACTACTCGTGCTACTCATGTTACTCGTCATCAAGATCAGACACAGAGATGGGAACACATGGGGGGCAGACGAAGCAATATCTTGGCCATCATCACACTGCGGGACATGGCAAGGGGATTAAGGGGCTTGCCATGTTCTTAGTGTATCCAGTAGGACATTATTATTCCTCCACCTCTTCTTCCTCCTCCTCTTCCTCTTCCTCCTTGTCTCGTGTCCTACTTCCCATTACCATTATTATGTTTAGTTAAATGGTAAAATGATTAGTGTGTTTTTTTGTGTGTTTTTGTAGCTGTGAGATTTGTTTTATTATTGCCAGTGTTTTATGGAATACCGAGTTATCACGTCTTATGAAAAGTGTATTGATGCTTTTATTCATTAATTAGTGGAGTTAGGAAGTAAAAATAATTGTATCAGTTTTGTTATTAAGTATTATTCATAGTTTGCATGAATATGTATGACGTCTAGAGTGTGTGTTATCTGTATTGTGTCTGTGTGTTACCTGCAGTGTGTGTGTGTGTGTGTGTGTGTGTGTGTGTGTGTGTGTGTGTGTGTGTGTGTGTGTGTGTGTGTGTGTGTGTGTGTGTGTGTGTGTGTGTGTGTGTGTGTGTGTGTGTGTGTGTGTATATATATATATATATGTAATATGTATGACGTCTAGAGTGTGTATTATCTGTATTTTTTATGTGTGTTACCTGCAGTGTGTGTGTGTGTGTGTGTGTGTGTGACTGTGATTGTGACTGTGTGTGTGTGTGTGTGTGTGTGTGTGTGTGTGTGGTGTGTGTGTGTGTGTGTGTGTGTGTGTGTGTGTGTGTGTGTGACTGTGATTGTGACTGTGTGTGTGTGTGTGTGTGTGTGTGTGTGTGTGTGTGTGTGTGTGTGTGTGTGTGTGTGTGTGTGTGTGTGTGTGTGTGTGTGTGTGTGACTGTGATTGTGACTGTGTGTGTGTGTGTGTGTGTGTGGTGTGTGTGTGTGTGTGTGTGTGTGTGTGTGTGTGTGTGATCGTGTGTGTGTGTGTGTGTGTGTGTGTGTGTGTGTGACTGTGATTGTGACTGTGTGTGTGTGTGTGTGTGTGTGTGTGTGTGTGTGTGTGTGTGTGTGTGTGTGTGTGTGTGTGTGTGTGTGTGTGTGTGTGTGTGTGTGTGTGTGTGTGTGTGTGTGTGTGTGTGTGTGTGTGTGTGACTGTGATTGTGACTGTGTGTGTGTGTGTGTGTGTGTGTGTGTGTGTGTGTGTGTGTGTGTAAGTAAGTAAGTAAATTTATTGCCATTACAAAAGCACACGAATATAATTGAATATATAAAAAAAAAAACGTAATGATGGCACGGTCTGTCGAGCATAAGCTCTTTAGACAGACAAAATCGTAACTAATTGGTTGTTCAGTAGTACAGGCATTATAAGTGACAAACTATACAATATGAATAACACCAAAAAAAATATATATGAAAAAAACATTTCTAAGCAAATACAGACAATCGACACAGTTTCAACACAAGTTTATAAAGTATTTTGACTATTTAATAAATAAGTCTTTATTTTCTTCTTCAATTGTAGTAAATTTCCAGCCTCCATCAGACTTTTTATTGCAATAGGAAGAGAATTCCATATCTGAGGACCTTCACACAACACACTTTATTATAGAGGGACGTACGAAAAACTGTGGACACACTAAATTAATACTATTACCCCTAATATTATAAATATTTCCGACGAAATCGAAAACCTTATTTCCTGGGTAGAGTTTATGTTTTATAAATAAGCAACATTATGAAATATTTTCTAATTAATTTGAAATGTAATATATTGAGCTGAGGATATATATGATTTGTGGAAGCAAATTTTCCCATAAATAGAATGCATCTCATGATTTTATTTTGGGCTATTATCAATTTATTTAGGAAAGATGGCCATGTACAACCCCATATGGAAACGCAATAAATCAAGTGAGGGTAACACAATGTATAATATATACTTAACATAGATTCAGTTGTAAGTTGATGGCGGACCCTATACAATATACCACATATTTTAGATAATTCAGACAACTTGATTAATGTGAAAGCTCCAGTTTAAGTTCTCGTCAATATTAATTCCTAGAAATTTTGTATGAGGCACACGTTGAATTGATTGACCTTTTAATGACAATGGAGGCATAATATTCTTAATTGATCTATTTTGGAAAAGTATGTAATTGGTTTGGCAATATTGAGGTGCAATTTATTGGACTCTAGCCATTGACTTATTAGATTTAATTCAAGATTTAAATTTATATGTAAAGAGTCAATATTTGT
>JACEEZ010000642.1:0-17500 GCA_016584305.1 Chionoecetes opilio | reverse complement strand
ATCTGTCAGTGCTTCTGTTGGAAAGACTTTACTTACGAGACATTTCTGTATGTTGTAGAAATTTATCTTTTTTGTAAAGGTGAACGGAATGAATCAAGGAGGAATACTTTACGAGGACTGTATGGAATTGGTTAGAACACGTCTCTAAATGTGTGATGAGTGTAGATAAGTGTGATAAGTGTGCAATATAGTGTTGCAGTAATAGGGTCATACAGGTTGATAGATAGATCAGTGTATAATATAGTGCTGCAGTAATAGGGTCATACAGGTTGATAGATAGATCAGTGTATAATATGGTGTTGCAGTAATAGGGTCATACAGGTTGATAGATAGATCAGTGTATTAATATATTTGTTGCAGTAATAGGGTCATGTAGTTGATAGATAGTCAGTGTATAATATGTGTTGCAGTAATAGGGTCATACAGGTTGGTAGATAAATCAGTGTATAATATAGGGGTTGGGCAGTAATAGGGTCATACAGGTTGATAGATAGATCAGGTATATAATAAACTACTGGAAATGCTGAACCATCTTCAGAGACGGTGATTTAGGGTAAATAGTTTGCCTCCAGTTATTAGACAGCAATTGTGGCAATTAATAATGAACCAGGACACAATGAGGCAGAAAGGGAACCGACGCTACGGTACATTAGACATCTGCTTGTTAAGTTAATCTGGGGCGTGTCCGCATAGTTCAGTGCAATGGTTGGCTTGATTTCGCCGCAACCAGGCTGGCAAATTCATTCAATGACGTTTTATAACAAGTAAGTTTTTTTGGAAGTGTTTGCTCTTGATCATCTAACTCGAAAGTGTTGTTGTTGTTTTCTATGAAGTCTATCGCCGCGGCCCACACAATATTTTGCCCCGCGTGTTCAGGCCTTTGTGCAGCCGCGTCGGGCAGCCATCGCTGAAATGTCCTCAGTGAAGACCTCCGTGTCGTCATTCAGCTCTGGAGGCGTCGCTCATTTCTGGTCTATTACGCCCAATCCACTCTTAAAGTAATCTTGAAAGTAATGTTCCCGATTCTTAATAGGCCGCGGCAGGTCTGGATCAAGGTGAACCGGGATTTGCTGGGGGTGAGTTTTTGGGTTGGCGGTCGGTTTTGCCGCCTCGCTCTGCGCCTTGGCCAGCTCGGCGTTAAGCGCCGCTACACGCTCGCTCCTCAGCTGGTGCCTTTTCTTTCTCTCATCTTTTTATAATCTTTTAGCTGGTTTTTTCTTCGTCACCTAACTGACGGGAACATTGCTCACAATACGGGGACAAATACACAATGCTCGCACTTGATTTCCCGGAAAATCGATCTTCAAATTTTTGACAATTCGGACGTGTCCTCAGGAGCCCCGTGCCCCGGGCAGGTTTTCTTCATTATTCTTCTAAATTTTGGCGTTGAGGCCCTTATTATTTCTCGTTTCGTCTTCACTTCTGCTTAATCACGCAATGATAATGTTCTTTGGTTGTCTTGTATTTGAGGGAAACACTTTTGGGCAGTCTGAGACCAACGCGCAGTGCTCGCAGTCCAGCTGAGGGCTGTCTGCGTCCTCTTGCTCAAAATCTTTTTCAGGAACTCCTAGTCCCCGGGAGGCTCCTCGGCGGCATTCATGTCCTCCTCCAGCTGAGCCAAAAGAGCCATAATACAATCTCGCTCTGTTCCTTCTCGCCTCTCAGCCGATCACTCTGCCTCTCCGCCCTCTTCTATTTCTTGACATTTTTAGGATCTATCAGCTGGTGTTTTCTTGCTAGTTGACTGACGGGAACCTGCTTACAAAATGAGACAAACACCATGCTCGCAATTTAGTTCCCGGAGATGGATCTTGAAATCTGTTGACGATCTCGACTTTCCTCAGGAGCTCCGTGCCCCTGGGCAGCTTTTCCTTCTTGCTTCTTGTCCCTGCTCAACTTTGGCGTTAAGCGCCTATCCTGTTCTCGCTTCGCCTTCCATCTTCTGCTGTTTAATCAATGCACGGATTGATTTTCTTTGCTTGCCTCTTATTTGAGGAAACACTTCTCACAGTCTGAAACAAACGAGCAATGCTCGCAATCCAGCTTCATGCTTTTTCCTTACCCCAGCGCTCCTGCCCCCCGCGGGGGGGGTTTCGGCCAGAGGCTGACGTCCCCGAGGGCCTGGCCGTCCGCCACTCGAGGACCGTTGGGGGTGGTCATAGGGGTTTGGGCAGGGTCGCGTGATCAGCACTGACGCTGATCACTAAGTCGTCATCTAAAGGTCGTCCTAATCCGAGGCTGGGCCAAGTTTTTAGTAAAACAAGTAATTTTTTTACGAGGATGAACAGTTAACACACACCTCAACCCTCTCCATTTATCCGGGCTTGGGGCCGCAAGGACTGCCCTGTACAGGGCATCCCCCTTGGCTGGGTTAAACCCCCTTGTACTTCAATCCCTTTGGGTCCAGGAAGGGGGGGTTTCTCGAGGGGTAACTCCAAAAAACCCTGCACTTCCTCGGTGACTTCTTGCCTCTGGGCAGCATGCATCTTCGTGTGGCATTTCTCCAGACCTTCTCGGTGACGCGTGAGTCGTTCAAACCATCAAGCCTTTTATTTCATGCACCCTGAAAAAGGGATGTACGGTTGGGGTAAAGACGCTTGGGGAACATGACCTTATTTGGAATTTTATCAAAATCATCCTTAACTCCAACCTGTCACCTCCACGCGGCACACTGGTTCCAAGATGATTCTTTTTAACCCCCCGTTAAACCCTTTAAAAGTTTTTTAAATTTAAATCCAACCTGTCACCACCTCCACGCGGCACAACCTGGTTCCAAGATGATCTACAATGCTATGTATTAACTCCATCCACCACTAGTACTTCTCCTTCTCAGGTTCCAAGTCTCCTCGCCCCCGCCGCTCCGCCCCGAGTCACACAGTCACTGGGGGACGCACACTGAAGTACACTTGGGGCGACTACACCTCCAAGGTGACAGCCTGGAGGCGAAGGCAGGTGCTCTCCCTCGGTCTCCCGGTCATCCTCGGAGACGGAGGATGACATCGAGACCGAGGGGCACTGCCCCTCTGCCCCCGAGAATGACATTGAGACCGAGGGGGACTGCCCCTCTGCCCCCGAAGATGACAGCGAGTCCGAGGGGCACTGCCCCTCTGCCCCCGAGGATGACAGCGAGACCGAGGGGGACTGCCTCTCCGCCTCCGAGGACGACAGCGAGACCGAGGGGGACTGCCTCTCCGCCGTCGAGGAGAGGTGAGTGTGTGTGTGTGTGTGTGTGTGTGTGTATGTGTGTGTGTATTATTCACCCATGGTCTTGTCCACGCGATCGATCGCTTGGCTCGTGATCGCCAGTTTTACCCTCACAGTGCGAGCTTAGAGCTCATTATTACCGATCTATTACGTGATCGCACATACCACACATCCCCATCCCCTTGATCAAGAGGGACAGTACCGCCTGAATTTCACAGTGGAAAAATCCCCGGGAATGAGCGGGGTCGGGGATCGAACGCCGGACCACAGAATGATGCCGAGCGCCCTAACCAACTGTGCCACATGGACGTGTGTGTGTGTGTGTGTGTGTGTGTGTGTGTGTGTGTGTGTGTGAACGTCCGTTTATGTGTAATGATTATTAGGCCCATGTTTGTCTTGATATAACAAAAATTTGAATATTTATTGACAAAATCTTTGAAAATATAAAAACGTAATTATATAAGAAATATAACATAGCAACAACATAGCATATAACACAGCAAGGTGAGCAGCGCACCACCTTTTTATTTCTACTTCTATTTCTTCTTCTTCGTCTTCTACCAAGTATTTTACTTCTTCTATTTATTTTCCCTTCTGTCTTCTATTGTTTTACCCATTCCTGTTTTTCTTCAACTCATTTCAAAATCAGGATATAAAAGCGATACAGGTGTTATGTAAGACGCCTTAATCGGCGAAGAACGAGAGAGCCCGTAGAAACTCGCTGCACGTGCGCACGTTCGGCGTCACCCAGAGTTTGACCTGTGTGACATTGCTAGGTGTGTGGTATCAAACACACACAATTTCACTTAGTCGACAGCCGTTTCTTAGCTATAGCAAGAAACGTTGTCTGACACCCTCACGCGCACGACGCACCAGTGCTGACCCCTCACGTGAGACAAAACATGTCAAGCACAAATAGGGATTGAATGGGGCTATCAGATGGCGAAGATCGCTTGTCTATCGGAGGCGGGATTCCAAAGATATAAGCTCCTAAAAAGCGTGACGGTCGGTCGGGTCGGGTCGGCCGCTGGTCGGTCGGGTCGGGTCGGCCGCTTATCCCGGAAAAATCCGAGTGAGTGAGGACTCGCGAGCGCTTCGCACTCGCTCGTAACTAGCCTTCCCTCGTCCTCTACTCGCACAATATTAATGATAGATTGTTAAGGAAGCACCACCGTTAATAATTATCTGTGCTTTATATCCCATCTTCGTACCATCAGGTCGTCGCATAGGTCTGTGGTCTTTCCCATAGTCTATGGGTCTCCCATAGGTCTATGGCTCTCCCCATAGGATGAAAGCAATAAGACACACGCCTTTATATATACTATACCAATGTCTGCCTGTATGAGTCGCCTTTTATTATTCTGAATCAGTCCACCAAAAACTGATAATTTTTGTTCTGTACCTTATCATCAAAAGTACTCATATACCATCCTCCCCCCTCCCCCCCCTCTCTTCTCTCTCTCTCTCTTCTGCTCTTCGTTCCCTCTCTCTCATCTCTCTCTCTCGTCTCTCCTCCTTCTCTCTCTTTCTTCCTTTCTCGTCTTCTCTCCCCTCCCCTCCTCTCTCTCTCTCTCTCTCTCTCTCTCTCTCTCTCTCTCTCTCTCTCTCTCTCTCTCTCTCTCTCTCTCTCTCTCTCTCTCTCTCTCTCTCTCTCTCTCTCTCTCTCTCTCTCTCTCTCTCTCTCTGCAAGCCACTATTTACAAATAACATAAATAGCTTCATAATAATCCATCTCCATCATTATCTACAATAAAACTCATATACATTTTGTCTCTCATCACAAATATATCACAAATTCTTGACGTGTAAGCTTGTTTAGGTGTTACTCATAAAGTGATGTTATAAAAGAGTGCCATTGACCCGTGTGTGTGTGTGTGTGTGTGACTGTGATTGTGACTGTGACTGTGACTGTGACTGTGTGTGTGTGTGTGTGTGTGTGTGTGTGTGGTGTGTTGTGTGTGTTGTGGTGTGTGTGTTGTGTGTGTGGTGTGTGTGTGTGTGTGTGTGTGTGTGTGTGTGTGTGACTGTGACTTGTGACTGTTGGTGTGTGTGTGTGTGTGTGTGTGTGTGTGTGTGTGTGTGTGTGTGTGTGTGTGTGTGTGTGTGTGTGACTGTGACTGTGTGTGTGTGTGTGTGTGTGATCGTGTGTGTGATCGTGTGTGTGTGTGTGTGCGTGCCCTTTCTGACCGTCACTACGTATATATGTGGAAAATTTAGTAAACAATATTCACACGCCACAATATACACCCTTTTGCCTTTCATGAATCCATCAAGTATAGGAAACTATTTTATGACTTCTTGGTCGTACATTTTTCTCTCGTCTGTCGTCGCCAACGTAAGAAATTCGCAAAAAAAATCCGCTAAAAGTAAGTCGAAATATTAACTTTTTTGTATTTACTAATAAAACAATTTATTTTTATTATAAATATCTTTCTCTCTTTATCATATCTGTTAATCTTCTTGTATTTTTCGTGTAGTTGTAAATTCTTTGCTGTAATATTTGATCATATTTTTTCCTTAGCATCGTATTCACCATATTGTTGTTGTTGTTGTTGTTGTTGTTGTTTTTTGTTGTTGTTGTTGTTGTTGTTGTTGTTGTGATTGGTTTCATTTCGTTATATTGTTTTACTAATAAGGAAAAGAAACTTCCTAGCTCAGTCCTTAGTTTGGTCTGACAGCTTCACACACACACACACACACACACACACACACACACACACACACACACACACACACACACACACACACACACACACACACACCACACACACACACACACAGTCACACACACACACACACACACACACACAACACACACACAGTCACACACACACACATACACAACCACACACAGTCACACCAGGAACCAGGAAGTGACTAACCCAGTAGGGTTGCAGAACTGTGGAACAAAGGCTTAAAGATCAATGGATTACTCTTTGGTATAGAAATCTTATGACAAAGTCTGTTGTAGTAACTATGTATCTTTTAAGTGTATATTTGGCAGAGAGGAGTATTTAACTAAATTGAAGACCAAATCACGAATTGTTTTTGCTAAACTTAGGACAAACAATAATAGACTGCCAGTAACACTTGAAACACTTGAAACACTTTATTATACTTGCAAGAGGGGGGGTTACATGATAAGTGTCATTTTTGTTTATTTTGAAAATGCAAGTAGCCCATTGGAAGCAACAATGCTTTTTGGGCAGAAATCTATAAAGGTTTTCTTACAAAAATAAAAAAGTCGCCATCTAGGCAAAATACTCAAGTACTAATAATTACCTAGAAATTACTTAACATTAAAAGTTTTAGTGGTACTAGATCCTAAATGTTACAACCATGTTTACAATATATTTACAGGTAAATGAGGAAAAAAAAGAAAAAATATTGACCAGGACACTATGAACATAGTAAATGTGCATAAATAGTAGTAGGGCAATGTATAATTAGTATTCAGATAATATAAGGTTCTTATAATGATTCTTGAATGAACGTGTTGTGGATAATTCTTTTATATGACTAGGCACAGAATTCCATAATTTGGGACCAGAGTAGGATAATGAATGTTGAAAAATTGTTAAGTTATGCTGGGGTACACGGAGGTCTTCACATGTGCGAGTGGAGTAATTGTGGTGTGGTAGCAGGGTTGTTATGTTACCTCTGTTGACAACTTTGTACATGTGTAGTGCTATATGTAATTTGTTAAGGTCGAACAATTTTAAGGACTTAGTTTCTTTAAATAAAGGTTGAGTGTGAGCAAAATAATCACTTTTTGTAATAATTCTAATAAATTTCTTTTGTATCCGAAATAAAGGTAGAAGATGTGTAGGGTATGTATTACACCAGATAGGGACACAGTATTGTAGATGTGGTATTACATGGGCATTGTAAAGTATTCTTAATACGTTCTTTGGCATGAGGTCTGTAACTTGATAAAATAGTGATACAATCCTAGATAGTGTCAGACAAAGTTTGGATATATGGGTTTTAAAAGATAGGGCTTCGTCAAATGTCACTCCCAATAATTTATGTTGTTTGGTTGATTTTATGATATAATTGTTATATTTCAGAGATGGTAATATTGTTAGTGAAAAACATGTAAAAAGTTTTATCTAGATTAACGGTTAATCTATTGGCAACACACCATTCATGGAAGATTTTTAGGTTAGAGTTTGCCATTTCAAACATTGATTTAGTATCATTTCCAGAAAGGTAAAAGGTAGCATCGTCGGCAAAGAGCATTGTTTTAAGGCGAGCGAATATGTGAGGAAGGTCATTTATATATATTAGAAATAGAATCGGTCCTAAAACACTACCCAGTGGAACTCCATATTTTATTTGTCGGGGTGTTGATAAATGATTTTGAAATTTTATAGACTGGGTTCTGTTAGTGAGATAATCTTTAAACCAGTCATGAATGATGCCACGGATACCATAATGTTTTAGTTTTAGTAATAGAATGTCGTGTCTAACCGTATCAAATGCTTTAGAAAAATCAACGAAAATGCTTAGTAGGGAGAGATGTGAATCTAGTGTCAAGTAAATTTTTTCAGAAAAATTTTGCAACGCATCAAATGTGCTCAAACCTTGTCGAAAACCAAATTGTTCAGGTGATAATGTAGAATTATATGCAAGGAAACTGGTTAAATGTGTTTTCATTATAGTTTCAAAGATTTTTGAGAATGTATTGAGCAATGATATTGGTCTGTAGTTAGCGATGTTGTCTTTTGTGCCATTTTTTATGGATAGGAATTACGGTGGCGTGTTTCAGGCATTGTGGAAATACTCCCTTTTCAACAGAGTAATTAAACAATAAGGAAATTGGTATGGCCATTTGTTTTGAATTTTCTTTAATTAATGAGACTGGAATTTCGTGTGGATTACCCTTTTTGTTCTTTAGGGATTTGATGAATTTAGTAAAATCTTGTGGAAGAACAAGAGGAACTGCCATAGATGCTGGGTAGTCACCCCGTAAGAAGCTGTGTGGCTCAATAGAAGATGGTGGAATGTTTTGATCTAGTTTAGGAGCTATATTGACGTAGTATTCATTGAATGCCTCCGATATTTCTGAGGGCTCTCTAAGTATTTTGTTATTAAGGGAAATGTAGTTAAGGTAATGTTTTTTATGATTATTTTTAAGTTGGTTGACGGCATTCCATATTCTTTTAGTATCATTTTTAAAATTTGTAAAAATATTCATATAGTGTGAGATTTTGGCTTTTTTTATCAGACTGTTAAGTGTGTTACGGTATTCCTTATAATAAGCTTCGGATATTGCACCAATTTTATAATCCCTATATAAATAGTTTTTTATTTTTATTGATATAATTACTGATGTAGTTATCCAAGGGTTTTTTAGTCTTTTTTCGGAAACAAATTTGGTTTTTATTGGGAAGCATTCATTGTGAGTTTCATTAATTTTTTTAAGAAATGCATTGAAGTTTAAATCGACATCAGTTGAGGAGAAAAGATTGTTCCAAACAGTATTGTTTAGTTTATGGGAAAAAAGTTGCTTGTTTTCAGGGATTGAGTTTCTGAATTCAATTTTATATAGTTTATTGCTTAAGGAAGGGACTGATATGTTCAGGAAAATCGGTAGATGGTCAGATATAGGAAAGTGTATTATTCCTGAAATGAAATGTTCATAGAAATTTGTGTATATATGATCAAGAAGGGATGGTGCGCTTAAATTTTCACTATCTGGAAATCTGGTAGGTCTGGCAATATGTGGAGTAAAATTTAAAGTTTGAATGCTTGTAAGGAAATTGTTTGTTGGTGCGTGGGTTTCGTGTTCGAGTAAATTTATATTGAAATCCCCAATTAAAATGATTTTGTTATTTATTGCCTTGTTCACTAAAAATGCATTCAATATGTCAGAAAATTGGTCTACGGCTAAATGCTTATTCTTGGGTCTGTATATAGCGAAAATAAGAAAGTTAATAGAATTACTGGTTATTTTAACTGTATTTATTTATATGTCATCATTAACTAGAGTTAGATCATTTTGTTGTTCTGAATTTAGTTTATCTGACACAAAAATGGAGACACCTCCTCGAGCCCGTGTTTTTCTTATGAGATGATGGGAGAGGTATCCTGTAAATTCAAATAGATGTTTATTGCTTTCCGTGAGCCAGGTTTCAGAAATTGCAATGATATCTGGGGAACAGTTAAGACACTCCAAAAAAGACTGAATGCTTTCTAAGTTTTTTGGTAACGATCTGGAGTTTATATGTATGATGTTGAGTTGTGAAGAACCTCTGGAAGTAGTTAAATTGTTGAATGATGTGAGGTCATAATATTTCGAGAGTGCATTAAAATCAGAGTGCCCATACATTTGATTTATAATTTCCAGGGCAATGTCATTTGAATTGGGATCAGTTTCAGTGAACAGAGAATGGAATAAGTTCGAAATGGTGGTAAAGATAGGAGGATAAAGGAATATAAAAACATGATAATGGTAGTAATTAATAACAAAAAAAGAGAAGAATATAAATTTGTTCCAACCTGCGCCAGGTGCAAAACACGTATGGCAGAGAGATAATGTCAATAATTTTTTCATTTTTTGCAGAGAAAAAATGGTAGTGCAATAATATCGATTTTAGAAACTAAATCATATGCGATATGATAGTGGTAAGTATAATAATAACAATAGTAGAAGTAGTAATAATAATAATAATAATAATAATAATAATAATAATAATAATAACAAAAATAATGATAATAATAATAACAAAATATAATTATAAGGATAATAGTAACAAAAATATTGATAATAATAATAATAATAATAATAATAATAATAATAATAATAATAATAACAACAATAATAATGCGATGATAAGCAATAGTAGTAGCGATGGTAGTACAGTAGTATAGTAGTGGTAGCGATGATAACAGTAACATTAGTAATGATGGTAGTACATTACCAGTAGTAGTGGTAGTGGTAGCGATGACAATAGTAACAGTAGTAGTGATGGTAGTACATTACCAGTAGTAGTGGTAGTGGTAGCGATGATAACAGTAACAGTAGTAGTGATGGTAGTACAGTAGTAGTGGTAGCGATAACAAAAGTAACAGTAGTAGTGATGGTAGTACAGTAGTAGTGGTAGCGATGATAACAGTAACAGTAGTAGTGATGGTAGTACAGAAGTAGTGGTAGCGATGATAACATTAACAGTAGTAGTGATGGTAGTACAGTAGTAGTGGTAGCGATGATAACAGTAACAGTAGTAGTGATGGTAGTACATTACCAGTAGTAGTGGTAGTGGTAGCGATGACAATAGTAACAGTAGTAGTGATGGAAGGACAGTGGTAGTGGTAGCGATGATAACATTAACAGTAGTAGTTGTTAAGTCCCAACTAGACATATGGTGTAGCTGGGCCAACACCGGCTTGCCAAATTGACGGGCAGGCGGATCGGGAGAGGGACGTGTAGATGGAACGAGAGCTCAGAGTCAACAACATTTATTTCTGACAATTAACAAACAGCTGACGTCGCTTCGATGACGTGGACAGTCGTGAGTCGTCACTTTGGCGTCGTGACGTCTAATACTGACGTGGCGAAATATAATTACATTAACTACAAATTTAACAAAACTGATAAATATTACAAATAACAATAAGCCAATATATATCAGAAATATCATACCCTTGTTCGCCCCATTACAGGGGGGTCTCAACAAATGCATCTTAATTTTAATTTGCAAATCCAACAAACTCCCCACCATGGGAGTACATTCCCTTACTCCCATACATACATCATCATGATACCCAACATTAGCATATAGCATAACATAACAACAACAGCATAAAGTCAGTCTTACCTATCAACCAATATTACAAATCCAGCCTTACAGGGGCTTTCACCCTACGCCCCTTTCTAGTATATGATACAGGGTCTGTACCAACAGTATCAGTATCATCATCATCAAAGTGTACAAAGGATTGAGCATCATCACCTGACCGTACATTTTCGCTATTATCATCCATCTCAGCATTATCATTACAACTATTTATCTCCAAATCATGCAGTCTCTGAATAGGTCGACAGACAATACCCTTAGCTGTCTTAACTTTCACACTCCTAACCAAGTTATCTTTACCCGGGTAAACTTCTACAACAACGCCAATAGGCCAGGATAGTCTAGGTACATTGTCTTCCCTAATCAAAACCACTGAACCTTTCTTTAAGTTACATCTGGGAAAAAAACTCTTAACAGCAGGAGGCAAATTTTTGATATAATCATTACTCCACAGCTTCCAGAAATTCTCAAGTTGTTGTTGTCTAAGTTGTTCTCTCACACACAAATCACGTATAGTGGTGGGAACGCACACATCTTTCACACCTTCTACCTGAACACCAGTTGTGCGCCCAATAAGGAAATGTGAGGGAGACAAGGGTGGGGAGCTTCCAAGTTCTTCATTAATAAAGGTTAAAGGCCGAGAGTTAATGCAAGCCTCTATTTCATGCAATGTTGTCTCTAATTCACTTCTGGTTAGACATTTACCTCCAACTGTCTTTCTAAGGAAACTTTAACAGATCTTATTAAGCGCTCCCACCAGCCTCCCCACCATGGTGCACGGGGTACTATAAACTTCCAGTTTGGAGCAAGAGGGCCGTACATGTGTTGCAACTCATGTGAAACACCAACAAAAGTTTGAGCATTATCTGAATAGAATACTTTAGGTAAACCACGCCTGGACACAAACCTGCGAATAGCTAATTTACAATCCTTCTTTGACAGAGAGTCAGTAAGTTCTAAGTGAACAGCCCTGATAACTGCACAAGTAAACAGTAGCAAATAAAACTTCTTGGCAGGCAAATCCAAACAAAACATAGGTCCAGCATAGTCTACACCAGTGGTAGAAAAGGGTGGTGCTTGAGTTACTCTCATCTCTGGAAGTGGGCAACTGGTTGGTTACAAGCCCTGGAATCATGTCTACGGCAGGACACACAAGTTCTACATATGGATTTTGACATCCTTCGTAAACCCACAATCCAGTAATTGTTTCTCAAAGTAGAAACAAGGGTAGCAACACCTGCATGTTTAAGTATATTATGTTGAAACATAATAATTAGTCGTGCAACATGGCCTGCTGGAATTATGACAGGATGTTTACTCTCATACAACATGTTCGCCTTATCTAAGCGTCCCTTGACACGCAATAAGCCCTCATTATCAAGAAATGGGTCAAGTTTCCTTAAAGAGGAATTACAAGAGATAGTTTTCCCCTGAGTAAGTGTAACAATCTCCTTAGAGTAAACCTCCCTTTGTACACAATAAATTAACTTAGTCTTAGCCTTAGTCAATTCTTCATATGTCAAAGGACCCTTACTTTTGTCACCTCTCAGCTTACAGTTGCTAATGAATCTCATCACCCAAGCAACCACACTTACAGCCTTACTCAATTTACCCCACCGAGTGAACTCAAACACAGGATGAGATGCATTAGCAATCAGGCAAGCAGTCACCGTCTCTTCTTCACATGTCTCACCACTCTGTGACTGCTTCTCTAGCTGAGGTTGACCGAGAGGTGATGACAACCATGCTGGACCATTCAGCCACGTCTCACTCAATACCAGCTGTTCCGCAAGCACACCCCTAGAAATTAAGTCAGCGGGATTATCTTTTCCTGGACAGT
This sequence comes from Chionoecetes opilio, assembly GCA_016584305.1. Taxonomy (NCBI): domain Eukaryota; kingdom Metazoa; phylum Arthropoda; class Malacostraca; order Decapoda; family Majidae; genus Chionoecetes; species Chionoecetes opilio. The sequence goes on along the minus strand of JACEEZ010000642.1, from coordinate 4,654 downwards.
GATACCAATTGCTAGGGGAAGTTAACTCTTGAATTTCTGTTACCCTATTCCTTACAAAGGTCTTCCACTTGTGAGGGTCTCCCTTAATCCAAGAAAGTGTAACACGAGAATCAGTCCAGCAAATTAAAGGAACATCAAGATGAAGGGCAGAATTAACATAGGTTATCAGCCTAGCACATAGAAGACCAGCAAGTAACTCAAGGCGAGGCAAGGTAATGCTCTTAATGGGAGCTACTCTCCCCCTAGACATGACCAAGGAAACTTTACATATGCCTGTAGGTTGTACAAGTCTGAGGTATACACAAGCTCCATACCCCTTTTCTGAAGCATCACCATAAGCGTGGAGCTCTACATTTGTCATAAGTTTCCAAGAAACACCACGAAAATAACACCTCTTCACATTCCATGTCCGAAACACATTTATATTAGTCAACCATCTCTGAAAATTGTGTAACAACTCGTCTGGAAGTACTTCATCCCACTCAATACCTTTCCTCCACACGTCCTGGAATAGTACCTTTACATACATGATAAAGGGGCTTATGAGCCCAAGGGGTCAAAAAGCTTAGCTATAAGGCTAAGAACAGCTCTTTTTGTAGATACTACCTCTAGAGGAGTATTTACATTAAACCCACCAAAGCTGAAACAATCCTGAGATACATCCCACTGCATACCTAAGACTTTAACCGCTTCATTCTCACCCACAGCCACATCCTGATCAAACTCTTCCATCATTTTCTTACTGTTAGACGTCCATTTAGTCAAAGTCATTCCAGTCTTAGCAAAGATAGTACATGCCTCAGTGAACTTAGCTTTACCTTCTGCAACATTATCAGCACCAGACAACCAATCATCCACATACAAATTATCTTTCAATTCATTCACAACCTCCGAGGCAGAACAAGAATCTAGATGATACTTTATGGTGGCATTAAGCAAGAAAGGACTACTTTTGTTACCGAAAGGCACACGAGTGAATCTCATCGTACGTACGTTATTCTCGCACTCCCAAAGGAATCTATGTACATCCCTATTTTCCTCGCGCACACTGATTTGCAGAAATGCCTTAGTAATATCTGCCGTGAATGCTACTTGCCATCTCCTAAATCTCAAGATTGTTTCTACAAGGTCAGGATTAAGAGATGGACCAGTATCCAAACAGTCATTCAACGACAAACCGTTATAGCTGACTGCGGAAGCATCAAATACTGGCCTTACTTTGGTGGACGAGCGGCTCTCGCGCACAACCGGACGGTGAGGAAGGTAGTAAGTGGGATGAACACTTTTCAGTTCAGAAGGTGGGACTTCCTCACAGATTCCCTCCTCCTCGTATTCCTTGAGTACAGCATCGTATTCTGCCTTCAGGTGCGGCTCCTTCTGAAACTTATGACATAGGTGATGCAACCGTTTTTCCGCTATCTTTACATTATTCAGTAGTTGAGATCTAGACTTATCAGACTTCCAGGGCAATGCAACCTCATACTTGCCATTTACAAATTTATACTCTCATTGAACTTTTGTTGAACATTGTTAAAGGCACTTGTTTCCATAACATTCTCCTTAGCTTTTATCCAACTGATTCTAAATCCCAGAAATTTTCAACTCAGGCTCGGACACACCATTCACATTCAGGAGCTGCGTATTTACTCGCTGCTGATTACGGGAACTCCACGAACCAGACAACACCCATCCAAAGACAGACTCCTGGGCCACCAACTCTTCATATTTGCATATCTGGTTAGGAAGCATGTAATTCCAGTAAGAGTCAATCCCAACTAGAATATCTACTGTAAAGTGACGGTTGTGTAAATAGTCATCAGCCAAATGTAAGGATTCATAGCCCCTGAGCTTGTCTTTAGGTACACTGGGTCGCACTAAAGGAGCACAAATAGTAGGGATTTCCATAGCAACTAAAGAATGTATAACACCCTTACAATCCTCAAGTCTTAAGTCATACAAATTACTTACATGGCTTTTAGATAAACTGTTACCAAAAGCAGAGTATGTTACAGGTTCAGAGCACATCCAGTTAGGCTTTACTTTCTTAACCAAGGAACTTGAAACATATGATCTGTCAGAACCAGTGTCAAAAAGTACAGTTGCTTGAACAATTTCACCCTTGCTATTGCATACATTCACTTTAGCAGTCTGTAAAACACAACAGGTATGGGTTAAAGTTTTACGACTCTTCTCAAACTTACAGAGCGCTACACCTACATGGCTCACTGGTGTGGGGTGTGTGTTAGCCTCAACACTTACTATTACACTCTCTCTACCAGGTTGTGTAGACTCTTCACATACCTTCCTGTTACCAGGTTCTCTAGGTATTTTCTTAAAACAAAAGAGGATGTTGTGTCTTCCTCCGCACTTACCACACTTAGCCTTACAACCCTTTGAAATGTGACCCTTACCCAAGCATCTGAAACACAAGTCTGACATGTAAACTTTCTCTTCAAGTTCGGCGTGAGTAAGGTTAACCACACTTGTACAAGTTTCACTTAAATGAGGCTTACCACAAAACCCACACCTTCTCATACCTGCTGTTGAAGAGGTTACAAGGGCAGAGGCCGTACCATGGAGCACTTTCTTCTTCTCAGACGCCAAAGGGCCACTACGAGACTCTTCACCACGGCAGTTTTCCTTGTAGGAGTCAGACCGATCCCTCCGTTCTATTTCTCTTTTAAGGAAGTTCATCAGCCAGGTCAGATCACTTTCGTGGCCTAAACCCTCCCTAGACCACTCCATGCGAATATCATGTGGTAAACGAGACAAAATAACAGGGGTTAGCACAATACCATACTGATCACCTTTCACTCCCAAGGCTTCCAAACTGCGGACATGCGAGTTAAGTTGGTCTTGCAATATCCACAGTAAAGCAGTATACTTAGAACCAGAAGACTTAGGAGGCAGACTGATGTTCAACAGCGCCTGTATGTGGGCAAAAACAATACGTTCAGGTTTTCCAAATCGTTCCTCTAACATATTACAGGCGACGGGAAAGTTTGCAGCAGTGAGAGTCAAACCTTGCAGCGGCCTCTTAGCTTCACCCTCTAGTGAAAAGCGAAGGTAACCAAACTTGCTTACTGCTGGTATATTAGACTCGCCCACTAATGCCCTGAACTGCTCCCAGTAGGACTGCCACTCAAGCACGTTACCACTGAACTTTGGTAACTCAATACGTGGTAAGTTAACGTTACCCCTCACTGAATCAACAGATCCACTTATACTTTGTTTTAACTCACCCGCTGGCTTGTTTTGGTCCAACAACTCGTTCAACCTTAGCGCTGCTTTTACTCTTGGAATTCTTGCGCGGCGGCGAAACAGGTCGGCGGCTTCTATGTCCTCCTCCAGCTTTTCAGGTTCGCTAATCTCCATCTCAACGGCCGTCTGAGCGTCGTCCGAGGCAGCAAGGCGCCGATCAAATTCACTTATGGCGTCCTCAAGCTCCATCGTAGTCACTGCAGACTGCTCACACAGTGTTGTCAATGACGTGGCGCTGCGGGTGACCCATCCTTTCGCTGCCGCTCTCCTCCTTTCCAGCCTTTTAATATCCTCGTCTGTCATCATGCCGGATTGGGAACTATCTTGCTTGTTCTTATTTCCCGGGTCTGGGCACCATTTGTTAAGTCCCAACTAGACATATGGTGTAGCTGGGCCAACACCGGCTTGCCAAATTGACGGGCAGGCGGATCGGGAGAGGGACGTGTAGATGGAACGAGAGCTCAGAGTCAACAACATTTATTTCTGACAATTAACAAACAGCTGACGTCGCTTCGATGACGTGGACAGTCGTGAGTCGTCACTTTGGCGTCGTGACGTCTAATACTGACGTGGCGAAATATAATTACATTAACTACAAATTTAACAAAACTGATAAATATTACAAATAACAATAAGCCAATATATATCAGAAATATCATACCCTTGTTCGCCCCATTACAGGGGGGTCTCAACAAATGCATCTTAATTTTAATTTGCAAATCCAACAGTGGTGATGGTAGTACAATAGTAGTGGTAGCGATGATAACAATTTATAGTAGTAGTGATGGTAGTACAGTAGTAGTGGTAGCGATGATAACATTAACAGTAGTAGTGATGGTAGTACAGTAGTAGTGGTAGCGATGATAACAGTAACAGTAGTAGTGATGGTAGTACATTAGCAGTAGTAGTGGTAGTGGTAGCGATGACAATAGTAACAGTAGTAGTGATGATAGTACATTACCAGTAGTTGTGGTAGTGGTAGCGATGATAACAACGGAAACAATAGTAATGATATAGATGTCAGCAAAAGCAGTAGTAGCGATGGTAGTAGAGTAATAGTAATAGAGGTAACGCTGGTAGCAGTATCATCTATGATAACAGTAGATGACAGAGACGACACTAATAATGGTAGCGAAGGTAGTCAGTAGCAATGGTAGAAGCGTTTGTGTGTGGTGTCATCTATGTTTCACTTGTTATCTGTAGCTGAATTGGCCTGGGATACACTTTGCTGGTAGGTGTCCATCATTTGTGGGTATTTCTCCAGGAAGGACATCAGTGATTTATCATTAAATATTGAGTGTTTTTGGTGGAGTTCGTAGTTGATGATTATTTTCGTCTTTTGTGTAACACTGATGAAATTTTTTATTGTTGAGTTGTTTTCGTTTGTCGTATG
>JACEEZ010000641.1:22500-51118 GCA_016584305.1 Chionoecetes opilio | reverse complement strand
CTTCCTTTCCCTTTTCCCAATCGATCTTGTCCGCCACCAAACCTCTTCACATACATTTAACTTTTTGGTATCAGTACGAAATTTTGTGCAACTTCTCTCAAAGGCACAGCTGTCTTGCTGCACCCATAAAGATGCATGAATCTGGCATATCGCAAAATAAATAAATCAGAAACACCCAAAATCTCAAGTACTATATATATCTCCTGTTTTTACACCCCTCTGAATCTGCGGGCGGGAGAGCCTCCCTTTTCCCCTTACGTCACCGAGCCTGATCTTGAGTTGGCCGCATCGTCTGGAGTATTTTGGAACTCGGGATTTTGCAGATTTTGATTGGGATTATTTAAAAGGGGCTGACTGGTGCAAAAGTGACGACGTATTGTTGATAATCTCGTTAATGGCTATGATTTGATTGCATTAAATCAGGAATGATGAAATGGTCTGGACGACTACTTAAGGTTGGCTTACAATGACACGTTGTGGAGAGAAGTATTAATAGGCTGCGGGCGATAGTTGTCTGACAAGTGGAAAAAAACGCGGGGTTTTTGGGTATTTTTCTTTAAAATGCCATTGATTATCCATGTATACGTATTCTAACCTACACGTAGATGTTCTAAGCTCTGCAATAAAGAAAAAACTACAGAATATCTTCTTTATTTGAAAAGATGGGGCTTTAAAAGTACAAAAACTTAACAGCGTTTTCTCCGTGTTCTATCGTGGCGCTTGCCTGGTTTTCCCTTTTAGGGGTGGTATGCCATGTTTTTCCCGTAGGATTTTTGTGCTAAAATTGATTTTTTTGCAGTTCTGGCTTCTATAGGTATCAGATTAACAGAAAAAGATGGGGTCCCAATTTTCAGACCACTCACCCCTTTCTGGGGGGGCATTCCTCTTTTGGCACCCCAGATTGGTCTCTGGTAACACTAAGCAACAAATTTCAACATTTTCTTTGTTACAGACACGTGAACTACTGATTCCTACTAATTGCTGATGCTGATGATTCAGGTCTGATATCTAAATTCTCTATCACGTCCAGATTTGGTATACCGGAAACTCTATTTTTCTTGTGTTTCCTCACACCGCTTCTATTACTAGCGTCCTAGCTACTTTTCCATGCCACGTTTATGCTATGCATACTTAAATATGTTAACAGGGTTCTCTTTCCCTCCTTTATTCTGGCTTAGACAGTACATTGGGGTTCCCTGGCGAGTTTACCACCCCTGCGCCCACCATCCACCCAAAGCGCTTAGTATTTATCGATACGTTCGATTTTGGCGATACTGTCAATCGGACGTAAATCAATCATTTTATTCATCATATGTCCATATTTGAAATGGCCTCCCGAAGCGTTTGGCGCAATCACTGCCCTACATTTACACATAGAGGATACAGGGCAGGCCATTCTCAGTCACTACACACCTATTTCCCTTAGCATCCTACTTTGCAGCCACATTTGAACGAGTTCAACTACAGCTTGTGGGGCAGGCAGGGCAATACATATCATGGAAACATACACGCCTTTCTCGTTTTCCATCCACTTTTTTTTGTCAATTGCAGGAAGGGTTTGACAATTTTCAGGGTATACTTGTCCCGCATTGTCATGTAGGTTGCACGCATTATATGGGGAAGCAATGCATCACGGGGAGTTTCGTGGAAGCTATTTTTTCCCCCTTCCAAGTGTCTTTGACCGAAACAGCTACCCACTGAGTGATGGTAGGATTGCTGGACTTTTGAACTGTAGACATACACAAAAAAGTCCTCCAACGCTTTCACCCTGCGTGGGAAGTCTCGTCATTGACCCACCTCGGCAGGAATAGATGCACCCTAATGCCTTTGAAGCAGTCATGGCAGGGTCATCATCATCAAAGCCTTTAGGTTATGCATCTACCCATGATTTGCTTTGAAATTCCTATTAATCTGCCTCCCCAAATCATTCACCTGAAGTTTGTGAGTCCAGAAGTCCTTGACATTTTGCGACGGCACAATAACCTGCACTCTTTCAAAGATGTCTATTTCCGTTTCCATCTTTCCTTGCCTGTCTTAAACTTCAAGGATATAGTCAGATTCTATCTGTCTGGAGGCGATCAGATCAAGAAGGAGCAGGAGTACGTCAGTGTCGGCGACCATACGCAGACTTTCTGGCAGCACCACAGGGCTGTAAGGCAAGTACATTGTTTGGAATCATGTGTCAGCCTCTTCATGTGTATGAGCATAACTCAAACCTAGTCCTTGATATGATCATCGTACACGACAACAGAGCACGGAATTAATCTTTGCTTGCGAAATAATCAGCAGTCCCTTGGCCAAACAAGCATGTTGAGCTTACCTTTGTTTTGATGCTGAAAAGTAACTCCTTAATGGACATGTGAGCTTCATTTTCGGGATGACTTCGTACTTAATGGATTTGGTTGATCGCTTCTGCCGGGCCTTGTGTTTCAACGACAGATCCAAAGTATCGAGCAACAACACGCCCCCTCATCTAGCTTGTCGATCATTTTCTCTACTGGCGTTTGTTGAATGCATCCTGAAGTGTGAAATCTTCATCATATTTGGCGTCCTTTTCATACTCGAATACACCCATTGCAGGTGTACGTGTATGGGATGCTCCCCATAAAAGGACACTTCCACGGTTCCTTTTTGAGTGCTATAAATCGACTCGCGGCATACCTGAAAACCTCAAAAAGATACTCAACTTATGAAAATCCGGTGCATTTATTGGCGGAGATAGGTGCATGGTCAGTGCCGGGTGCCGCCAAAGGGTAAGTGACCCCCAAAAGGGAGGGGGGTAAGGGGTCTGAAAATTGGACCCCATCTTTTTCTGTTAATCTGATACTATAGACGCCCGAACTGCAAAAAAATCCTATTTTGCACAAAATCCTACGGAGCTCCTTTTCGCTAGACATTACCATACCGCACTATATCTGGAGAGTCCATGTTGGTGGGCCGACAGGCCCACCAAACACAGGTGGTGGGCCGAAGGCCCACCATAGCCCCTCCGCAGTAGCTAGCCAAAAAGTCCGCCGGAGGGGGTCTTTGCGCTAGTATATATATAATAAAATCCAAACAAAAAACACAACACATTAAAATAAAAAATCGAAAAAAAAAAAGATTTTTTTAAAATCTATATATATATTATTATTATATTAAATCAAAAATGTACAAAAAACACTCTAAAAAGCAACTATAAAAAAAAAACCTAAAAACACACTAAAAAAAAACCCCTCTAAAAACCACTAAAAAAAAAAACCACTCTAAAAAACCCACTCCCTACTATAAAAACACTCTATAAAACCACTCTAAAAAACCACTCTAAACACACTCTAAAAAACCCGCTAAAAAAAACACTAAAAAAAACCAAAAAAACCCCTCTACAAATACACTCTAAAAAAACCACTTTAAAAACCACTTTAAAAAACAACTAAAAAAACCACTAAAAAAAAAACCCACTCTAAAAAAAACACTCGAAAAAAACACTAAAAAAACAACTCTAAAAAAACAACTAAAAAAACAACTATAAAAAAAACAAAAAATTTATAAAAAAAACATAAACATCGAGATAATTATTAAATAAAAAAAATAAAAAAAAATCCATAAAAAAAAAAAAAAAAAAAATTTTTAAATTAAAAATGAAATTTTATATAATTTTTATATTTATAAAACAAATCTAAAAATCTATATATTAAAAAAAACTACAATAAAAAATAATAATACATAAATAAATGTAATATAAAAAAAAAAAAATTTTTTTTTTGTTCATTTGAAAATTGGGAATATTTTGTATTGCTTTTAATATATATAGATTATATTCATATATTATAATACATTTTTAGCTCAAGGTGTCCATCGCCGCAGGCCCCCTCGGCAGCCCTGTAATCTCTATATTGCTAATACCGGCATAAGTCTTCTCAGTAACCAGTAAAGACTATCATCATCATTACATAGTGTGGGCATAAATGCTGTGCAACAACATTTTTGCATGCTCGCGTCAAATTCGACACACCTATATCTCAAGCGTTATCACATAAGCGCTTCAACATTACACACCTTCCTGCTCAAACGTTTTGTGTTTTACCTCCTCTCTTCTCCAATATGGCGTACACCTGCGCAAACGACCGGTCACAATCTTCGCCCAGCTGTTTTCTTGCACATTCTTCACAAGTGTACCGACACCTTGTATTAAAAAATTCACTATGGCGTAAGCAGGGAGGTTTGAGCAGTCAGCATGAATATAATTTTTACATTTCTGGCACTTCAAACACTCCAGTAAACATGTTTGTTGCATATTGCACAGTAAAGTACCGGAAGTGGCAGGTTTCCATTGTGTACTGTAATTAAATACCACCTCCGATAATAATTATCACAGTAAAGCAAAGATTCACGAGCTCGAAGTTATAAACACGGAGCGCAGCTCTGGCACGTCCACACCCGACACTGGTTAGGTGATCACACACCCACACCCACACACACACACCCAACACACACACACACACACTCCCACCACCCCACACACACACACCCAACACACACACACACACACCCAACACACACACACACACACACCCAACACACACACACACACACCCAACACACACACACACACACACACACCAACACACACACACACACCACACAACACACACAACACCAACACCACACACACACACACTCCCACACACACACACACCCACCCAACACAACACCACACACACACACACACACACCACCCCACACACACACACCCACACCCACACCCACACACTCCCACACACACACACACAACACACCCCACACACACACACACTCCCGCACACACACACACACCCACCCACACACAACACACCCACACACACACCCACACACAACACACCCACACCCACACACAACACACCCACACCCACCCACCCACACACAACACACCCACACACCCACTCACACACTACAAACCCACACACCCACCCACACACACACAACACACCCACACACACACCCACACACCCACCCACACACAACACACCCACACATAACACACCCACACCCACACTTACCTGGCATTAACTAATATTATATATATATATATATATATATAAAATGCCAAACAAAAAACACAACACATTAAAAATAAAAAATCGAAGAAAAAAAAGATTTTTTTTTTTAAATCTATATATATATTATTATATATATTAAATAAAAAAATGTACAAAAAACAACTCTAAAAAAGCCACTATAAAAAAACCACTCTAAAAAAACCACTAAAAAAAACCACTCTAAAAAAACCACTCTAAAAAAACCACTCTAAAAAAAACACTAAAAAAAACACTCTAAAAAAACAACTCTAAAAAAACACTCTAAAAAAACCACTCTAAAAAAACCACTCTAAAAAACAACTCTAAAAAAACCACTCTAAAAAAACCACTCTAAAAAAACAACTCTAAAAAAACAAGTAAAAAATCGAGATAATATATTAATAAAAAAAAATAAAAAAATCCAATAAAAAAAATAAAAATAAAATAAAATAAAATAAATGAAATGAAATTTTATATTTGTTTATATATATATAAAAAATTAAAAAAATCTTAAAATCTATATATTAAAAAAAAAAACTAACAATAAAAATAATAATAAATAAATAAATGTATATAAAATAAAAAAATATTATTATTTTTTTTTTCATTTGAAATTGAATTATTTTGTATTGCTTTTATATATATATATTTAAATATTAGAATACATTTTTAGCACAAGGGTGTCCATGGCCGCCTGGCCCCCCTCGGCACGCCACTGTATCTATATATTGCTAATACCGGCATAAGTCTTCTCATTACCAGTAAAGATNATTAAAACTATATCTAAAAAAAAACAAACAACTCTAAAAAAACAACTAAAAAAAACACTCTAAAAAACAACACTCTAAAAACAAAAAAACCCTCTAAAAAAACACTAAAAAAAACAACTAAAAAAAAACTCTAAAAAACAAACAAAAAAAACAAAAAACTAAAAAACTACTCTAAAAAAACCACTCTAAAAACACAACTCTAAAAAAACAACTCTAAAAAAACAACTCTAAAAAAACAACTCTAAAAAAACAATCTAATTAAACAACTATAAAAAAAAAACTATATAAAAACAACTATAAAAAAACAAATATAAAAAATCTATAAAAAAAACAAGTAAAAAATCGAGATAATATATTAATAATAAAAAATAATAAAAAAAATCCAATAAAAAAAAAAAAAAAAAATTAAAATAAAATAAAATAAATGAAATTTTAAAATTTTATATATATATATTTATATATAAAATCTTAAAATCTATATATTAAAAAAAAAAAAATAACAATCAAAATAATAATAAATAAATAAATGTATATAAAATTATAAAATATTATTTATTTATTTTTCATATGAAATTGAATTAATTTTGTATTGCTTTTATATATATAATATATTTAAATATTATAATACATTTTTAGCACAAGGGTGTCCATGGCCGCATGGCCCCCCTCGGCACGCCGCTGTATCTATATATTGCTAATACCGGCATAAGTCTTCTCATTACCAGTAAAGACTATCATCATCATTAATAGTGTGGCATAAAATCTGTGCAACATTTTGCCATGCTCGCGTCAAAAGAAAACTCTTGCTATTGGCGGCATCACTTATTTATTGTCTTAACATATTTTGATGTCTGGACAAAACCTGAAATCTCGTCATGAACCTTGCAATGACACACACAAATAAGTCACTGACAACTGTGTGCTGGCAGGACGGGTTACTAAAATGTTGTGCTATTAATGACTCATGGACCCTAGATAACAGTCAAGTCGCCACCTGCACTAATGTCGCCAGCCGCCAAATATTACGAATTATAGCCTCACTACTGCTGTGTCTGTGCCACTGAAGATGTTACACAGTAGTTTATATCATGACTGTATAAGCTACCCTGTTTCAGCGTTGTTTTATGCTTTGTAGCTGCAAATATAACTGTTGCGCATTTTGCTTCTCAAGTTTTTCTACGCGCGATGACAGACAGTAGCTGATCACCTTTCGGGCGGCAGGACACAAGACTTGCCAGATCTTTCAAACTTGAATAGAATTTGCTTTCACGTTGGCAGAGGAATTTTTATATATCCAAGCATCTTCGACTAATATATAAGTACTTGTATAATTTCACCCAAATTTTCCCTAGAATTCTCACCAGGTGTCGTCACTGTTAGGTTAAACTAGTGCTACTTTACTGTAGTGTATACTACGTTCAGCTTGTTTATTTTGTCTCAATATTGTTCATTTATAGCTATATACAAGATGATACACGACACAGACCTCCAGATAGCCCCTTCACTGTCCGAAATAGATGTGCCAATTAACTATAAGCATCCTTCCCTTGCATAAATTATAACACGATTTCGGCTGAATTACTGTTTTCTTTACTGCTATTTTTAATTCAACATGTGTCAATTATGTTGTTAAATACTACTGACAATGTTAGGTAAGACAACCAATATTATCAATCCTTAGTGACATGTTATTATCCTATCTATCTACTATATCTTATATCTTCTATCTTCTAATCATGATTCATGTATCTATTAACATCTATCTATCTTATATTATGAGTTATCACTACTTCTTTATCTATTTATTATCTATTTTTATATCATTCAATCTATTTCTATTTAACTTCTATTTCACTACATATATCTCAATCACTTTAACAGTATCTATCATCTATCTATTATCTATCTTATCTATCTATTCTATATTATCTATTATTATCTATCTATTATTCTATCATCTACTATCTACTATTATTTATTATATTCTATCTATCTATTATCTATATCTATCTATATCTATATATATATTATCTATCTATCTATAATGTTAACAGGCCAGTGGTGGTGTCCATGGGGTCAGCACCAAACGCTGCAGTGCTGCAATAATTAGCAGCGTGCACAGCCTAACAGGCCTAATTGTTATGTCCCGGAACAACACTTTCAGGATCAAACATTTGTTTATTATAAATATATATTATAATTTGTTTTTATTAATTACAATTTGTTTATTATAACAAACAGAAAGTTTTATTAACGACAAAAATATATTCAAAATATTTCAAAAAGTGCGAATGATACAACCCCTCGGAGGTGGCGCAACATTACACACACCGGCACTACACCCCCCTCCCCCCCCCTCCACACCCCCCCCGTCCCCCCCTCTGTTATAACTCCCCCACCCCCCCAACCCTCCTCACTAGTCGGGCAAGGGGGTCCATTTTCCCCCCCACCCCCAGGCTCTCCACTAATGCCATTGTGGGCTACCCCACACAACAGATGTCGGCACACTGTCAGGATCACATGATTGAAACACGACGTAGCTCATTGTTAATTCCAGGATAACACAGGAAGTTTTACGCGCACGGAATTCATCACAACTATTCAAAAAGGCCGAGATCTGTGACACGGCAGGGATACGCACACACACCACACGCCGGCTATCTGTGTACACGGCAGGGCAACACCACACACACACCACACACGCCAGGTCTTCTGTGTCACGTGCAGATACACCCACACACGCCAGCTATCCGTGTACACCCCGGCAAGGAATACACACACACCACACACACAGCCAGGCTTCTGTGTACTGCGATGACAGGAGTGCACACACACACACACACACACTGGGCTTCATGCTCGTGAACTACCGGCAGGGTACCACCCACCCCAAGTCACCGCCATCTGGTACACGCAGTTTACACCCACAGTGCACAACAGCCAGGCTATCTGTTACACGGCAGGATCATCCCTCTACGCCAGGCTTACCTGCCACGGCCGGACCCACCACACCAAACAGGCCGGCCTGCCATGTCAGAGAGGCTCTGTGTACACGGCAGGATACACCACACACACACACCAGGCTATCTGTGTACACGGCAGGGATACACACAACACACAACACGCCAGGCTATCTGTGTACACGGCAGGGAACACACACAACCACACGCCAGGTATCTGTGTACACGCAGGGATACACACACACACACACGCCAGGCTATCTGTGTACACGGCAGGGATACACACACACACACACACACGCCAGGCTATCTGTGTACACGCAGGATAACACACCACACACGCCAGGCTATCTGTGTACACGGCAGGATACACACACACACACACGCCAGGCTTCTGTGTACACGGCAGGGATACACACAAACACAACAACAACACGACCAGGCTATCTGTGTACACGGCAGGGATACACACACACACACACACACGCCAGGCTATCTGTGTACACGGCAGGGATACACACACACACACACACCACACGCCAGGTATCTGTGTACACGGCAGGGATACAAACACACACACACACGCCAGGCTATCTGTGTACACGGCAGGGATACACACACACACACACACAGCCAGGCTATCTGTGTACACGGCAGGGATACACACACACACACACACGCCAGGCTATCTGTGTACACGGCAGGGATACACACACACACACACACACGCCAGGCTTTCTGTGTACACGGCAGGGATACACACACACACACACACGCCAGGCTATCTGTGTACACGGCAGGGATACACACACACACACACACACACGCAGGCTATCTGTGTACACGGCAGGGATACACACACACACACACACACAGCCAGGCTTTTCTGTGTACACGGCAGGGATACACACACACACACACACCCGCCAGGCTTTCTGTGTACACGGCAGGGATACACACACACGCCAGGCTATCTGTGTACACGGCAGGGATACACACACACACACACACGCCAGGCTATCTGTGTACACGGCAGGGATACACACACACACACACACACACCAGGGCCGACATATCATTCTTATGACTATGACTTATTCATATGACTATCATTCTTAATACATAAAAATACATGGGAAAAGAGCACTTCTAACCTCATACTCAATTCCTGGTTGGAAGTATCAATTACCAAAATAGTACTAACCTAACCTCACTATAACCTAACCTACCCTTGCCAATAATCTCCATGCGAGATCTAAAGGCGGGAAAGGACTTGAAAATTTTACCAGGGTTAGGTTAAGTTTTATTGAGGTTAGGTTAGTATTTTCTATTTAGGGGGGGTGCTCGCTAAGAGGTTATTGGTTAGGTTAGGTTATAGCGATTAACTTTTTTTTTTTAGTTCCAAGGGGGAGTTGTTTAGGCTGGTTGGGGGGCATCTCTCCCCCACTTCATAATTACGTTTTAGAGGTATGTGAAGGGATCTGTGAAGGTCTGGAGAAAAAAAAACACAAATAAGGGCGGGATAGGACTCTAGAATTTTACCCGATTAAATCAATACACACAAAAAAATTTCAGGTAAGCAAAGACTCTACCTAGAAATCAGTGGTGTCCAATAACGAAAATGTACCAAATGGGTAATATAATGACTTGTGACGGTATATGTGCAGTTTAAAACAATATATGATTGGTGGTTTTAAATCTAAACGTTTCGTTCTCACCATAAGGAATATTTCTAACCTGTATTACCGCTGTCAGAAATTAAAAAGGCTAATATTTATATTAGGTTTGGTTAGGTTAGTTAGAGAGTTAGGTTAGGTTAGTTAGAAAGCTATATCAGGTTAGTTTGATGGTTTGATTAGGTTAATATTTGATGTTTTTACAAATGGAGTGTTTTTTCCCGTCAAAACGTCTAAAAAAATTATTAGTAGAAATTTGTCATCACTTCTTCGAATTGCAAAACACTCACTTTTTTTAGGCTTGTACAGTAAAAAAAAACTATCTCCATTAGGGAAAGCATCACATATTAAGCTAAAAAACTCAAACTTCTCTTTAAAATCTTGCAAGTCATAAACTACACTTTTTCCCGAAACTGCATATTTTCCCGAAACTGCATATTTTCCCGAAACTGCATATTTTCCCGAAACTGCATATTTTCCCGAAACTGCATATTTTCCCGAAACTGCATATTTTCCCGGAACTGCAATATTTTTCCCGAACTGCATATTTTCCCGAACTGCATATTTTCCCGGAACTGCATATTTTCCCGAACTGCATATTTTCCCGAAACTGCATATTTTCCCGAAAATGCATATTTTCCGAAACTGCATATTTTCCCGGAATGCATATTTCCCGAACGCATATTTTCCCGAACTGCATATTTTCCCGAAACTGCATATTTTCCCGAACTGCATATTTTTCCCGAAACTGCATATTTTCCCGAAACTGCATATTTTCCCGAACTGCATATTTTCCCGAACTGCATATTTTCCCGAAACTGCATATTTTCCCGCAACTGCATATTTCCCGCATATTGCATATTTTCCCGAACTGCATATTTTCCCGAAACTGCATATTTCCCGAATGCATATTTTCCCGAACTGCATATTTTCCCGAACTGCATATTTTCCCGAACTGCATATTTTCCCGTATTCCAACTGCATATTTTCCGAAAATGCATATTTCCCGAAACTGCATATTTTCCGAACTGCATATTTTCCCGAACTGCATATTTCCCGAACTGCATATTTTCCCGAACTGCATATTTTCCGAACTGCATTTTCCGAACTGCATATTTTCCGAACTGCATATTTTCCCGAAACTGCATATTTTACCGCAATTGCATATTTTCCCGGAACTGCATATTTTCCCGGAACTGCATATTTTCCCGAAACTGCACATTTTCCCGAAAGTGCATATTTTCCCGAAACTGCATATTATTCCTTCGCGATCCAGCCTGTACCTTTTAATAAGGTCAGCATCATCCTGAGGGGCCTACTCGCGAGGTTTTTACATCAAGAATTTTGAAAAAACTTGGTCCATCTTGAATTTATTCTGTCCTCGCGCGCGCTTTGGAGCATGTTTTCGGACTTGACATGGTCCATATTCAAGGTTGCTCCAGAGGTGTTTTCGATATTCAAGTGCACCTTGAATAAAATGGCGTCTTCCTCCGCATCTTTACAAGTCTCCCACTACGGACATTATCTCCCTCGAAATGCAAGTACCGTGTAAGATTAGGACATTAAACAAATAGGAGGAAGTGTGTTAGGTGTGGCAGGAGAAGCACATATGTAGATACCCGGGTAAACATTAGTGAAACATGAAATATCGGTACGCTATTAATCTGTGGCTTGGAGGTCCTCTTCGATATTTTAATTGTTCCATATGTGACTTGTTATGGAAGAGGAGATGTTTAAATAAGTTGAATGAAGTGAGTTAGGTGTCATAGATGAAGTACACTTAGGAAATACTGGCGTGAATATCACAAAGACACGAAATTAGAGCTCCATGTTATTGTGTGTTTTGGGAGGCTCTCAGGCGACTATGAAATTGTATGAAAGTGACTTTTTATGGGTGATGACGGCTTTAAATAAGGTGAATGAAGTGAGTTAGGTTCGTAAGGAGAAACAGACATTGTGAACACGATAACTGGAACTGTTCCCACCGTAGGCGAATGTTCCAATTTTTGGTAAGTTGGTACTTTCAACCAATAAAGTAAGAGGTTGAAAGTACTCTCTCTTTTCCTATGTATTTTGATGCGTTAAGAATGATGATCGCACTCAAAGTCGTTGAAAATGCATCATATTGCAGTTATCTCGCCTTTTTCTCTGCTTTAGGTTAGACTTCTCGACCAACGCCCAGGTTAGGTTAGTGAACTAGCGGGGGGGTCCGGGCGCCCGCTCCCCCAAGTTGTGTTAGGTTAAATAACCAATGTCCATGTACTGTATTAAACTGGTTTAAATGTTGAGATTTTTCGAGGAATAGGTAAGTAATTCCCGTAGACTTTATCAGTTATTTTATTTTTATATATTTCCGGGCTTATGTTATTCCGTAGAGTGTTTACCGGATACATCTTACGTCATCCACATAATATACTATCAGTACAAAACTACTAGTTGCCATTCTCCCCGCCCAAAACCCCGCGTTCCCGACGGGTCCCCAGGTTTGTTATGAAGGGGGGGATAACTGCAAAATAAGGCATTTCCGAAGTTTTTAATGTGACCATCAGTCTTAACACATCATAATACATGGGAAAAGAGTAATTTTGACCTCATACTCAATTACTGGTTGAAAGTACAAATTTAACCAATTTTTCACGTCCGGCAATGTTCCTATTTTCGGCGACAGTTCCAATTACTGATCTTGATATTACAGGACCCAATATTTACATGTAATCATCTTTTACCCGTGTTTCTGCATTTAGAGATTAAATACCATCAATAGCTTGCAATGCTTAGTAAGGTAAGGTTAGGTTAGGTGACAAATGTCAAGGTTAGGTTAGTGAATGAATGAATAGTTATCCCTATTTGTATAAGACATAACACTTGAATACTTCTCGTCAATCAGGGAGTACGATGGGCGGCAGGATCGCAGACCAATCAGCTTTATCCGTAACAGGCTATAGATCTCCTGGATCCCCATAGAGCAGATTTGCCTGTGACCCAAATTCCTCTGAAGATGCCCACGGGCCAAAACTAAATTGGAATAAAGTACTTGTTTCTTAGGCCATGTTTCCCTTTATCCTCCGCTATGATTCCACTGCGACACAAGTGACTCCCCAACTTCATTCACTTATTTCTGTGTGCAGTCCTTCCCTAAGATGAGTCACTTCCTCGTCAGGGAACTTAATTGGGAATGGTAACTTTATAAAGTGAACACTCTGATTATCATGGGAAGACCCTGGAAATCGTATCATTAATGTAAATAAACTTATTTGAACTGTCACGTGGCCATCAAAAGGCCTCATCATGTCTCATCGCCATGGGTTATTATAATGGACGAGAACTGCGCGGTCGCTACCGCCGTCAGCACAGACTTTACAGGCCTCACAGCTTACTTTTCTCTATTATTTTCGGTTTAGTATATTGTGCATAGTTATTCACTTCCGGAAACCAAAAATATAACTTATTTTTATATAATAATTGCTGAGTTAAGTTACGTTTAGTTTTGGTTAGGTTAGATTTAGGTTATATGTTAAGGTTTGGTTTAGGTTATATTAGGCTTAGGGTAGTTTTGGGTTAGGTTTTGTTGAGCTATTTAGGTTAAAAAAAACTAATTTGATGGTGCGCGATTGCCCGGGTGGTTGGCGCCGCCAACTTCTGCGAAATATTTCCCATTAAAATACCTCCATCAGAGAAAGTACTACTTTTATGCAAGGAAAACCTAGTCAGTATCTCAGAAAATGAGCGCGCAGTCCTCGTCCATTTTTACCAAGCCGTGTGCTGCCATGGGAGTGTCTCTACCGAAATACACCGAAATACATACCACATACGGTATATTTGATTATGTGTTTGGATGTATTTCGGTATTAAGAGTTAATACCGAAATACACCAAAATACGTTTTTGAAATATATGTACAGTATACTCTTTATACCATATTTTGGTATTGAGACATAATACATACATAGAAATGCGTCTTTCTGTATCTTTTTATATATTTCGGTATGTTTTCAGGGTTATTTCGGTATGTTTCGGTATTAAAGAGACCGCTGCCATGGCGAAGTCATTATCAGCTGGATGAGGCAAAAGGGTTTGTTTACATATGGCGCCGGACAAAAGACTTCCGCTGGGTGCCTCCCAATCTCCCAACTCAAGTTCAAGTTTTAGATCGTATTCGACCGTACTCGCGACACACCAAGTTTGGACCAAAATGATTTCTTCATACCAACATCACTTTGGTATGAGAAACCTCACGAGTAGCCCCCTCTACATATCCATAACGTCTTTCTAGGCTGTACATTTTTGACCTCGGGAGGGATTATTCCTTGTTTTGTGCGTCCATCTTGGCCTAGTGAAGACTTGAGTGCTGGAGAAAAGACTTGAGCATGCCCATCAAGGACACTTAACTTTGGTGCCTGTTAAGCATACTTAAATCGGATAAGCATTTTGGGTTAAATTATTTAAGCATTTCTTAAATATTTAAGTGTAAGATCAGCAAATTTTCGTCTGCTAAGTACGCTTAACAATACTTATCTTTTTGTTTATGTCGGCCCTGGATCTTACACACACAGACATATGAGCCATTGCATCTAGGAAGGATTTTATGAATAATTATCTTGTCGCCCAGTAGCTTAAAAATGTCCTTACTGGGCGACAGTTTTCCATCACTGGGAGACATTTTGGTCGCCCAGTTAGCATGTTAAAAAATGCACTGCTATGATGGTAAGGACAAGGGCAGTGACAAGAGTGGCTGACCCACCTGCAGGGTGACGGCGCCGCGGGGCAGGGGCTGGTCCCGCAGGCAATGGAGGTACAGGCGGTCGTCCTCAAGGCTGAGGCTAGCCTGGCGACTCTGCCCTGCCGTTGTGTGGACGGCAAACACCAGCCCTCTCTGCAGCAGGTCCCTGGCGTGCTGCGTCAGGCTGCGGAGGTCCTCCACATGCAGGGACTGAGGCGCCGGGTGGAGGGAAGACTGTCATGGGATATAATTAAAGTGTTATGCCGGGATTGTTGTTGTGATGGTTAATCTCTCTCTCTCTCTCTCTCTCTCTCTCTCTCTCAATGTAGGGATTTATGTATGGATGTTTATGTATATAGTAGGGTCACACGTATCTATATATGCATCTATATCGTACATATATATGAGGAAGACGGTGCATGATATAAGTATGTGAGTATTGCATGTGTGTACATATAGGGTAATGCCTGTTATCAATAACAAATAGCAGTCATATAACAGTGATGATGTTCTACCACTTCTCCAAATGTGATCAGTTTTCTTTCTGGCTTGAGGTCCGTATCAGTCTTGACTCACCGGACCAATATATTGCATTTCTTTGTAAAAGCATCTTGTGATAATTGTATATATAGAGGTTAGTAATATATCACTATCCATATCTCTCTCACGGGGCTGGCTGCTACAGGGGGAACACTTGGGCAACGCCTCACTCACCCTCAAGGGCGGTGACATCAGGGCATCTACTCTGTCCCTGATGGAGGAGGCCGCCGCTGCTACAGGGAGGCTGGCATCCCCTGCAGCCCCACCACCAACACCCGCTGTCTGCTGGGCTGCCTGGACGGTGGCGGCGGCTTCCAGGGCTGCCTGCGCCACCTCCGTCGCCTGAAACACCAACACAGGCTCAGGGCACAGGTCCAGGCCGCATAGTGCCCTTCTCTGGTACAGTGTGTGGCATGGGGGATGCCTCTACCCAACCACCGTTGTCCAAGCTCTTGACGCCACATAAGGGTGGAGCTTAAGTGATTGCTGGGTTATAATCTGTGTTCTATTTAACATCATGTATTTAGTCTAGGTAGCTTAGGTTGGGTTATGTTAGGTCAGTTTATGATAGGTTAGGTTAAATTAAACATTTACTTTGTCAAATGTTAAATAAAACATGCATAGCCCGGCTATCATGTAGGATTCCCACCCATGTGACGTCACGAGCCTGGACAATGATGATTGGCTCCACATCCCCACACCACACCTAACACCACACCTAACACCTAACCTAACACCACACCTAACACCTAACACCACACCTAACACCACACCTACACCACACCTAACACCACACCTAACACCTAACCTAACCACACCTAACACCTAACCTAACACCACACCTAACACCTAACACCTAACCTAACCTAACCATACCTAACACCTAACACCTAACACCACCCTTAATGCCACGATTGTTCTTGATTACAGTATTCCCCGGGACTTGAATCTCCCGCGTGGTGACGTAGGAAATCCTTGCCGCTCATTACCATTACGACGGGAGACGTTTTCAAATAGCTCTTGTCCCAACCTTAGCTACGCCCCTGATGGTGACCAAAGTACGTGTGCTGGCTTCACACTCCATCGAAACTGCAGGCCGCCTCCACATCCTCCACACTTATATTATACGCGCGCAAATATTGGCTACGGCAAGAATAGATTCACTCACAACTCGTGGGCTTTCAATACACATATGTAGCTTACCATGAAATTATCGCCTCCAAAGTATTCACATATTTAATTCCAAAAAATTCCAGAGGCACAAAATTTTGAAATCCAAATTTCCAAATTCTTTCTTCTATTTGCAATACAAGTATGCATTACTTTGATAATTCTATAAGCCATATGCGACACTACGGAATCCACTGCGTGATATAATATTTGAGTTGCATTATTATCATATAAGTTTGCACATACTTGAGACAATATGAAATCATTGGAGCTAATTAAATACACTATAGAAATGGCTGGAAGAAGCACCGAATACTACTAAATGATGCGCAACGGCGCCTACCAGACAGCAGGACAGGAACTGAACTTGTGGTTAGAGCTCTACCCGCCAGGCCCGCGGCTTCCGCCAGCCCGTCTACACCCACCACCCATGCACCGCCGCCTCCCTAATCCCCTGTCCCCATTATCCTTGCTGCGGTAGATGCTATATATATGAATAGGGTTATAAATTAGCACTGATAACCGATTTTGTGTTTTGGTCATATTGTCAAAGGCAACAACATTTTCAGCTGCCCTGGCTATTTAACTTTATCTAAATATCTCTAAGAAATTCCTGAAAGAAGGTGGATTTCCTTGGGAATTCCATAGATTTTTAGGTTTCCTTAGAAACTTCCTTCTCAGGTCTAAACTTCCTTAAAATAAGGAAATTTCCTTGAAAGTGGAAACCCTGACTGGCCTTAAGCCTCTGAAAACAATGTAAGTGTGGTGGCAGCTCACCATAGTAAATTGTAAGACTCCATTTTGATTTATTCCTGGTAAGTAACATCAAGCCCTAAGCCCAATTTTTGAATACAGAGTGTTTGAATAAAAATCATAACTCAAAAATTTACCAGTAATAATCATAGCCAACCTGAGTCTGGTAGTATAACACTGGAGTAATCATTCATGCACCCGACTTGCCTGACACACACACTGTTCCAGAGCACGGGAATATGTGCGCGGGACAGAAGAGAGGGCAGCCGTGTGTTCAGTCTCCAGTGTTATTATGTTCAGCACAACAAAACACTTGCCGCCTCGGTGACTCACTCACCTTTTTGATGGTGGTGACGGTGTGCACATCAGGAATCATTGCCAAGCACTCCTCCTCCCTCTGGGTCTCCTCCTCCATGACATGGTCGGCATCTTCAATGGTCTCGATAGCCTCCCCTGCTGAAGCGGCCGTGCGTACCGCCTGCAGCACAGTGTGCAGCTGCTGCTCCCCATGATCTACCTGCTGCCTCTTATCAGACGCACTCAACTCCTCCTGCTGCGCCAGCACCCTGGCATCCTTGCACTGATCCATCAGTGCTTGGAGACGGTCCTCCAAGACTTGCTGCTCTCTTCCCCAGTCTCTCACGGTTGTCTCGTACTGGTTCAGCTGTGCCTTCACCTTCTGACAGCTGTGTATGGCGGCCAGGATCTTGGCCTCCTGCTCCTCCAGCAGGGAACGCACCCGCTTGCTGAGTCCCTTTTGACCCTGTTGACCAGGTCTTGTGCCTAGTGAGTGTGCCGACTCTGCTGTGTCTTTCTCAGCACAGGGTGGCGGGGAGGCTAATGATGCACCTCTCATCCTCCTTAAAAGGTTCTCAACAATATAGGTGATGGGGAACTGCCCTGCCTCAGGCACGGGGTGTTCAACGCGACAGTTGGGGCATGTAACCCGCCCTTGCTCCTTAAGCCCATTTACACAGGGGGTGCAAAAAGTATGACCGCAGGGCAGAGTGCGCGGCCTGCGACCTATTTCATCAAAGACAGTCAGGCACACCGGGCAGTCCTCGACGGCATCTTCCTGGAAGAAAGATGCAGCGAGCATGAGTCAGACCCATCCTTCAGGAGGGTTGGCAAGGCAGTAAACAGCCACTCCACAGCCCTGCCACGCCTCGCCGGGGAACACTTACCCTGCTGTCTCGCCGCCCTTCCCTCAGCTGTGCCGTCTTGTCGCCCTTCCGTGCTGGCTCCATGGCGCCTCGAGGACAGGTCTGCCAACACAACACAATGATGGGTCAAAGGTGGACCCACACAAGACACCCGTGGACCAGGCTTGGAGTAATTACAGGGGTTTGGCTCAATTACAATTACAATTACAACTACAATTACAACTACAATTACAATTACAACTACAATTACAATTACAACTACAACTACAATTACAATTACAATTACAACTACAATTACAATTAGGATGACTTGTCCAACTACTCAATTACAATTACAAGGAAGGAATTTTTTTTATTACAATTATTACAATTACTCAATTTAAATATTTCCAAATTACAATTACAGCTAAGCTAGTGCTCAATTACATGTTTCAATAACATTTTACACAGTATATACTGAACTAATTCCTGATTTTTTAAATATATATATATATATATATAAGGAAGGAGATATGCGTCAAGCTCGAGATCGAGCTTGACAGACCTACAAAGCGATCCTAAGCAGAAGAGGTCACAAGAAGAAGAACAAGCCATACACAGGCCGTGACTGTCAAAGATATAGCTTATTATCATGACTGTTGCTCATTATTATATATATTGTATGGTTGTGAAGTGCAGTTATATACACGTGTCACTATTTAGGTCAGTGTAGCACTGCGTGTCACCTTAGATAAGGGTGATTTAGGGTGTGTTAGGTGACAGGGAGACGTAGCAGCGGCCACGCCATAACACTAAGAGTCACTATTTTAAACAATACACACCACACACACACTAAATCACTAGCAACACAGGCTCCTTCCTTATATATCTTAATATGTGATACATCAAAACTCCTTAAAACCCAAGCATTCCAAAGTAAAATGAGAAAATTATGTTGAGTTGACAATTCAAGCGGCGATGAGCGATGTATAATTCATATATTCAGCGCCGACATCGTTTGTTACACTCATTTTTCCGTCCACAATGTCCACTCCGACACATGGGTCTATATCTTATGCCAGAATATATGAAAGTCTGTTGTCTTTCATTGATATACAGGACACTATAAGGGACTATATATAGTCCCTTATAGTGTCTTGTATATCAATGAAAAACAATAGACTTTCATATATTTTGGCATAAGATACAGACCGATGTGTCGGAGTGGACATTGTGGATTGAAAAATTAGTGTAACATAAACGATGTCGGCGCTGAATATATAAATGATACACTTATTACATTTAACGCGTATATTTTATAACATATTAACCTATTTTAATTGTGGTAAATATATACAAACATTTGAGGTGTTCAGTTTTCAAGTTGTTGACTACATTTGTTACAGTTGTGGCAATGTACTGTTGTTACTGTGAAATTATCATAATATCTGCAGCTTTTTGGTCACAATATTCTATACAATATACAATTGTGCCTTGAATATTCACTGTAACCAAAGTGATCAAAGACAATCTAAATGTTTGTGCTGTGAGACAATGATGGCCTAGGTTACTGTGAAAATGCCCATATATATAAATATATATATATAATATATATATATATATATATATATATATATATATATATATATATATATATATATATATAATATATATAATTATATATATATAATATAGGGGTTTTACACTTTTAATTTTTAAAATTTTTAAAGGGTTTAAATTTTGGAAATTTTTTTTTTTGGGGTTTAAAAGGGGGGGGGGGGGGAAAAAAAAGGGGTTTTTTAAATCCCCCCCTTTCCAAAAAAAAAAACCCCCCCTTTTCCTTAATTTTTTTTAAAAAACCCAAAAACCCCTTTTTTAAAAAGGGAAAAAAGGGGGGGGTTTTTTTGGGGGGGGTTTTTTTAAAAAATTTGGGGGGTTTTTTTTTAAAATTTTTTTTTTTTTTGGGGGAAAAAAAGGGGGGGTTTTTTTTTAAAAAAAAAGGGGGGAAAAAGGGGGGGGGTTTTTTTTTTAAAAAAAAATTTTTTTTAAAGGGGGGGTAAAAAAAAAAAAAGGGGGGGGGGGAAAAATTGGGGGGAAAAAACGGGGGGGTTTTTTTCCCCCTTAAAAATTTGGGGTTTTTAAAAAAACCCCCCCAAATTTTTTTTTTCCCCCTTTTTTTTTTTTTAAAAAAAAAAAATTTTTTTTTTTTTTTTTCCCCCCAAAACCCCCCCCTTTTTTTCCCCCCCCCCTTTATCCCCCCCCCCCCCCCCCCCCCAAAAAAAAAAAAATTTTTAAATTTTTGGGGCCCTTACCCCTTTTTTCCCCCCCCCCAAAAAAAAATTTTTTTTTAAAATTTTTTCCTTTTTTTTTAAAAAAAAAAACCTTTTTTTCCCCAAAAATTTTTTTAAAAAAAAAATTTTAAATTTTTTTTCCCCTTTTAAAAATTTAAAAATTTTTTTAAATTTTTTAAATTATTTTTTTAAAAAAAATTTTTTTTTTTTTTTTAAAAAATTTTTAAATTTTTTTTTCCCCTTTAAAAATTTTTTTTTTTTAAAACCCCCCCCCAAGGGGGGTTTTTTTTAAAAAAAAAAAAAAAAAATTTTTTAAATTCTTTTTTTTTAAAAAATTTTCCCCCCCCCCCCTTAAAAAAACCCCCCAAACCCCCTTTTTTTCCCCCCCCGGGGGGGGGGGAAAAAAAACCCCAAAGGCCCCCCCAAAAACCCCCCCCCCCCCCCCCAAAAATTTTTTTTTTTTTTTTAAAACCCCCCCCCCCAAACCCCCCGGGTTTTGGGGAAATTTTTTTTTTTAAAAGGGGGAGGGGGGGGGGGAAAAGGGGGGGTTTAAAAAAAAGGGGGGGAAAAGGGGGGGGGGGGGGGGGTTTTCCCCTTTTCCCCCCCCCCCCCCCAAAAAACCCCCCAAAATTTCCCGCCCCCCCCTTTTTGGTTTTTAAGGGGGGGGGGGGAAAAAAAAGGGGCCCCCCGGGGTTTTTCCCCCCCTTTTTCCCCCCGGGGGGAAAAGGGGGCCCCCCCCCAAAGGGGCCCCCCTTTTTTTCCCCTTTTAAAAAGGAGGGGGGGCCCCCCAAAAACCCAAAAAAAAAAAAAGGGGGGGGGGACCCCCCCCCCGGGGGGGGGTTTCCCCTTTTTGGGGGCCCCAAAAAGGGGACCCGGGGGGGAAAACCGGGAACCAAAAAAAAGGGGGCCCAAAAAAAGGGGGGGGAAAAAAAAAAAAAATTTTTTAAATTTAAATTTTTTTTAAAAAAAAAAATTTTTTGGGGGGGGGGAAAAAAAAAAATTGGCCAAATTTTCCCCCCAAAGGGGGGGGGCCCCCCAAAAGAAAAAAAAAGGGGGGTTTTTCCCCAAAACCCAAAAAAATTTTTAAACCCGGGGGTCCCCCCGGGGGGGAAAACCCCGGAACCCCCCCTTTCCCCCCGGGGCAGGGGGGGGCCTCCCTTCCCCCCAAAAAAAAAAAAGGGGGGGGGGGGGAAAAAATTTTTGGGGGGGGGTTTTTTTTAAATTTTTTCCCCCCCTTTTTAAAAAAATTTAAAAAAAAAATTTAATAAAAAAACCCCTTTTGGGCCCTTTAAAAAAAAAAAATTTTTAAACGGCCAAAAAACCCCCCAAAAGAAAAAGGGGAAAAAAAACCCCCCCTTTTCCATAAAAAAAAATTTTTTAAATAAAAATTTGGTTTTTAAAAAAAAATTTAAAACCCCAAAACCAAAAAAAAAATTTTAAAAGGGAAGGGGCCTAATTTAAATTAAAAAAAGGGGGGGGGGGTTTTTTTTTTAAAAAAAAAAACCCCCGGGGGGGGAAAAAAAAAAAAAAAAAAAAAAAAAAAACCCCCCCCTTTTTTTGGGGAAAAAACCTTTTTAAAAAACCCCCCCCTTTTTTTTTTTTTTATTTTTTTTTTTTTAAAAAAAAAATTTTTAAAAAAAAATTTTTTTTTTTTAAAAAAAACCCAAAAAAAATTTTTAAAAAATTTTTTTTTTAAAGGGTTTTAAAAATTTTTTTAAAAAAATTTTTTAAAAAAAAAAATTTTTTAAAAAATCAGGGGGGGGAAAAAAAAAAATTTTCTTTTTTAAATTGGGGGGGGCCCAAAAAAAAAACCCCCTTTTTTTAACAAAAAAAAGGGGGGGGCCCCGGGGGTTTTAAAATTTTTTTTTTGGGGGGGGGGCCCCCAAAAAAACCCAAAAAAACCCTTTTTTTTAAAAATTTTTTAAAAAAACCCAAAAAAAAAAACCTTTGATTTTTTTAAATGAAAAAATTTTAAAAAAATTTTTGTTTTAAATTAAAAAAAAAAAAAACCCCCCAAAAAAATTTTTTTTTTAAAAAATTTTTTTGGGGGGGGAAAATTCAACTTTTTTTTTTTAAAAAAATTTTTTTTTTTTTTTTGGGGGAAAAACCCCAAAAAATTTTTTGGGGGGAAAATTTAAACCAAAAAAAAGGAAAACCGGAAATTTTTTGGGTTTTTTGGGAAAAAAGGGGGTTTTTGGGGGGAAAAAAATTTTTGGGGGGTATTTTTTTTAAAATTTTTTTTTTTTCCCCCCCTTTAAAAAACCCCAAAAGGGGAAAAAAAATTTTTCCCCCCTTTTCCTTTTTTGGGGGGGTTTTTTTTTTTGGGGGAATTTTTTTTTTTTTGGGGGGTTTTTTTGGGGGTAAAAAAAAAAACCCCCCCGGGGGCCCCAAAAAAAGGAAAAATTTTTTTTGGGGGGGGGGGAAAAAAAAATTTTTTTGCCCCCCCTTTTCAGGGGGGGTTTTGGGTTCCTTTTTCCAGGGAAATGGAAAAATTTTTTTGGGAAAACCCGGGAAGGCCAATGAAACCCCTTTCCCCCGAAGGGGGGGGCCCCCGGGGGGGGGGAAAAAAAGCCCGGGGCCCCCCGGGAAAAAAATTGGCCCCCAAAGGCCCCCCCCCAAAAAAAAAATTTAAACCCCCCAATTCCTTTCCCCCTTTTTTTTTTTTTTTTTCCCCTCCCCCCCCTTTTTTTCCCCCCCCGGGGGGGTTTAAAAAATTTTAAAACCGGGGAAAAAAGGGGGGGGGGAAAAAAAATTTAAAAAAAAAAAATTTTAAAAAAAAAAAACCCCCCCCCCGGGGGGCCCCCCCCGGGGAAACCCCGTTCCCCCTTGGGGCCCCCCCTTTGGGAAAACCCCCCCCCCCCAAAAAAACCCCCCGGGCCCCCCCCGGGGGGGGGGCCCCCCCCAAACCCCGGGGGGGCCCCCTCCCCTCCCCCCCCTTTAAAACCCCAAAACCCCCGGGCCCCCCCAAAAGGGCCCCCCCTTTTTCCCCCCCAAAAACCCCAACCCCCCCCAAAAAAATCCCCCCCCCCCCCCTTTTGGGGGGGGTTTTTAAAAAAAAAAAAGGGTTAAATTTGGGGGGCCCCCCTTTTAAATTAAACCCCCCCTTTTTGGGGGCCCCCCCCCCCGGGGGGGGGTTTTTAAAAAAATTTTTTGGTTTTTTCCCCAAAACCAAACCCCCCCCGGGGGGGCCCCGGGGGAAAGGGGAAAAGGGCCCGGGACCCAAAAAAAAAAAAAACCCCCCCGGGGGTTTTCCCCAAACCCCCCAAAAACCCCAAAAAAACCCCCGGGGGGAAAAGGTTTTTTTTTTCCCGGGGGTTTTCCCCCGGAAAAACCCCGGGGGGGAAAAAAAAAGGGGGGGTTTTTTTAAAAAAAAAAAAACTTTAAAAAAACCCCCCCCGGGGGGGGAAACCGGGGAAAAAAAAAAAGGGAAGGGGTTTAAAAAAAAAAAAAAAACCCCCCCTTTTAAAAAAAAAAAAGGGCCCAAGGCCCCCCTTTTAAAAAAAGGAAAAAAACCCCTTTTAAAAAAAAAAAAAAAATTTTCCCCCCAAAAAACAAAAAAAAAAAAAAAAAACCCCAAAAAAAAACCCCCCAAAAAAAAAAAAAAAACAAAGGGGCCCCAAAAAAAAAAAGGCCCAAAAAAAAAAAAAAAAAAAAAAAAGGGGAAAAAAACCCCAAAACAAAAAAAAACCCCCGCCCCCAAAAACCAAAAAAAAAAAAACCCTTTTTTTTTAAAAAAAACAGACGGGGGGGCCCCCCCCCAAAAAAAAACGGGGGGGGTTTTTTAAAAAAAAAAAAAACCCGGGGGGAAAAAAAAAAAAAAGAAAAAAGGGGAAAAAAAAAAAAAAAAACCCCCGGGGAAAAAAAACCCCCAAAAAAAAAAGGGGTTTTTAAAAAAAAAGGGGGGTTTTTTTAAAAAAACAAAAAAGGGAAAAAAAAGGGGCCATAAAAAAAAGGGGGGGGGAAAAAAAAAAGGGGAAAAAAAACCCCAAATTATTTAAAGGGGGAAAAAAAATTTTGGGGGAAAAAAAACCCCCCTTTTTGGGGGAAAAAAAAAAGGGGGAAAAAAGGGGAAAAAAAAAAAAAAACCCCCAAACCCCCCCCTTTTTTTTTAAAAATTTTAACCCCGGGGGGAAAAAAAAAAAATTAAAAAAAAAATTTTTTAAAAAAAAAAAAACCCCCAAAAAAAAAGGAAACCGGTTTCCCCCAAAATTTAAATTTTTCCCCCGGGCCCCCCAAAATTTTTTTTTTAAAAATTTTGGGAAAAAAAAAAAACCCCCTTCCCCAAAAATTTTAAAACCCGGGGTTTTTAAGGGGGTTTTTTTTTGTTTTTAAAAGGTTTTAAAAAAAACCCGGGGGGGGGAAAAAAAATTTAAAAAAAAATTTTTCCCCCCCCTTTTTTTTGGTTTTTTTTTTTTTCCCCCAAAAACCCCCCCTTTTTTTTTTTTTGGGGGGGGGGGGGGTTTTTCCCCCTTTTTCCGGGGTTTTAAACCCCCCCCCCCAAAAATTTCCATTTTTGGGAAAACCCCCCCCTTTTTTTTTTTTTTAAAAAAAAAATTTTTAACCCAAAAAAAAACCCCCCGGGGGAAACCCCCCCCAAACCCAAATTTGGATTTTTGGGTTAAAAAAATTTAATTTTAACCCAAAAAAAAAAAAAACCCCGGGGGGTTTTGGGAAAGGGTTTGAAAAAAACCCTTTTTTTTAATTTTTTTTAAATTTTTTTTTTAAAAAAGGATCCCCGGGGTTTTTAAAAAATCTTTTTTTTTTTTCCCTTCCTAATTTTTTAACCCTTTTTTTGGGGGGGGGGGGCCGAAAAAAGGGGAAAAACAAAAAAAAAGGGGGGAAAAATTTTTTTTTTTTAAAAAAAAAAAATTTTTTAAAAAGGGGGTTTGGGGGAAAAAATTTTTTTTAAAAAAAAAACCCCCTTTTCCTTTTTTTCCCCAAAAAACCAAAATTTCCCGTTTTTTCTTTTTTTTTTTAAAATTTTTTTAAAAAAAAAAGGGCCCTTTTTAAAAAAAGGGGGGGGGGGAAAAAACCCCCAATTTTTCCCCCCAAAAAAAAAAACCCCCCCCGGGAAAAAGGGCCCGGCCCCCCCGGGGGGGGGCCCCCAAAAAATTTTTGGGGGGGGGCCCCCCCCCCTTTTTTTAGGGGGGGGCCCCCCCCAAGGGGGGGGGTTTTTTTTTTCCCCTTTTTTTTTTTGGGGTTTTTTTTTTTTGGGGGGGGGGGAAAAGGGGGGGGGTTTTTGGGGGTTTTGGGGGGGGGGGGGGTTTTTTTAAAAAAGGGGGGGAAAAGCCCGCCCGGGGGGAAAAAGGGGGAAAAAAACCCTTTTTTTTTTTGGGGGGCCCCCCCCCCTTTTCCCCAAAAAAAAATTTCCCCCCCCAAAGCCCCCCCCCAAAAAAATTTTTTTGGCCAAAAAAAAAAAACCCCCCCCCCCCTTTTTGGGGGGAAAGGGGGGGGGAAAAAAAAATTTTTTTTTGGGGGGGAAAATCCCCCCCCCTTTTTTAAATTGGGGGGGGGGGAAAAAAGGGGGGAAAAAATTTTGGGGGGTTTTTTTTTTTTTGGGGGGAAAAAATTTTTTTTTTTTTTTTTTTTCCCCCCCAAATTTTTTTAAAAAAATTTTTTCCCTTTTTTAATTTCCCCAAATTTTTTTCCCCCCCCAGGGGTTTTTTCCCCCCCCCCTTTTTAACCAAAAAAGGGGGGGTTTCCCCCCCCCCCCCAAAACCCCAACCAATCAAAAAAAGGGGGGCCCAACCCCCCCCCAAAAAAAACCCCCCTTTTTTTTGGGGGGGGCCCCCCCCCCGGGTTCTTTTTTTTTTGGGGGGCCCCCCCCTTTTTTTTAAAAAAAAATTTTTCCCCAAATTTTGGGGTTTTAAAACCCCTAAAAAAATTTTTTTTGGGTTTTTTCCCCCAAACCCCCCCCCCCCGGGGGGGGTTTTAAGGGGGAGGGGGTAAAAATAAAAAAAAGGGGGGGGGCCCCCCCCCCAAACCCTAAAAAATTTTTTTAAAAAAATTTAACTACACAAAACCTAACCCCAAAAAATTTTCCAAACCCCTAACCTAAAACCCAAACCCAAAATAACCTAGCTATTAAAATACAAAAAACCCGCCCTGGTCTGTGGAGCCCGCCAACTCCTGCGGAAAATTAGCCCCTAAACCCCCTAACTGACCTTTAAACCCCCCCCGGCGAGAAATTTTTAACCTAACCCGAACCTTAAAACCAAACCTTTCCCAAAAGGGGGGGGGGGCCTCCGGACGGGGAGGGTGGGGGGGGTATGCGGGGATTAGACAACTAAAAAATGTAATTTAAAAGTATGTAAGTTTTAAAAGGGTTCACGAAAGGGGGTCTTAAAACTGCCCAGTATCTCAGCCAAAAAAAATATAGCAAACGTAAGTGGGAGCGGCAGTAGCGTCCCCGCATTCTCGTCCTTTTTTAAACCCAAAAATTTTGGGCCCCGATTTACTTTTCAATCATACTTTTTGACCTAATTGGGGGAGAAAGCCCCCCCCCAAGCCCGAGTTTACTAACCCCTGGCATTGCGGGGAAAAATTTACATGTGACTGTGGGTCTAGGTTCCCAGACAAATTCCAAATTTTTTTATTTTTTTTATATAATACTTTACCAAAAAGATAAATTTTTTTCGGGAAAATTTTTAGTTTCATCCAAACCCCCCGATTTTTTTGATGCACCATTTTTTCTGGGGTTTTTTTTGGTTTTGAATGAATCTCTAACCCTTTGTCGCAATTTTTTTTTTTTTTTTTTAAAAACCCCCCAAAAAAAAACAACCCAACCCAACCTTTTTCCTAACATATAAAAAAATTTTAAAAAAAAAAATTTTCGCAAAGTTTTGAATTTTCCCCAAAAAACAAAAACCCCCAAAAAAAAAATAGGCGCTCAGAAAAAAAGTTGGGGGGTGAAACTAAATTAAATTTAAACCAGAGCCAAAAATCTTTTTCTTTTTTTTTTTTTTCTTTTTCCCCTTTTTTTTTTGGGGGTTGGCCCCCCCCCCTTTTTATTTTTCATTTTTCCCGGCTTTTTTCTTTTAATTTTTTGGGGTTTTTTAAGGGGGCACATTTGTTTAGGGGTACGCCCCATGGGTTTTTTATTTTCCCGGTTGAAGAAAAGGGTTTTTTAACTTTCGTGGCTTGTTAAATTTTCTTACCAATTTGGGCCAAAAACCCCATCAACCCGGAAGGTGGGCCCAAGTGACGTTTGGCCCAAAGGTCAGTGGAAGGCGTTATGACTAAGGGGAGTCCTTCATAAGGGAGTCCAGGTGATAAAGGAAGGTCACTTTCCACGCCTCTTGACCGCTAGAGTCAAGCCTTCCCCTAAGGAAAAATTTTAGTGTTTTCCAGAGTGGGCGCCCAATTTTTTTTTCCCTTTGTCCGCAAAGCGCAAAATTTTTGCGATCGAGTCCCCAAAAACCCCGAACGAAAAATTTTCGAAAAAAAAAGGGGGCTCAAGCGCAAAAAACGAAATTTCTAGGCAAAAAAAAAAACTAGACCCCAAAATTTTTTTTTAAAATGCAAAAATAAAAGTTTTTAA
>JACEEZ010000641.1:0-15000 GCA_016584305.1 Chionoecetes opilio | reverse complement strand
TCGAACTTTGGTCACGAGAACGCACTCGAGACGCTAACCGACTCTGCTACCGCCTCCCCAAACAAGTTGTTTATCTCTGTGTGACAGACCAGCACAGTCAAGCAGTTTGAAGGCCAGAATGCTTGTGGGTATCACTATGCCATGTTTTGACAGCTTTTTGTGCCTCTTCTCAAACTCCGAGACCTATGCCTCAATGTTAGTGTTGTCCCCTTCCGAAAAGTATCAAAATCAGACCAGGAGTCATGAGCACTTGTCACTTCATCCTTGTTGTTCCTTTTGTCCAAGTACTGCAGAAGCTTAGTCATACCATCGTCAGCATTTAATTCTGCAATTTCTACTTCACTAAAAACTCTGTCTCTCACCTCACTACCTTCTGGGAACGACAAGGCAACTGTTAAGGCGTGTTTCTTTTTCTCCGTAGTTGTCACCAGGTGCCATGCTTCCAGTTCTGTCTTCCATCTGCCATAGCTTTTATCTCCACCAAACACAGGTGGCAGGCACTTTCCACCCTGGCCGCTCATCTTGCACTGTTGTTGTAGTGGACTCTGCTCCCTAGTCAGCTGGTGCACAGTGCTCACCACTCATTCTCGGTCTTCTGTCTCGTTGTCACTGACCATACTTGCCAGGAACTACGCTCTGCTACCATTAGTTACACCTGCATACTGGCAAGAATGGATAGACAGAGTCCTGGTGGTCAAGTGACAGTTTATTGAGACCACTCAGTAGTGAGTGATAAGTGATGAGTAGTGAATCCGTTACTTCTTGTTCTACCCTGGTTACTGGCCGTTAGAACTTTTCCTATCTCTCCTTTATTGTATCCCTTTAACCACTTAAAAACTTCTATCAAATCGCCCCTTACTCTACGCCTCTCGAGTGAGTGTAAATTTAATAGCTTCAATCTCCTCTCATAACTAAAGTTAGGCATTCCATGAATCATTTTGGTCATCCTTCTCTGCACTGATTCTAACAAGGCTCTATCCATCCTGTAATACGGAGACCAAAACTGCACCTCATAGTCTAGGTGAGGTCTGACTAGAGCCAAATAAAGCTTTAGAATAACCTCAGCACTTCTACTTTTCATACTCCTGGTTATAAATCCTAACACCCTATTAGCTCGATTTCTAGCCTCAAAACATTGTTTCCAAGGACGGAAGTCTGAGTTTACCCGCACACCCAAATAATTCTCACCCTCTGATCTTTTCAGTGATACATTGCGTATACTAGTGTACCTATTACCAGGATTTTCTCTACCAACATTAATTGTGCTACACTTGTTAATATATAATTCCATCTGCCAACTGACTACCCACTCACTTAACTTTTCTAGTCTCCCTGCATACTGTTTACATGAGACTGTGATCTAATAATGCTACCCGCCTTAGTATCACAGCATCTTAGTCTCTCCCCAAAATAGCCCACATTCTCGCCGTCCCCTCAGTTTGTTGGGGTAGAGGGGAAGGGGGAATTGGTCCCCCTCTATGTAAATACTTTGTATAGCTATCTGAAGGGAACTTGGAGCGGATCTCCACTGCTAGGGAAAGGGGGCGTCTAGATTATGTTAGGGTTTAAAGGGCCCGGTTGATTATCCTTTAGGGCCGGGGTTCCCAAACCCGTGGGTTGCGAAGGCTTGGCAGGGGGTCGCGAAGGCTTGCAGGGGGTCGCGAAGGCTTGACAGGGGTCGCGAAGGCTTGGCAGGGAGTCGCGAAGGCTTGGCAGGGGGGTTTGCGAAGGCTTGGCAGGGGGTCCCCGAAGGCTTGGCAGGGGGGCGCGAAGGCTTGGCAGGGGGGCGCGAAGGCTTGCTAGAAATGACTTAGAAAAATTTTTTGGAACTCACGATTTGATTTTTTTATGTTTATTTTTTCTTGCTTTTGTTTCAGTGCTAAAAACGTTTTTTTTATCATTATTATCCTAAATCTGTGTTCCTATATAT
Source organism: Chionoecetes opilio (assembly GCA_016584305.1). NCBI lineage: Eukaryota > Metazoa > Arthropoda > Malacostraca > Decapoda > Majidae > Chionoecetes > Chionoecetes opilio. Next base: position 13,070 of record JACEEZ010000641.1, on the reverse strand, counting down.
TGGGATTCTCATATATGGTGGCATCCTAAAAAATGGCTTCACCACAGTGCTCGCCAACAACAGCATCCAGAAACCACAGTGTGTAGTGTGCCCATGTTGTTCTGAGTGCAGAGTCGATGCAACCATGAAAACTCCAGCGTCATCTCCGAGACCAAGCATTCAGAACAAGGAAGAAGGATTGGATTTCTTCAAACGTCAAGAACTATGTCTCAAAAGACAAAAACTCCCATGCCAGGGGGTCGTTTCAGCAGCAGAGTGCAGCAGTAGTTAGAGTGGTGTTAGTAGTAGAGTGGTGGTGGTAGTAGTAGTAGTAGTAGTAGCAGTAATAGTAGTAGTAGTAGTAGTAGTAGTGTGCAGCAGCAGTGGAGGCCTCTTATGAAGTGGTATTGGAAATTGCTAAAGTAAAAAAGCCTCACACGATTGGAGAAAACTTACAAGCCTGATGTTGAAAGCGGGACATCTTATTCTTGGGGAGGCCAGTGCAAAGAAGATAGAGCAGGTAGCTCTGCAAATACTACTATGCAGATTGCAGAGGCGTATTTCTAAGATGTCTATGGATGTGAAGCAGCAGGTTTTGACTAAAATCAAAGCTTCCTCCGTTTTTCTCCTCTCAACTCGACGAATCAACGGATGTGCGTTCATGTTCTCATTCTTGTCTTCGTGAGATACATTCATTCAGATGACATTACAGTAGAATTCTTGTTCTGCAGTGCACTCGAAAAACCCCTACAAAATCTGATGATGACATGGAAAAAAGTTTCAACTTTTTCCAAGGCGAAGGTCTTCCATGGGAAAACGTGTGCGGGGTTTGTACAGATGGAGCACCGGCTATGTAGGATCAAAGGCAGGAGCCAGTCAAGAGTGAAGAGACTGGCACCCCATGGCAAGGGCATCCACTGCATGATCCACCGATATGCTCTCGCTAGTAAGACCCTTCCTGCTGCCTCTCTGCAGGAAGTGCTTGATTCGGTGATCAAAATTGTGAATTATGTGAAGACGCACCACTCAACACTCGCTATTCAAAGAATTATGCAAAGACATGAATGCTGACCACGAAGTCCCTTTTCTTCTACACGGCATTACGTTGGTTCTCGAAAGGGAACGTTTTTAATCGTGTCTTCGAGATGAAGATGAAATAAAGTTATTCTTTCTCTAAGTTCAAGCAAAAGACAGATCTTGTGGCTCACTGGATGATGAAGCATGGACTAAAAGGGTTGCGTACCTTTCGGACATTTTCGACCAGTTAAACAAGCTAAAATTGAAACTTCAGGGACGGGAAACACATGTTTCATTTTTAAGACAATCTACGGGCCTTCGTTTCAAACAGCAGAACTGGCGTTTGGAAAATCAATCTTGGAAACATGGCTAGTTTGAAAATCTTGTGGGGTGATGGATGAGCCTGAGGGCCAACTTGATCAGTTCCCTTTAAAGGGTAAGATACTGAACACCTGGAGTGTCTAGAAAGGAATAGGAGCGCTACTTCCCTGAGCTAGCAGAAGAGCAGACCCTGGTGGGGAACCCTTTTTCTCCTGCACTTTATGTATCCAGCATCCCAGATGAAATCCAAGATGAATTTCTGGATCTACGGAACGACTCCCCGCCTCGTTATCTGTTCAAGGAGAACTCGGTGACTCGGTTTGGTTTCGCTATGCATCACTAAAACTCCAAGTCAGCGTGATAGCCTTACGTGTCCTTCTTCCATGTGCTTCCACCTCCCTGTGTGAGGCAGGATTTTCAACTCTTGGGCAACATTAAAAAGAAGAATAGGAACAGGATGCCGGGATGACATGAGATTGGCTCTAACAAACACTCGCCTATATTCTCTTACTGTCTCCTTATAGGGCATGGCAACTAGGCGGGCTTTTTGTTACTTTTTTTTTTATGCCCTTGGCCAGCCTTTTTGCATGTAAAAAAAAAAATATATTAAAAAAATGTTTTACCGAAACAATATTCTTATGATTGCTCACTAATTGCTCTAGACTTAAAAAAAATGATTGCATATCACCGGGCAGACAACAATAAATTATTGCCCCCAAAAATTGTGCAACATATTTACAACAACAATACATTTTTTCCACGCCTGCCTGATATGAGCACAGGAAATTGCATGCATTGTGGCCGACACAAGCCGAGGGGTGAAAGATACCCTGCCCAGACACCCCTTAAGCGAAGGGCGTGATGGAAGGAGGCGCCAATGGCGGCTTCTTGGCTAACTTTTTCCCCCTATATTATGTACTAGCCGCCCAAAACCCCACTTTTTGGCTAGCTCCTGCGGAGGGCTATTTGGGGGTGGACTTCGGCCCACCACCCGTGTTGGTGGGCCTGCGGCTGCGGCCCCCCAAACACGGACTCTCCAGATAGCCCCTTCTAACTTTCCTGAATCATGGATGTAGAAAAGTATGTATTTCCCACCCATTCACTCACCCATTACCCATCACCCCCCACCCCTTCACTCACCCATTACCCATCACCCCCCACCCATTCACTCACCCATTACCATCAACCACACCCCCCATTCACTCACCATTACCCCTCACCCCCACCATTATTCCCTCACCAATCACCCATCACCCCCAACCCATCACCCCCCCCATTCATCACCCATCACCCCACACCCATACCCATCACCCCACCCATTCATCACCCATTACCAATCAAACCTACATCAAGGTTTCCTCAAATTTTCGCAACCACTTTTTTTTCACAATTATCGCTAATAGGCTGCTAAAAAAAAAAAAAAAATTACGGATCATCTCATAATTGGGTTTAAAACCTTCCCCTGGTCAAACTCGGTTCCAAAATGTCGCCCCATGAGGTGATTGCCGCCACGGGTCGGAACCTATACAAGACACACACAACACACACACACAGACAGGACAGCAGACAGACACACTTCGCTTATTATTTACCATTACCCATCACCCCCCACAATTCCATCACCCATCCACCATTCAAGCCCCACCATTCACTCCACCCATCACCCCACACCCATTACCCATCACCCCACCCATTCACTCAGCCCATTACCATCACCCTCAATAGTGATAGTGATCCACCATACCATCAAGGTTCCCCAATTCTCACGCAACCCCCCTTTTTTTTTCCAATTATCTCTAATAGGCCTGCTAAAAAAAAAAACAAAAAAAAAAAAAAAAAGTGATCGAAAATATACTCATAAGTAGGTTATGGACCTCCCCCTGGATCAAACCGGGTTCCAAAAATGTGCCATATGAGGTCGATTGCGCCACGGGAGGGCGGAACCTAACCACACACACACACACACACCCACACACACAGAAGAAATGGACAGACAAGACAGGACAGACACACTTTCGCTTATACTATTATATGAAGAGGAAACACTGTACTATTATCTTCCACAATTTAGGAATTTCCAAGAGAGGGGAGAGTGCCCTGAACGCATTGCCAAGGTAAGTTACAAGTCGTATTGCTTAGCTTAGGAATATAGGGTATAACACTTGTATTAGTGCACTCCATGACCATAAATCCTCCCCGTTTCATTGTGTAAATCTCGTACTGAAAATGTTCTGTTTGAGCTGGTCGGCAAAGGAAGAAAGAATTGATTTTTGAAACAATATCAGGTAGGTAGGCTAGGTTAAGTCATGTTAGGAGGACAAAGGGGTAGGTTAGTTTTAGGACAGGTTAGGAGGTTATAAAAGGCTTTTAGTTAGGTTTAGCCATGGGGGAGCGGAGCTGGTGGGTGACAGGCCCAGTGCGGGGCAGGGAGAGGGCCAGTGGGTGGCCCCGCCACAAACTCCAACGCTGTGCTGCATAAAGAACAAAGAAAATAAGAAGCCTACAAGAGGTGCGTGAGGTCTACACGTGGTAGTTCCTGTGACTAACACTACCTACATCCACCTTTCATCAACATCCATGAAACCTATCCAGCCCCTCTTTAAAGCTCCCCAATGACTCCCGCACTAATACCTGTCTACTGGAGACCATTGCCTTCATTCACCACCCCTATTGGAACCAGAGTTTTCCCTATTGCTTTTAAATCTACGCTTTTCCCAGCTTGAATCCGTTACACTTCTTGTTTACCCTGGTTAAAGCTGTAAGAAATTTCCTACCTCTCCTTTATTAAATCCTTTATCCACTTAAAAACTTCTATCAAACGCCTAAAAACTCTGCATCTCTCGAGTGAGTGTAATTTAATAACTTCAATCTTTCTCATAACTAAAGTCTAAAGTTACGCATCATTGTATCATTTTGGTCATCCTTCTCTGCACTGTTTCAACAAGGCTATATCCATCCATGTAATATGGGAGACCAAAACGGAACACATTACCTCTAGGTGAGGCCTGACTAGAGCCAGATAAAAGATTTATAACAAGTTCCGCCACTTCTACTTTTAACTCTTCTGGTAATGAATGCAATCCAACACCTATAGCCTATTCTAGCCTCAACTACATGTTTCCGAGGTCGGAGGGTCGGGACACCTCACTCCAGATCTTTTACCTTCTGATCTTCAGCGTATCATGCTTATGGCTGCATCATTACCAGGGTTTTTTCTACAACATTTATAACGCGCACTTATCAATATCAAATTCCATCTGCAATCTGACTGCACACAGTTAAGTTTACTAAGTCCCTGCATATATTTTACATCAGACTGTGATCCAATAATCCTAACCATCTTAGGTATCATCAGCAAACTGTGCTGCTATCACTTGCTACCCCACTATCCAAGTCGTTGACGTAAATCCTAAATAGTTAATGGACCAAAAACAGCCCCTGGGAACTCACTTGTCACCAGTCCCCATAGCTTAGAACCATTATTGGGTAACAGTTGTTGCCTATTACTTAGCCAAGATCTGATCCAATGAGAAACATTACCATCTATTCCATGAGTTCTGTAACTTATTCTAAGAGTAGCTCGTGGGGTACTTTGTCAAATGCCTTACTAAAATCCAGGTATATGAATCATAATCCTTATATTTATTGCCGTCTCATAAACTTTCCTATAAAAATCAATAAATTGGTGAGAATGACCTGCCCTTGGGGCATTGGCTTGAGAGACTATCTTGACTGTTAATTATGAGGACAAAAAACAAATCTTTTTAACAAGATTGCCGTGTTTGAATTCATCTGATATTTTGTTTTTCGGGTAGTCGCTTTTGATGGGACTTGAAATACAATATATTAAAAAAACACCGGTTTGCCAAAGAACTGTAATCAAATACGGTCATAAGGAGAGAACTGCGCTCTCGGTAACGCTGTTACAATTATATATTTAATATAATAAATGCTAACAGCGGTTATATATTATAAATTATATATTTAATTTAAAATATAAATTTTTGCTCAGTATATTGAGCAGCATTAATCCACTTCCGCGGTAACCTTTTAAACTTACACCTGGACACATCAAAGAAATGGACAGTGTCCAATAGGCATACACACACACACCCCGTTTCCAAGGCCAACCCGACCCTTAGAGTTAGATGAGGATAATAAATCCCACCGGGGGTGTCGAGGCCCCCCTGTAGATGAGGTTTGGTCGGGGCAGGGTACTAATCCTCCGGCATGGGCGGGACAGAGCGGACACTCGGCGGATGGCGTGCGGGCACGGTCACTGCGGGCGGGGCGGGGCACACTTGTGTTTGTACAATTCCCTCACTTCCCGGGTTTCCTTTGTCAATACCCGGGGACCGTCGGAACGCCAGAAAGAACCAGCGGGACTCTGGCCCGTTGGGCGGGGAAAAGTGGAAGCGAGTTTTGTACAGCTAGTAGATCGTCGCCAAAAATGGTTTTCTGAGTCATTGTGTGTGGGGTGAAAGCATTTCGCTGCTGATTTTCAAAAAATGGCATGCTTTTTCTATAGCACGTATAGTTTTTGAAATACGGCATTTGTAATTTTAAAATAGCTATTATAATATATACGTATAATAATTATATAATTAATCGAAACAATCCCCCTACGTAATATACCTATTACTCGTAATTAAAGTCTGGTGGTGCTGCGGCCTTTATTAGGACCTAATGTACATATCTGGCAAAAATATACTTAAATTATGTTCCAAATATATCCAAAAAGGTGCCACATACTGGAAATATCCGAAATATGCCAAATCACAGAAATTTTTACTTTATATAATATATATATATATATATTATACAATATATAATAGATATAATATATATATATATATATATATATATATATAATATATATATATATAATAATAGATATTAATATATATATTATAAGTATTATATATAATATAAATATATATATAGTAATATATTAAATTATAAATAATTAAATATTATATATATATATATATAATAAGATAATTAGATATATCATATATAATGATATATATTATATATATAATATATATTATAATATATATATTATATATATATTATCTATAATATATATATATATCTTATAACTATAATATAATATATAATATATATATAGTATATAATATAATACAATAAATATATATATATAAAATATATATAAAAAATATACAATATATATATATACTATATATACTATAATATATACTATATATAATATATATATATTATTATATATTAAATAAATATATATATATATATAATATTATATATAGATAGTAATATATATAATATAATATTATAATATTTATATTAATTATTATATATAAATAATATATATATATAAATCATATAATATATTAATATATATATAATATACTATTTAATATATATATATATATATATATATATATATATAATATATAGATATATATATTATATTATATATTATATATATATATATATATATATATCTATATATATATATATATAATATATATATATATATATATTATATATATATACTATATACATATTATTATATTATAATTATATATACATTATAAACTATATATATATATAATAATATATATATATATATATATATATTATAATATATATATATATATAGCATCCATATAATATATATTATTCTCCTATATATATATATATATATATATATAACTATATAAATACCAGTATATATATATATATATAGTATATCTGTATTTTGACACACAACTTCGAGATTTTTTTTGAGAGAAAGATGCGCTAGTTCGAAGAACATTCGATAAGACTGTTCTTCTAGAAGAACAGTCAAGATCCAAATTGGTATCAACGATACATTGATCAAAACTATACACTAACAAACAAAAGTACTCACCCTGTCACATAGACAAAGAAGGTTTCTGTAGTTTGCCCCTTTCGTTTGTAGGAGCAGCTACTTTCAGTTGTAGCGTCCAGCAATAGTACCCTATTCATGTTGGGACTGAATCGTCATTGGTAGCGGGTCTTTCAAGGGTGGCAATGTCTGGTGGAAAAGTTCCCCCTGCTCATCACTGACCGAGCCAAGATCGTGGGAAGAAATCAAGATGTGAATGGAAAAAAGTGGGATTTTGATGTTGACATTCCGAGGCACCAAGCGGGGGCGGCATCGGGAAATCTTACACAATGTCCATTCTACCAAGTCCCTAATTTCGAGCTCGAACATTACACAGGTAAGTTCTCATAAACAGCAAAAAGCTCTTCCAAGAAGCCTTTTCCAGGGCAGTTAGGCCTATTTACAATCATAATCATTGAGTAGTTGACGAATTGAGGGCCATTGAAAAACACCTGCTTTTATTTTGCTTCAGATTACAGTTGCGTTCTAAACTTGCTAACAAATACTGAAAGCCAGCACCATTTTGACCATGGCCTTACAAAATTGTCATTACCCAAGTTTTCATAGCAAGCAGTAAGTACACCTTTTCACTGTCAACAAGAGGTTGTGGACATAACAGTTGAAGCCTGCCAGGTGAGTCTTTCGGTTCTTGTGGGGGACATACTCTTGTTTGTAATGTTGCGGTCCGCTCTAGAGTCCCACAAAAAAGAAGAAAAACACATGTGCTGAGTGTCAACCTAAATGGAGCCTAGAAGCAAGGAGATACCTTCAGGTCCCCACACAGATTCACTGATCGTTATTCATATTTAACAGACAGATAACAAAGTCTTCATTCGTTCATATAGTTTCACTCATTCATGGCCATGCGCACAATTGCGAACAATCGGAAGCTTGTATTTCCTTTAGCAAAAGAACGGCCTTTAGGTTTCTTATGAATCTATGAACAGCCGCCATCACTATTATCATAAGTGTGAGACTCACAAAGTGTCCATGAGTGTGTCAACATCAAAGCAGTAAAGAGCTTGTGTATCTTGAAGAAGCTTGAAAGTTTTAGGGTACGACGAAAGTGGTGATGGAGAAACTCCTTTGTAGCAAAATTCCCATTCCTGAGACGAGATTCCAAGGATCACTTATCCTTGGGCTAGATCTACGTCCCTAGAGGTCATGTAGATTTCTGACGGATGAATTTGGGCTCTCTGGTCTGCCATTTCTTGAACGTCTGTATCACGGGATATCCTCCTCGTTCGAACTGATTCAAACTATAGCACAATCTTGCAAATCGGAACATTTGGAACTGGGAGACTCAGGACCATGTGGCACAGGCCCTGATGGCAGAAGGTACGTCAGGAACCTTGCACTTTAGCTCGCATTATTACTGGCACATCCTTTGAATGTTAGAGGCAGAAGTAGCAGTCATTATCTGGATCTTTTTGTCACGCCAAAAAAATTGGGATGCCGACGCCATGCTGATGGAGTTTTGCCACAAGCATCCATTCATTCAAGTGGTTCACACAGGGTTGCATGCTACGTGAGGGGCCCCACTTCTTATCTTGATCACTATTACGGCACTTGAAGTAATGCAGATAAGCGCTTTAAACATTCTTTTAAGAGATTTCGCAGACTGTCAGGGGTTAAAAATTACACCTATGGAACAAAAACTGTCCGGAGCATTCACACAGTTACGGCGTCCATCACAGCCAGGTAAAAGGTACCAATATACGGTAAAAACCAACTAAAATTAGGAACTCCACTAAATCAAACACATCATGAGATCTGCATAAGAAAAATAAAATGCTTAAACGTATGTCAATAGCTTGTACGATCAGTAGGTAAAAAATGTAAACACAGACCTGCTAACCCCGCCTGGCCAATACGCAGCGCGCACACCCTACCTGAGCACGCACAAACCACAATGAGATCAAAAAACACGTCACTGCCCTAACTAGGCTGAGAAAAGAAAATGATTAGAGTTTTAAAATGAAACATTGGATGAAAACCTTATTTCTGCTGTATTATTTACCATATTTTCATGAATGCGTCTGGTTCTCAAAAATGGACGTGATAGAGTTAATTCGAACATCAGATTCGAGGTCAGAGGGTACAATTTACCTATAATCAGCTTTATTATAGTCCAAGAACCATATCTTCGATTTTTTTTTGTCGACCCGTGTTATGTGTATGGGGTAAAATTATCAGGAGCACAGGTGACCATATTCCAGGCCCAGTTTTTAGGATTTTTTCTGATGGATGAATACATTGTTATCAATGAAACACCCAGGCGACCCTAGGATTGGTGATGATAAATAAAAAAATAAAATAAAAAATGTTCAGGTTGCAGAACTACAAAGATCTCGGCCGTGCTAACAGCAGCATTTGGGTGGCCATGAAAATAATGAGTCAGTGTCGCAGAAAAAGGAACCAGCTCAGTCTTCATCCTTTCATTACCTCAGATTCATTCAAAACACAAGTCAAAATATATTAAGAGAAAACTAGATTCACCTTTAAAAATAGTGGGCGAACAACACAAAAAGTAGCTATTTTATTGGCTAGTCAGCATATCAGCACGTTCAACAGAGATGGAGTACGAGGTCAAAAGTGCCTATTTCCCATGTATTGATGTGTATAAGAACGATGGTCACTATGAAAATCCTGCGTCAATGCCTCACCTGTTCAGTTTCCCGCTCCTCAGCTAACAACCCTCGGGGTAGCCGTCGGAACGGGGTTTTGGCCGGGAAAAGTGTACGGGCTGCTTTGTACGACTATTAGTAGATATAATTTTCAGTAGAGTCATTTCTTGGAGTCCGTTGACAAATTTCTTACTACCTTTTTGCTCGCTGGATTTGATAACCTGGACCATTGTAAAGATACAAATAGCTCCACGCCCACTCTGGGAAAGACGGCTAACTTTCTAGAGACAAAATTATTGAAAAAGTCGCCGCCGACATCTTGCAACCATAAAATGTTATATCTCTGGAATCATGATGAGTTAGAAAGGGACGCAAATGAGGTTTCATTGCTTAGTAATTGTGACATTTACAAAGCCACTGGAATGGTCAATGTCACAGTTTAGGGATAATTTGACCCACTAAATCCAGGGATCGGCCACTGTCCCCAATCCTGAAAAACATGAATATAATATCTTCGTGCACAAGATAGCAGATGGATAGGTGGAGGTTGTCTTTCCACCTATTCTTCGCATGATAACAAATTGGCAATTATTAATTTAGAGCTTCAGGGACATCTGGACATCACATTTTCAAGTCATGATACGGGGAATGGGGAAAAACAAGCTGTTATTGTTAGATCTATAATTCTGGTCATAATTTCTCCAGCGCATCGCATGCCAGAAAAACGAAATGGCAAAAAAAAAATTATAATGTAATATTAATTCTATCTGCCCCTTTAGTGCATCGCTTGCCCGTCTGATGGGCATCGGACTGAGAGTGACTAAAAGAATGGTAATAGAAAGCCAGGAAGAGTTACAAGACAAGCTTGAGATGAATACAAGGCATTTTACTCGGTGCGAAAAGTGCACTGCACAGAGATGACCAGTTTGGAAAACATACACCTGAGAAGCGGGAATTCCATCGGGAAAAACGTCTTTAATTGGAAGAGAACGTGATCACGTTTCAACAGTACATTGAAAAATGTGGATTGGGAGAAGGGACCTAAGGGTGCACCCCTGCACAGCACTGCTTAGCATAATTATCCACAGCAAGCGCACCAAGCTTGCCACGCTGAAAAACGCCAACAGAACACCCCGAGAACATCGGGAAAGAAATGAACGCATCAAGACTTCATCAGATCAACAAGACCCTCCGCCAGAGCCCAGTGCCACCCAAAAGGCTCCGCTCCCAAGCATGGGTGTCCTTCCATCGATAAGACTATGTGTGTGTGGTGCATGAAAGTGGGATACAAGAGTTAGTAATCGCGACAAGCAGATTGAACTTTGTATCAACAGTAGAGCCGGACTAAACTTAAAGGCTTAATACTGTCCTTTGGTGGAAAATGACGCACTGAGATTGAGACTGACACTTGATTGCATCCATCCCAGATAGCCAAACAGATGGGGGTTTGGAAATCCGCTACCATCGCTCGTGCTGGCGCAAAAAATATCAGCACCCCAAAACCCCTTTCAGATGCAAGTACTCAACATCTGCCCCCGCGCGTAAACCTCCGAGAGGCCCAGGCCCCTTCTTCCATCATCTTTTGGGAAATTTAAAAAGCAGCGTGTTTAAAATGGGGAGTGACTAGTGACAATGAAATTGTTTATTTCACATAATATATAAATACAGAACACTAAACACTTTAATACAGTATACAACACATTATACCACAACGTGTTTTTTGCAAAATATAGAAAATAGAAGTGTAATACATAGTTAAAGCAGAGAGCTTCACAGAGAGCGTCACTGGGCCGCGCCATTTGGATTTTGAACAGGTGGCGCCGCTATGCGGATGGTGCATCCCGTCAAAGTGTCCCCAATGCTTAAAAATTTTACTGGCACGGTGTTGTGCCTTTTAAATACCCAGACGCAAATAAATATATGAGTATAAGCTAAAATAATGAACTGAAGTGGAATTGTTTGGATATTTATTTTTTGTATACACCTTTTGTCTTTTGTATTTGATAGCGAAGCCCGTCACTCCAATACACGTCTCCATCACCCCTCTCCACCCCAACACATTTTTTTTTGGCGAAGTCAAAATGGGTCATTGTCATGGACATCATTTGCTGGTGACTTACAACTAAATATAATGTTTAGGAAAAGTACCAAAGTTACAAAGGCATAATAATTCACTAAATTTCCAGTCAGTCGCTTGTTGCTATTTGAAGTTTGTGGTGGGGGAACCACTTCCTTTTATTAAAATTGTCCTAAAATTTTACTGAGTCAATTTTTCATCACACCGCAGCAAATGCGAGGGTGTGTAATAAAATAAAAACTTTTGGGCCACCCCTAATATATAAGTATAAAAGCATATTATATGAGTACACACAACCCTCGTTTTCCCGGGCCTCCATTTCCCGATATCGGATTTGCCTGACAAAATCCGAGGTCCCGGGGGTATGTCAGAGTCCCGGACAAATGCCTGGGCCCAGTCCGTAAAAACGACAAATTGTTCCGGCGGTCCGAGCGTCTCCCCGTCCCCCCGGTTAGTGTCTGCGCCTCCCGCCAGATGGCAGCATGGTCAGCGGTCGTATTGTTTACATTTGGGCACAAGACACTCACCCTTCACCTGCACCGCCTCCGTCAGTCCCCCGACCCCCACTGCCCTGGTGGGAGGAATGTCTCGAGACTATTGAACACTTTCTGCGCAGTGTCCGCGCTTTTCCACTCCCACCGTTGTAGTGCTACGGTTACATGACCTTTCGAGCGAGATTTTCGAGCGAAGACTTTTGAGCGAAATTTGGACGTTCGAGCGAAAGACTTGGGGGAAGGCTTTCGAGCGAATGACTTTTCCGAGGAAAAAACATGGCGAAATGCTTTTGCAAAGAGATTCGGGCGAAAGCTTTTTAGGTTTGGTAGAAATCCAAAAACACCGCCATGGGAAAAAATAAGGGGACTAAGGGAAATTTGTTTTATTGCTTTTTATTTTTTCGATTTTCTTTTGAAAAATTTTGTAGATCTGTCCCAACCCAAAACCGGGACTGCCCGCCCAAAAAAACCCGGCACAAAAGAATTTGTTTATCTTTTTTATATTTAAGGGAAAAAACTTTTCATCGCCTTACCTTCCAACATCTTGGCAAGGGGGGTTACCCTCCCCCCCTCACGGACAAAATTTTTTCTTTTTAAGAAAATAACCTTCCTCCGCCCTAGCCGTCTGAGGGAGGGCCTTCCCCGTCCACTCCTGGCCGGCG
>JACEEZ010000639.1:22500-27500 GCA_016584305.1 Chionoecetes opilio | reverse complement strand
GAAGGAAACAATGATAAAGAAAGAATCCAAATATAAATTCTCTCTCTCTCTCTCTCTCTTCTCTTCCTCTCTCTCTCCTCCCCTCCCCTCTCTCCTCCTCTCCCCCCCCTCCCCCCTCCCCCCCTCTCCCTCTCCTTCCTCCCTTTTCCCCCTCTCCCTCTCTCCTCATCACCCCCAATCAATCACCCTTAAAGGCGCCGTAGAAAGAAACATTGCAAAGGGTAAGGGTAAGGGTAAGGTAAAGGTAAGGAAGGGTAAAGGGTAAGGGAAGGGGAGGGGTTTAAAGGGGAAATGGAAGGGTAAGGGGAAGGGTAGGTGGTAAGGTAAGGGTAAGGGTAAGGGGAAGGAGGAAGGGTAAGGTAGGTAAGGGTAAGGGAAAGGTAAGGGTAAGGGTAAAAAGGGTAAAGTAAACAAGGCTGACATCTTCTACTACTACTTCGGCCAACTTTACTATCCGCCCCCCCCCTTTCCCCCTCTTCCCCTTCTTCTTCTTGCCCCCCACATTATCCCTCCTCTTGCCCCCCCTTCCCCCTCTTTCTTGTTCCCCCCTTCCCCCTCCTTCTTGCCCCCCCACCCCCCTCCTCGTCTTTAACTGGGCCCAAAGCGTAAATTTTGGTCTGGCAGCTGTTACGGTCTGTATGTAATCCGTGTGTGTGTGTGTGTGTGTGTGTGTGTGTGTGTGTGTGTGTGTGTGTGTGGTGTGTGTGTGTGTGTGTTTTTGTGTGTTGTGTGGTGTGTGTGGTGTGTGTGGTGGGGTGGGTGGGTGTGTGTGCGTGCCGGGGTTTGCGTGGGGGTGCACAATGGAAAGGAATGGGTGCTGTGTGTGTGTGTGTGTGTAGAAGGCAGCAACACCAGTCCAGTCTACCCTAATCAAGCAGGTCGCATCATGTGTTAGTTCTTTCAACAGCCTGCTTGACCTGCATTGATTAGCCTGCTCCTGCCCCCAATCTGCCCCCAACCCGCTGGCCCACAATGCACCTGTCACCCACGCAGGCAGGTTCAAGGCAGGGCAAGGTACACACCCATTACCCCTTTACCCATCAACAACAACCCACTATCCATTCACCCATTAAAAACAACAACAGCCCACTCTCCATTCACCCATTAACAACAACAACCCACTATCCATTCACCCATTAACAACAACAACCCACTATCCATTCACCCATTAAAAACAACAACCCACTCTCCATTCACCCATTAAAAACAACAACAACCCACTATCCATTCACCCATTAAAAACAACAGCCCACTCTCCCTTCACCCATTAACAACAACAACCCCCTTATCCCCCTTCACCCACTTAACCCAACAACAACACCCACTCTCCTTCACCCATTAAAAAACAAAAACCCACCCCTTACCCCTTCAAACCCATTAAAAACAACAACACCCACTCTCCTTCACCCATTAAAAACAACAACCCACTATCCATTCACCCATTAAAAACAACAACAGCCCACTCTCCATTCACCCATTAACAACAACAACAGCCCACTCTCCCTTCACCCATTAACAACAACAACCCACTCTCCACTCACCCATTAAAAACAACCCACTATCCATTCACCCATTAACAACAACAACCCACTCTCCCTTCACCCATTAACAACAACAACCCACCCCCCTCCCATTCAAACCCCCTTACAACCAACACACCCACTTCCATTCACCCATTAACAACAACAACCCACTCTCCATTCACCCATTAACAACAACAACCCACTATCCATTCACCCATTAACAACAACAACCCACTCTCCATTCACCCATTAACAACAAAAGCAACAACAACAACAACGTGACATAAATAAACATGAGGAATTGAAAAAAAAAAAAAAAAAAAAAAAGGGGAATCATTTTCATATTTTCTGGTTTGCAGGCAAAGTAATTGGATCTCTAAAAATACACACGGAGAAGAAAACACGAAGAATAAACTGTTCTAGACAATCCTACATAGACATTATTATTATTATCATTATTATTATCATTCTTAGGCTATTATCATCGTTTTTTTTTCTCTCATATTTGTTATCATTAAAAAGACACCATTATTTTGCTCTAGACAATCATACATAGACATTATTATTATTATTATTATCATTCTTAGGCTATTATCAGTTTTTTTCTCATATTTGTTATCATTAAAAAGATACACCATTTGCTTTTACGATTAGATTAACAATGATTCTTTTATTATAACGAGTACAACGAATTTCACCAATCATACATAGACATTATTATTATTATTATTATTATTATCATTCTTAGGCTATTATCATCGTTTTTTTTCTCTCTCATATTTGTTATCATTAAAAAGACACCATTATTTTGCTCTACACAATCATACATAGACATTATTATTATTATTATCATTATTATTATCATTCTTAGGCTATTATCATCGTTTTTTTCTCTCATATTTGTTATCATTAAAAAGACACACCCTTTGCTTTTACGATTAGATTAACAATATGATTCTTTTATTATAACGAGTACAACGAATTTCACTTTATTTTCCATGCATATACTTATTTTTGTACATTTAGTTAAGGTCATTAAGGGATAGGAGTTAGTATAGATTTTATTAATATTTTTTTCACTACTACAATTAGAACAATTACGTTTTTATGTTTTATCGATTTTACGTGTTTTTATCGATTTTACGTTTTATCAATTATGTTTTTTGCACATTTAGTTAAGGTCATTAAGGGATAGGAGTTAGTATAGATTTTATTAATATTTTTTTCACTACTACAATTAGAACAATTACAATTAAAGGATAGCAGTTAGTAGTAGTTGTTTTATCACTACTACAATTAAAGGATAGTAGTTAGTAGTAGTTGTTTTATCACTACTACAATTAAAGGATAGCAGTTAGTAGTTGTTTTATCACTACTACAATTAAAGGATAGCAGTTAGTAGTAGTTGTTTTTTCACTACTACAATTAAAGGATAGCAGTTAGTAGTAGTTGTTTTATCACTACTACAATTAAAGGATAGCAGTTAGTAGTAGTTGTTTTTTCACTACTACAATTAAAGGATAGCAGTTAGTAGTAGTTGTTTTTTCACTACTACAGTAAGCCTATATTATCTTTCATTAGCTTTAGTACTATTTTTTCCTTTATATCACGACTACAGTAAGTATATATTCTCTTTTATTTGCTCTAGTAGTTGATTTCATTTTTAGAAGTTCATTTACTCATGTATGTATAATATGTTGTTTTTATTTACTGTATGACTTCGGGTGCAAATTAAATTATTACTATTATTATTATTATTATTATTGTTAGTAGTAGTAGTAGTAGTAGTAGTAGTAGTAATAGAAGTAGTAGTAGTAGTAGTAGTAGTAGTAGTAATAGAAGTAGTAGTAGTAGTAGTAGAAGTAGTAGTAGAAGTAGTAGTAGTAGTAGTAGTAGTAGTAGTAGTAGTAGTAGTAATAGAAGTAGTAGTAGTAGAAGTAGTAGTAGTAGTAGAAGTAGTAGTAGTAGTAGTAGTAGTAGTAGTAGTAGTAGTAGTATAGTAGTAGTAGTAGTAGTAATAGAAGTAGTAGTAGTAGTAGTAGTAGTAGAAGTAGTAGTAAAGTATAGTAGTAGAGTAGTTAGAGTAGTAGTAGTAGTAATAGAAGTAGTAGTAGTAGTAGTAGTAGTAGTAGTAGTAGTAGTAGTAGTAGTAGTAGTAGTAGTAGTAGTAGTTATTATTATTATTATCGTTATTATTATAGGCAGAGGGTCGCTTCTAGTCCCTTGTAACCCAGCGGCGGAGACTGTAGCCTGTAGCCCCTCCTCCTAGTCTCTCAAAGTTGTGAAGGCAAGAGACTATATTGATCAGCTCTCTCTCTCTCTCTCTCTCTCTCTCTCTCTCATCTCTTCTCTCTCCCTCTTCTCCTTTTCTCTCCCTTTTCCTCTCTCTCCTCTCTCTCCTTTTTTCCCGCGGTCGCCTCTTCTTTGCTCCCCCCCCCCCCCCAAAAAAAAAAAAAAAAACCCCCCCCCCCCCCCCCCCCCCCCCCCCCCCCCCCCCCCCCAAAAAAAAAAACCCCCCCCCCCCCCCCCCCCCCCCCCCCCCCCCCCCCCCCCCCCCCCCCCCCCCCCAAAAAAAAAAACCCCCCCCCCCCCCCCCCCCCCCCCCAAAAAACCCCCCAAAAGACCACCCCAAACCCCCCCCCCCCCCCCCCCCCCACACAAAAACCCCCCCCCCCCCCCCCCCTTTTTTTTTTCAACCCCCCCCCCCCCCCCCCCCCCCCCCCTTAAAAACAAAAAAAAAAAAAAAAATTTTTTTTTTTTTTTTTAAAAAAAAAAAAAAAAAAAAAAAAAAAGGGGGGGGGAAAAAAAAAGGGGGGGGGGAAAAAAGGGTTTGGGTGGGGGGTGGGGTTTTTGGGGTTGTTTTTTGGGGGGGGGGGGGGGGGGGGGGGTTTTTGGGGGTTTTTTAAATTTTAAAAAAGGGGGGGCCCGCCCAAACCCCCGGGGGGCCCGGCCCCCTCCCCCAGCCAAAAAGGGGCGAGCAAGGGCCCCCCCCCCCCCCCCCCCTCCCCCCTCCCCCCCCCCCCCCCCCCCCCCCCCCCCCCCCCCTTTTTCCCCGGCTCCCCCCCCCCCGCCCCCCCCCTTTTTCTCCCCCCCCCCTTTTTCCCCCCCTTCCCCCCCCCGCCCGCCCCCCTTCCCCCCGCCCCCCCTCCCCCTCTCCCCCTCTTTTTTTTCCCCCCCCCCCCCCCTCCCCCCTCCCCCCCCTTCTCTCCCCCCCCCTCCTTCCCCCCTTTCCCCCCCTTCCCCCCCCCGGGGCCCTCCCCCTCCCCCCCCCTCTCCCCTTTTCCTCTTCCCCCCCCCCCCCCCCCCTCCCCTCCTCCCCCCTCCCCCCCCCCCCCCCTCCCCTTCTCTCCCTTTCCCCCCCCCCCCCCCCCCCCCCCCCCCCCCCCCCCCCCCCCCCCCCCAACCCCCCCCCCCCCCCCCCCCCCCCCCCCCCCCCCCCCCCCCATCTTTTTTTTTTTTTTCCCTTTTTTCCTCTCT
>JACEEZ010000639.1:12500-17500 GCA_016584305.1 Chionoecetes opilio | reverse complement strand
ATCACGCTTTTCAGGAGCTTATATCTTTGGAATCCCGCTTCCGATTGACAAGCAGTCTTCGCCATCTGATATGCCATTCAATTCCTATTTGTGCTTGACATGTTTTGTCTCACGTGAGGGGTCAGCATGGCGCGTGGCGCGTGCCGCGTGAGGGGTGTCAGAAAACGTTATCTTGCTATAGCTGAGAAACGGCTGTACCGACTAAGTTGAAATTTGGTGTGTGGTTTGAGACCACACACCTAGCAATGTCACACAGCTCAAACTCCGGGTGACGCCGACGTGCGAACGTGAGGCGGGTTTCTACGGGCTCGCTCGTCCTTCGCCGATTAAGGCGTCTTACTGGTAGTAGTAACACTAATAACAATAATAAATAATACAAAATTAAAAAGACAAAACCACATGAGTCACGCTTTGCTATCCACCACCACCACCACCACCAATACCCCCACCACCACCACCACCCCACCACCACCACCACCACCACCTTACTCACTCATTCACTCACTCAACTCTTGACTCACATTCTCACGCGCTCAATGACGTACGTACAAACATCCTGTAAGCGTTCATTGGCTAACACACCCCACACACACACACACACACACACACACACACACACACACACACACACACACACACACACACACACACACACACACACACATCACGTGAAGGTATTTCCGGTCACTCACACTTACACACCTATGGAATAATTACTTCATAAAAAAATTCCACGAAAAAAAACTGGCATGCATTTCTTCTCTTCCTATTTTTAATTTTTTTTATTTGAATATCAGAAATAGGTCTTATAAGTGTATTTTCTCGTGTCAGAAATGAGAGAGGTAGTGAGGAGGATTTTGAGGTGTGAGGCAGGTAGTGAAGGAGGTAGTTGAGGTGTGAGGCAGGTAGTGAAGGAGGTAGTTGAGGTGTGAGGCAGGTAAGTTTGAATGGAGGCTAGTGGGAGGTGTAGGGTGTGAGGCAGGTAGTGAAGGAGGTAGTTGAGGTGTGAGGCAGGTAGTGAAGGAGGTAGTTGAGGTGTGAGGCAGGTAGTGAAGGAGGTAGTTGAGGTGTGAGGCAGGTAGTGAAGGAGGTAGTTGAGGTGTGAGGCAGGCAGGTAGTGAAGGAGGTAGTTGAGGTGTGAGGCAGGTAGTGAAGGAGGTAGTTGAGGTGTGAGGCAGGTAGTGAAGGAGGTAGTTGAGGTGTGAGGCAGGTAGTGAAGGAGGTAGTGGTGGGGACGTGAGGCCACAGAGAAAAAGGATAAATGTCAAGTATTTCAGTGACCTAACTAAATATGCTGGGTATATGCTAGGTGTTTATGAAGGAATCACATGCACACAAAAAAGCTAAAAACACTATTTTTTTCTCTTTTTGATTCTTCCTTATTTTGGTTGACGAAGTAAATGGGGAGGATATGGAGACAAAGACCCATTACTAAAGGGGGCACGGAGGTAAAAAAGCTTCAAAAACACTGATATAGACTGTCTTTTCACCTGTCAGAAATTAGGGCAGGTGTGAGGCAGGTAGTGGGACAGTAATCAAAGAGGGAAGGATCTAAGCAGAGGGAAGGCACAGTGAAGGTGAGACGAGAGAGAACCAGAGAGGGAGATACCAGGGAGGGGGGGGGGAGTCACCCATCAAAAGGTCAAGGTTACATGCTGAAAATTTAAGTCTGCCCAGCCACATTACATCGAGCTGGCTGCTGCAGTGTGTGTGTGTGTGTGTGTGTGTGTGTGTGTGTTGTGTGTGTGTGTGTGTGTGTGTGTGTGTGGTGTGTGTGTGTGTGTGTGTGTGTGTGTGTGTGTGTGATTCTTAATGTCACACAGTATTTATTTTATTTAATAGTTCCTGTATTGTGTCCATGTTTGTCTGCCTGATTGTACGTCTCTCTCTCTCTCTCTCTCTCTCTCTCTCTCTCTCTCTCTCTCTCTCTCTCTCTCTCTCTCTCTCTCTCTCTCTCTCTCTAAACACGAGATACATTACATACATAGAACTTAATACATAATCAAACATAGTAGTAGTAGTAGTAGTAGTAGTAGTAGTAGTAGTAGTAGTAGTAGTAGTAGTAGTAGTAGTAGTAGTAGTAGTAGTAGTAATAGTAGCAGCTGTAGTAGTTGTAGTTGAAAAAGCAAAAGCACCTACTACATTTCATGCTACTGATAATAATAATAATAATAATAATAATAATAATAATAGTAATAGGTAACTACTACTATTGATAATAACAATAATAATAATGGCACACGGTATAGCAGTGATATTGAGAGTCCGCTGAAAAGAGAGAGAGAGAGAGATACGAGAAGGGAAAGGGAGGAGGAGGAGGAGGAGGTGGAGACGAGACAGGAGGGAGGGAGGGAGGGAGGGATAGAGGGAAGGGAAGGAGGAGTAAGGAGGGAGGAGGGAGGGGGGAAGGGGGTATATCACTGGCCTAGTGACGTCACGCGCATATATATTTTGGTCAACCTGCTCAAGAGAGAAAGATCGATTCCCAGCAAGGTGATCCACGGCGCTCCCAGACCTTAACCCCCCTTTACCTCCTCCTCCTCTCTCCTCCTCCCCTCCTCGCTCCCCTCTCCCCTCCCTCCTCCTCTCCTCCTCTACCACCGCCTATTTCGACAACACTAAGGGAACTCTATGCACAACATGATCATCACAAACCCACGCCGCCCGAAAAGCTTTACTACTCTGCTGTTCTACTACTACTCTATTATTCAACTACTACCTACTACTGCCTGCTCCTTTTCACTCCTACTATTACTGCTCTACTCTATTCTGCTTTCACTCATTATTACTAAAGACTACTACTACTGGGTACTACTACAATATGCTTCTACACATTAACCCTTTACCTTTACACTATACTATTTCTGTTTACTACTACTACACTACTATACTACATATGACTATACTACTACTCTGCTACTTACTACTATACATACTACTTTTACTATACTATACTGCTTCTATACTATTTGCTTTTACTACTTTACCTACTCTATTTCTTTACTACTACTATACTACTACTACTACTACTACTCACACCTAGTACTACTACACAACCTACATAAACCCTACCGCTAAAAACTAAACTAACAAAATGAAAAAGAAAAGAAAAAGAAAAAGCCTCCTCCTCACCCACCCATTCACATCCTCCATAACCAAAAAAAACACACAAAAAAAACCACACAGACAAGCAATAAACACAGTCCCGTCACTATAAAAAGCTGAATCACTCACACAGTCACACCCATTCACAACCACCCTTTACTATGCCCCCCCTTCCCTTTCCCCCCTACACACCCCCCCCTACATCACCACTGGGAAATGACTACAGCCCATGAGTATTTCCCTAGGGCTGTTCTCTTGCCTAACTCATGCGCCTAGGGGGTTTAAATGGCGAGGTTTATGTATATTTCAGCCCATCGTGTTTTCCTCCATCATGCTATCTCGTAAACCCTTGAGTAAAGAGTCGATATTTCCATGTTTTATTAATTGGATTTATCTGATTTGGGTTGATCAATATTGGATTTGTGATTATTTTTTTGAGCTTGAGGTAGTGAGATGATTTATTTATGTGTGTGTGTGTGTGTTTCTGTGTGTGTGGGTGTGTGTGTGGGTGTGGGTGTGTGTTGTGTGTGTGTGTGTGTGTGGGTGTGTGTGTGTGGGTGGGTGTGGGTGTGGGTGTGGGTGTGTGTGTGTGTGGGTGTGGGTTTCTGTGTGTGCGTGTGTGTGTGGGTGTGTGTGTGTGTGTTTGTGTGGGTGTGTGTGTGTGTGTGGGTGTGTTGGGTGGGTGTGTTGTGGGGGGGGGGGGGGGTCTGTGTGTGTGTGTGTGTGTGTGGTGTGTGGTGTGTGTGTGTGTGTGTGTGTGTGTGTGTGTGTGTGTGTGTGTGTGTGCGTGTGTGTGTGTGTCAATATTACAGGTTTATTACGATCATTCAGTCTTAACGATACTATCTATAATTGATATATAAGACCAATAAACGTCGAGCCATTAACATTAGAGACGTATAAGTAAACGATAATATGACTGTAATGGTATAGATGAGGCGAAATAAATGTTTAATGGCGTTTTTAGGAGAGAGAGAGAGAGAGAGAGAGAGAGAGAGAGAGAGAGAGAGAGAGAGAGAGAGAGAGAGAGAGAGAGAGAGAGAGAGAGAGAGAGAGAGAGAGAGAGAGAGGAGAGAGAGAGAGAGAGAAAAAAAAAAATAATAAAGATAGGAAAGAGAGAGAAGCAAAAACAGATCAGACTATAACATGGGGAAAAAAATTGATGTAAAAAAATGTGTTGATGTAAAAATTGATGTAAAAAAATGTGTTGATGTAAAAATTGATGTAAAAAAATGTGTTGATGTAAAAAATTGATGTAAAAATTGCTGTAAAATTGATGTAAAAAAATGTGTTGATGTAAAAATTGATGTAAAAATTGATGTAAAAAAATGTGTTGATGTAAAAATTGATGTAAAAAAATGTGTTGATGTAAAAATTGATGTAAAAAAATGTGTTGATGTAAAAATTGTTGTAAAAAAATGTGTTGATGTAAAAATTGATGTAAAAATTGTTGTAAAAAAATGTGTTGATGTAAAAATTGTTGTAAAAAAATGTGTTGATGTATAAATTGATGTAAAAAAATGTGTTGATGTAAAAATTGATGTAAAAAAATGTGTTGATTTAAAAAAATGTGTTGATGTAAAAATTGCTGTAAAAAAATGTGTTGATGTAAAAATTGCTGTAAAAAAATGTGTTGATGTAAAAATTGCTGTAAAAAATTGTGTTGATGTAAAAATTGATGTAAAAAAAATGTGTTGATGTAAAAATTGATGAAAAAAATGTGTTGATGCAAAAATTGATGTAAAAAAATGTGTTGATGTAAAAATTTATGTAAAAAAATGTGTTGATGTAAAAATTGATGTAAAAGAATGTGTTGATGTAAAAATTTATGTAAAAAAATGTGTTGATGTAAAAATTGATGTAAAAAAATGTATTGATGTAAAAATCGATGTAAA
>JACEEZ010000639.1:0-5000 GCA_016584305.1 Chionoecetes opilio | reverse complement strand
TTTATGTTGAAAAAAAAGATGGTTATTTCTTTGATTTATTTTCATGGGGTTGAAATTTGTGTAGGTTGTGTTTTTTTTTTTTTTTTTGTCTTTTCTCCTTGTTTTTTTTAGTCTTTTCTGCTTGGTTACGTTAATATGAGAGAGTGAGGTAAGGTAATATTGAGTCACTGCTAGGGTTACGAGTCACTGCTATCACGGCCAAACCTTGATTTTCGAAGTGTTTTATGAAATGTTTTTTGGAGAATTAGTTCTTGATGTAGAGGGAAAAAGACCATTCTCGTTGTGTGTAAAAAAATAATTGAGTTTCTTTCTTGTATCTCTTTTTATGGGGTTGAAATTTGTGTAGGTTGTGTTTGGTTTCTTTTTTTTTTTGAAGAGAACAAGGTAGTTAAAACGACCAAACCGAAGAATTAGGTCATCATAGATGGGGAGGGAAAAAGAGATAATTCTGGTTGTATATTGAAAAAAAGATGGTTATTTCTTTGATTTATTTTTATGTGGTTGAAATTTATGTAGGGTGTGTTTGGTTCTTTTTTTAAGGGAAGAAGGTAGTTAGAACGACAACCCAGGACAATTAGGTCTTAAAAGGGGAGGGAAAAAGAGAATTATGGTTGTATATTGAAAAAAAATACGGTTCTTATTATTTTCTATTTTTATGGTGTTGAAAAATGTGTAGGTTGTGTATGTATTTTTTAGTCTTTTGAACTCTTTTCTGCTTGGTTACGTTAATATGAGTTCTTAGTCCTCTTCTGCTTTTCATTCTTTTTTTATAATTCCTTTTCCCTTTCCTTTCTTTACCTCTTCTTTTTCCTTTTCATTTCCCTCCATTTTCTCTTTTTTTCATCATGGGGTAAATGAGTCATGCTATCCGGCAACCTGATTTTCGAAGGTTTTATAAAAATTTTTTTAGAATTAGCCTTGAATGGGGGAGAGAGAAAAAGAAAAGTTTTTCGTTCTTTAAAAAAATAATTGAGTTTCTTGTATCTATTTTGATGGGGTTGAAATTTGTGTAGGTTGTGTACATATGGTTCTTGTTTTTTTGAAGAGAACAAGGTAGTTAAAACGACAAAACCGAGGAATTTGCTCTTAAATGTGGTGGGAAAAGACCATTCTTGTTGTATGTGAAAAAAAAATCGAGTTTCTTTCTTTGATATATTTTGATGGGGTTGAAATTTGTGTAGGTTGTGTATAGTCTATTTTGTTAAGGGGGAAAAACCCTTCCCCCTTGTGTTTATGACTGATTTTTGATGCCGGGAAAAGGGGAAATACTACGCTTCTTCAAAAGTCAGCTTTTTTTACATAGTTAACCCTATTATAGGTAAAAGAGGCATAATTTTAAATGAGACCTTTAGATAGAAAGAATTTTTTGTTTTTTCAAAAAAAATTTGACTTAGGTTTTGTTTTTTTAGTCTTTAGTCTGTCGTCTGCTTGGCCCACCTACAGAGAGTGAGTTAATATAATGACTCACTGATAGGGCGACGAACTTACGAGTCATCAGAGAAATAAGAAAAAGTAGGAAGGGGAAAAAATAAATTCTGGGTTTGGGAAAAAAATTACGGGTTTTTCCTTGAAATTTTTTTCTTAGGGGTTTTTAAAAAGGGTATGGGGTGTAGGTATTTTTTGGTAGGGGGGTTGGTTTTTTGGTATTTTTATGGTATTTTTTATTGTATGGTATTTTTGTAGGTATTTTATTTTTTATTTTTTTTTTGTTGCTTGGGTTCGACATACTAGAGAGTGAGGTTTAAAAAATTGAGTACTGAAAGGGTTTTTAGTCACTGTATACGGCCAAAAATGGGAAACCTACCGGGGAAACACAATAGTCGCCATCACTCGCCACTGCCTAATGTCGCCCGGCACCTATTTACATTTTAGCATCATACGACTTTTATGTGCCTGAAGAGGTTCCCCGTAGTTTATATTATGTAAAACAACACTGTCTTCGTGGCACATAAAAAAACTGTGTGATGCTAAAATTTGTAATATATTGTACCTGGCGACATTAGTGCAGTGGCGAGTGACTGGCGACTATAGTGTTATCTACGGTAAGTATTATGATTATTTTAAGACTAACGCATTGTACTTCAGGATTTCTACTTCTGGAATTCTGGCTTGATTCACACAGTTATTATGGTGAGTCAGTGAAATGGTCCGAGTCACTGAAATGGTCTGAGTCATTGAAATGGTCCGAGTCAGTGGGATTTTAGGTCCATCGTTACGTAATGAGAGGGTCGGCAAGTAAGTCTCAGTGCTTCCTGGATAAAAAGGACGAGGAAAGGACGAGATTGTAGCCCTAAAGACTCCTGATACACGGGCGCGGACACACACACACACACACACACACACACACACACACACACACACACACACACACACAACACACACACACACGTGGACGACCTAAGATCATAGACTTACACAGGAAAAAATGACACAGGGACGATGTGGAAAGTGGCCAGCAGAAACACGGGCACCAGGTAGGCTAAGGTGCAGACGCTACACCACCACCACCACTACCACACACCACCACAGTTACCACACAGCCACAAATACCGACCGAAAAAAGATAAATGAGTCCCCGTTCCCACCGAGGCTGAGAGACGACTGGTGAGTAACCCCGGGGCGGGCGCGAGGCGGCACACCCGGGGGGACGGCAGGAGCCCCGCGGAAGATCAATAAGGCTCAAGGTCATCCCAGGGGGACAACACGAAACGAGATTCTGAGTCAAGCAAAGTTAAAGCAGCATCCACCTTCATCCACACGCCGGGAGGCCGTCACGGGGTGGATGCGGGTGCGGTAATGACTCAAGTGTGGCTGGTGACTCAAGGTGACTCATATAGTGTGGGTATAATGGTATTCCTCCCTTTCCCTTCCCCAGATGACTCCTCGAAAGACTCAACCCGCGGCGACATCCAGACAACTCACGGTTATACCTCTTGAGTCACCTCCTACCGGCGACTCACATGACTCTTGGTGACGTCGGACTGAAGTGACTCTTTAGTTATCGCCCCATCGCCCACTCCAAAGCAGGGAGGAAGGGCGGAGGAGAGGGAAAGAGGGAGGGAGTACAATCAGCCCCATACGGCGGGGAGCAAAAGTGGGTCACGAGCATCGGGGAGCAGCCGGCGCAAGGGGGCGAGGGGGGCAGGGGGGCAGGGGGGGCACAGGGGTGAAGGACCGAAAAAGGCCCTCTTGCACCCCCACCCCCCCTCCTCGTCTTCCATCTCGACGTCACCCCCACAGGACGAGACTCGGACCGGCATCCACCACCCATGACTAGTACAAGATAGGGTTGACAGGATTTAGAAACACGAAGACTTGAGGTTTGCGGCGCCGGTCGTGACATGGACGACACGACACCGCCACTTTGCAGACACACTTTTACAGACACTTTGCAGCACCGAGAATTATGACGATGATGGTGCGGGTGATACTGACAAATGATAGTAATGGTGATAATAGCAATACTGATAATATGAACGAAGTGATGGTGATGATAGTGATGGTGAAGGTGATGGTGGTGGTGAGGGTGCTGCCAACGCCTCGGGTACACACTAAAAACAACACAAGGACTTATTTACCAGGTGGCGGGAGGGCGTGACTGGCCTGACGAGGGGCACCAGGTGGCGGGCGTTCGGGCAGCGGCGTGGGCGTGAGGGCGTGGGGGCGGGGGCTGCGGGCGTGTGGGGGCCAGGTCCGCACCACACGAGACACTCTCACTACACAGAACAAGGGGCGGGAGGGAGCGGGTGAGGACACTGAGGCGCGGCCATCACTCCGCAGCCACGAGCCTCGCCGGGCGACTCCCTTCGGCAGGGCGCGTGTGGCACCGGCCTGGCCCAGCACGGGATCGAGGCTGGCCACACTCCACACAGGTCAACAGGGGGTCACAGGTCACACAGGTCACACACAGAGAGAGCAACGCGAGCGGTGTGGGGTGGCAGGTCGGTAAGTCTGGACCGGCGGGTCAGGAGAGACAGAGGTGTCTGCAACCCGCCTCCACCGATCAATAGAGACACGCTGGGCCGATCAATACTCCGCCTCGCAGCCCGCATGCCCCGTCCTCCCGGCGAGCATGTGCACTCACCCTTGCACGGAGCATGTGTACTGCCGCTGCCCCTGCCAGTGTGCACTTACTCCCCGTCTCCTGGCATGACCACTGGCCCACTCCCGAGGCTTGTAACTACTCACGGAACACCGGCCCCCCCTTGAGCGCCCCCCTGTCCCTGTATATGATGATAATATCCGTCAAATACGTGATTTCCCCAACCCCCCCTTTTAAATTTAAAACACGCAACCACGCAAACCCCAAAACACACAACACACACACACCACACACCACCCACACACAACACCCCCACACACACACACCCAAAAAACAAAACCCCAACACCCCATACAAACCCCTCAACACCCGTAGGCATTTCCCCCAATTTAAGGAGACCTGTGCCCAAAAAATTCACCCCCCGCCTCTCCCTTTCACTCTCCTCACGAACACACGGAACCATCAACCATAACACAAGTCTAATAAACCCAAATATTAACAAGCACACCAACACAAGCCTAATAAACCCAAATATTAAAAGCCCCCCACCAAACCAAAGCCTAATAAACCCAAATAATTTAAAAACACGGGACCCTTTGCCTTTCAACCCCCTACCGTTTTAGCACCAAACGTACCGCAACAGAAGAAAAAAAAAAACCATAAAAAAAAACAAAACCCCAAAATTTAAATCTCAAAACAAAAAACCATCTCCAAACCCAAAAACCCCCTCTCTAAGATTTCCCAGACACTAACAAACCCCTTGGAAAAATTACATTTCAAGAGCAGGTCTGTAATTCCTAAAACCTTTTTAAAGGCCCAAGCTAGAAACGTGAAAAATTTTGGTGGTGAGGATGAGATGAGGAGGAGGAAGGGAGGGGGGGGGGGGGGGGGGGGAGTGTTTTTAGTGACAAAGGGGTGAGGAAAGGAAAAGGGCAAGGAAGAGAGGGGGGGGAAAAAA
>JACEEZ010000637.1:0-7500 GCA_016584305.1 Chionoecetes opilio | reverse complement strand
TAGAGAATAGGACAGATGATAGTATAGTTAGGGGTAGTTAGGATAGAGGATAGTTAGGGCATAGAGAATAGGACAGATGATAGTATAGTTAGGGGTAGTTAGGATAGAGGATAGTTAGGGGAAGAGAAAAGGACAGATGATAGTATAGCTAGGGGTAGTTAGGATAGAGGATAGGATAGTTAGGATAGATTACAGGATAGTTAGGATGGATTACAGGATAGTTAGGATAGATTGGATATATAGAGATAGATAGTTATATAGGATAGTTAGGATATATAGATGATAGGATAGATAGAAATAGGATAGGAGTATCTCAGTGCTATGTTTGGCACGTCAAGGAATTTCCGAAGTGTAAAAGTATATCTGAGAAAGTTAAATGAATAGTTTATGAAGAAGAAAAACAAGCTGAAGAAATTAAGGTAAATTATGCTAATAAAAGATACTCAAACATATTCAATCTATTTGATCTCTATTTTATAACAACAAAAAGGCATAAATTATTTTAATTCCAGCCATGAGGGATGGTGATAAACGTTCACTTCATCAGGAAAACGTCAGCTACGCATCATTTATATGTAAATGAACCAATCGATCAGCAGTCAGTGCGAATCATGATAATTTTCGTTTATCAAATGTAACGCAAAGCTTTCGTTATACTATATATTTTCTCGAAAATTTTAGGATAATGTCAAATTTTTCTTGGCCATATATATTTTCCCATTCTTTTTCTACAGCTTTCAATATTTTTTGTGGATATTTTTATAAACCTTTCACAAAAAAGCTTCAGTTATGTTTAATATTTTCTCAAATATTTTAAGATAATGTCAAATTTTTCTTGGATATATATTTTCTTTCCAATTTTTTCCAATATTTCATTATTTTGGGGGATATTTTTATACACTTTACACAAAACTAAGAAAAATAGTTGCGATTTTGAGCTTTACTTGCATTCTACTAAAACTAAAAAAAATAAAAAAATAGGCAACTTAACTAAAGGAGATGAACCTGATAAAGCATTAACTAGATAGCTATAGAAGAAGACGTTTCATGATAAATAATCTACAGAAAGAACGAATAGTTGGATGACGGAATCTATAGTTCAATATATTTGCCTTTATCTCAAATACAAAAGGCTTATGGAACTGTCGCCGATAGGAACTCTCGCCGAAACACCAACCCAGAACTCTCGCCGACATTGGAACACTCGCCGACGTGTACATGGCGACAGTTCAACTTGTAATATATGAAAAAGAATTTAACCTAACCTAACCACATAACTAGCCTAACTATTCAGGCTATTGTTGGTATTTAATCCCTGAAGGCAGAAACACGGGTAATGGGAACACTCGCCGACGTGAAAAATAGGAACACTCGTCGACGTCGGCGAGTGTTCCTATCGGCGACATTTCCAGGTACCGTACTAAACATGTTTGATAATAAATATATGGGTCTATTTATTGTATTTATGTATTGTTAATTTCCTCTCATTCTTAAAACTTCCATGATCATTATTACCATCACTAATCATCCTGCTGTCTCTCCTAACATTGTGTCGAGTCTCTTACATATTGAAGAAAAAAACCATACCATCTTCATTTAACCTTACTCCAAAAAATATCGTATATCATAGTAAGAAGAACATCAGCCAATGGAGAAAAATACCATACGATCAGTTCAGTACAGTTGTGGGTCGGGAGTCAGGCCTTTTTCAACGGCACTCCCTGACGTGTTTCTTCTTGCTGTCTGGGTCTTTAGTTAGTTGTCTTCTCTTATTTTATCTTACTAGTTTCTTTCTCTTTCTTTCTTCTTATTTTCTCTGGTCATCCAAAAACTGTGGATTGTTCTTTTTGCTTCTTCCACATTCCCCTCTTCAAACAAATACTCCCCCACTATATCCTCTTCCTCCTTTGTAAGGTTGTGCTTCATTCAATATTCCTACAAAAATAAATAGTAAATCATAGCAGTAAGACGAACGTTAGCTAATGGAACAAAAATAAACTGATGCTGAAAATCTAGTGTAAGAAAAAAATGTTATCCAATAGAAAAAAAGTAAACACGTGGTAAAAAAAACTACTGTAAAAAGAAAAACAAGCTAGAAGAATGTTACCTAATGGAAAAACAAGCTAGAAAATGTTACCTAATGGAAAAACAAGCTAGAAGAATGTTACCTAATGGAAAAACAAGCTAGAAGAATGTTACCTAATGGAAAAAAAAGCTAGAAGAATGTTACCTAATGGAAAAACAAGCTAGAAGAATGTTACCTAATGGAAAAACAAGCTAGAAGAATGTTACCTAATGGAAAAACAAGCTAGAAGAATGTTACCTAATGGAAAAACAAGCTAGAAGAATGTTACCTAATGAAAAAACAAGCTAGAAGAATGTTACCTAATGGAAAAACAAGCTAGAAGAATGTTACCTAATGGAAAAACAAGCTAGAAGAATGTTACCTAATGGAAAAACAAGCTAGAAGAATGTTACCTAATGGAAAAACAAGCTAGAAGAATGTTACCTAATGGAAAAAATAAACTAGTAGAAGAATTTTATGGAAAAACAAGCTAGAAGAATGTTACCTAATGGAAAAATAAACTAGAAGAATGTTACCTAATGGAAAAACAAGCTAGAAGAATGTTACCTAATGGAAAAATAAACTAGAAGAATGTTACCTAATGGAAAAACAAGCTAGAAGAATGTTACCTAATGGAAAAATAAACTAGAAGAATGTTACCTAATGGAAAAACAAGCTAGAAGAATGTTACCTAATGGAAAAACAAGCTAGAAGAATGTTACCTAATGGAAAAACAAGCTAGAAGAATGTTAACTAATGGAAAAACAAACTAGAAGAATGTTAACTAATGGAAAAACAAACTAGAAGAATGTTACCTAATGGAAAAACAACCTAGAAGAATGTTACCTAATGGAAAAATAAACTAGAAGAATGTTACCAAATAAAAACAAACTAGAAGAATGTTACCTAATGGAAAAATAAACTAGAAGAATGTTACCTAATGAAAAAACAAGCTAGAAGAATGTTAACTAATGGAAACAAACTAGAAGAATGTTACCTAATGGAAAAACAAACTAGAAGAATGTTACCTAATGGAAACAAACTAGAAGAATGTTACCTAATGGAAAAAAAAAGTAAACACGTGGTAAAAAAATCCACTGCAGGAGTAAAAAGTTTGTAGAAGTCATTAGTTGGATTAAAAAAAGATGAAAAACTCGTGCGTAGTGGAAGAAGTGTGGATGGAAAAGCTAATTACGAACTGAGGGGGAAAAACGGCGAAAAAAACCAAAGGAGTAAGATTTTAAAGAATATATATGAGGGGAGAATGAAGCCATTTTGCCTTTTTTTGCTAGATGGTTTAAGTCCCAGAGAGAGAGAGAGAGAGAGGAGAGAGAAGAGAGAGGAGAGAGAGAGAGAGAGAGAGAGAGAGAGATTAATTCTTGGTTATCGCTACTCTAAAGATCAATTAAAGTTTTTTGAGAAGTTTTTTTTTGAGCCTAATCTGTCTTGCAAAGTTTCTTTACTCCTCACAAAGATAATTAGTTTCTTTCAGAAGTCTCTCTCCCCTCTCTCTCTCTTACTCTCTCCCTCTCTCGTTTCTTCTCTCCCTCCATATATTCCCCTCTCTCTCTCTCTCTCTCTCTCTCTCTCTCTCCTCTCTCTTCTCTCTCTTCTCTCTCTCTTCTCTCTCTCTCTCTCTTCTCTCTCTCTCTCTCTCTCTCTCATCTCTCATCTCTCTCTTCTCTCTCTCTCTCTCTCTCTCTCTCTCTCTCTCTCCATAAAAACGTTCGATTTCAATGTACATACTTTCTCCTTCCTGATCTTATCGCTCTCTCCCTTCCTCCTTTCCTTCCCTCCCTCCCTCCTTCACTACTTATTTCCTTCCTTCCTCCTTCCCTCCTTCTCTTCCTTTACCTCAATGCACGTCGGCATATATCAAGGACCGCCAAACACGGACATAGAATACCTTGTCCTCCTCCTCCTCCTCCTCCTCCTCCTCCTCCTCCTCCTCCTCCTCCTCCTCCTCTTCCTCCCTCCTCCTCCTCCTCCTCCTCCTCCTCCTCATCCTCCTCCTCCTCCTCCTCTCCTCCTCCTCCTCCTCTCCTCCATCCTCCTCTCCTTCCTCCTCCATCTCCCCCTCCTCCTCCATCTCCTCCTCCTCCTCCATCTCCTCCTCCCCTCCCTCCTCCATCTCCTCCTCCTCCATCTCCTCCTCCTCCATCTCCTCCTCCTCCTCCTCCATCTCCTCCTCCTCCTCTCCTCCTCCCTCCTCCTCCTCTCTTCCTCCCTCCTCCTCCTCTCCTTTCCCATCAAAACCCTTTGTTCTCCTCCCTTCTCCATCACTCTTTTTTCCTAGCCTTTTCCTCTCGTTTCCTCCACATCTCTCTCTCTCTCTCTCTCTCTCTCTCTCTCTCTCCCCTCTCGTCTCTACTTCGTCCTCTCTCTCTCTCTCTCTCTCTCTCCTCTCTCTCTCTCTCCTCTCGTCTCAAGGGAAGACATCCATCCCCTTTGACTTCGATTTTTCTAAAGGGGGAAACTACTATATATATTTGTCCCCCTCTTTTTCTTCTATTTTTTGTTCTTTTATCTTCCTTCTGAGGTATCGATTTTCCCCTCACTCTCTCACTCTCTCTCTTTCTCTCCCCTCTTTAAGGTCTTTTTGAAGGCAGCGTATGAATCCTGAGGGGTCTTGAGGGGTCGTTTGTTATTCACCCACCGTCTTGATCACGCACTGTACTCTTGATCGCCGGCTCTTGCCATCGCCTAAAGAGCCTCTGAGGCCTCATATACTTGCTCATGGGGGATAGTGTTCTCTCGCTTTTGGCAATGAGAAATCACGATCTTTGACCAAGAATCGATCCTATGTGTGTTGAATGCGTCGCCAGGAGAGTGTGTGTGTGTGTGTGTGTGTGTGTGTGTGTGTGTGTGTGTGTGTGTGTGTGTGTGTGTGTGTGTGTGTGTGTGTGTGTGTGTGTGTGTGTGTGTGTGTGTGTGTGTGTGTGTGGGGTGGTCCTGGTTTGTTTGCTATTTTTTATGTCTTCATGTATGTGTTTGTAATTGAGAGAGAGAGAGAGAGAGAGAGAGAGAGGAGAGAGAGAGAGAGAGAGAGAGAGAGAGAGAGAGAGAGAGAGAGAGAGAGAGAGAGAGAGAGAGAGAGATCCATTGCATTAAAACAATCTTCTATTTTGATGTGTTTTGTTACAAGGTCATTTTTTCCTCCCTTTGTTTCCTCTCGTTGCTAAAATTGCCTTTCAGACCGAGCTGAAAAATGGTGGAGAGGAATAATAAGATATTCTATATAAATAAATATCTAAAATGTTCTTCCTATGTATTCCTTTGTATTCCTTTGTATTTGTTGCTGTTATCCCTCAAATGTTCCTCCGTGCTTACTTTGTGCTTTCTTTCCTCAGGTACGTGGCTGAGTCCGTGTGTGCGTCCAGGTACTCAAGGTAGGGGGGAAACCCTTCTAAACCTAACCTTTCATTTCCTTATTGAGTTTATTGATATACTCTGTTCATTTTAACAAGACGAAAAATCCTGGCCCCTTGCTGGTTACTGACTGATATTTGATGCCAGGAGAAGGGTACGGTTCTTCTTAATTTCAGCTGTATTTTATCATAGTTAACCCTATTATCAGGTAAACATAGGCATCATTTCAAGCATGAGACCTTAAGATAGAATGGAATTTAGGCCTCGTTAAAAAAAATGGACTATAATACCCAATTTTTAGGTATTCTCTGATCTGATGATTAGATCTGAGTTAGTATTTTATTTATGTATTTGAAGGGATGTGTAAGAGGAGTGTGTTTTATATATATTTAAGTACGTAGACGCTGGGTGAATACTATAGTGGCAAGGTATCAATCGAGTTATAGTGTTTATGTATGTAGGTTCTCTGTCGGTGATATAGGGCATTAATTAACCCCTTGAGACCCAGAACGTAATTTCCATTGTAATGTGGCTATCATTAGACGATTTTTAGTGAATATAAGTATTATTTTATAGATATGACCTGTTTGGTATCTGTCCACTAGCTAATTTGGTATATTAACCTCTTCACGCCCAGATCTTTCCTTTACTATATAAAATTGTATGTTGTTAGCCACAAAATTACGAAAAAGTAGCTGAATATACCAAATTAGCTAGTGGGCAAGGATACTAAACAGGGTCATAGCTATAACAAATTGCTTACATTCACTACAAATCGTCTAATGACACCCAAATTACAATGGAAATTACGCTCTGGGTCTCAAGGGGTTAAGTTACTTTTCGTAAGTTTATGGCTAACAACATACGATTTTTATAGCAATGGAAAAATATGAGCGTGAAGGGGTTAAGACACCTTTGTTTTTGTGTCGTGTCTTGCCCTTAGCAAAATCTCGTTCTGAGTAGTGGTGTTCATGCGGCTTGGAAGAAGAACTTGTGTCGTGTAGAAGGATGGAAGGAAGGGAAGGAGAGAAGAAGGAAGGGAGGGAGAGAAAAAGGAAGGGAGGGAGATAAGAAGGAAGAGAGGGAGAGTAGAAGAAAGGGAGAAAGAAGGCAAGAAAAGGAGGAAGGGAGGGGAACATGCAAATTACGGGCAGGTTTTGGATGGATACCAACACGTTTTTATTTATTTTCTGGGAGGATAAAGAGAAGAAAATCAATAAGAATAGGTACTAGAAAACGCAATAGTGAATTTTAAGGAATCAAACACCACGTTGTAAAGAGATAGAAGTCGTGTGTGTGTGTGGTGTGTGTGTGCGTGCGTGCGTGCGTGCGTGCGTGCGTGTGTGCGTGCGTGCGTGCGTGCGTGCGTGCGTGCGTGCGTGCGTGCGTGCGTGCGTGCGTGCGTGCGTGCGTGCGTGCGTGCGTGCGTGCGTGCGTGTGTGTGTGTGTGTGTGACTGTGTGTGTGTGTGTGTGTGTGACTGGGTGTGTGTGTGTGTGTGTGTGTGTCATTTCAACCCATGGTCTTTGGGCCACCGCTAGCTGGCTCGCGATCGCCAGTTTCACCCCCTCAGTGCGAGCTTGGAGCTCATTATTACCGATCTTTGGGCAATGCTGGGACCTCACACACCACACCCCCCCCATCCCTTGCTCAAGGGGGACAGTAACCGCCCGAATTTGTCTAGTGAAAAAACCCGGGGGCGCGAGGATTCGAACCCTACCCTCAGAGTGAGAGACCAGAAACGTTATCAACCTGTGTGACTGTGTGTGTGGTATGTGTGTGTGGGTGTGTGGGACTGTGTGTATGTGTGTGTGTGTGTGTGAATAGAGAGACTGTGTGTGTGTGTGTGTGACTGTGAGTGTGTGTGCGTGTGTGTGTGTGCGTATAAAAGCCTAGCGTTGCATTTGTACAACGAAAGCCGGAATACCAGATGAGAAAAAAAATGAATTTTAGTGAAGGGATGGAAGAAACATGAGCGTGGAAGCGAAAAAAAAGGTGGGTTTGGGGGGGAGGAAAAAAAGGGGGGTTTTTTGGGGGGAAAGAAAAAGTTTTTTTTGGCTGGAATGG
>JACEEZ010000635.1:47500-116460 GCA_016584305.1 Chionoecetes opilio | reverse complement strand
TCGATTATATCTAAATATATATATCTATTATAATAAATATAATATATTATATATATATATCTATATATATATACTATATATATATATAGTATTATAAAGGTATATATATATATATATAGGTATATAATATATTATATATAGGTATATAAATATATATATATATTATACATAATTCAATAATATAAGCGCAAGTGTGTGTGGTGTGTCTGTGTGGTGTGTGTGCTATAGGTTCCGCCCCCGTGCGCAATCCCATCATATGGCAAGTTTTGGAACCAGGTTGACCAGGGAAGTTTTAAGCCATTTTGGGGATGATCCGATCACTTTTTTTTCTTTTTTTGCAGCCTATTAGCGAGAATTGTGAAAAAATGGGTTGCGAGAATTGAGGTAACCTTGATGTAGGGTGATGGGTAATGGGTGAGTGAAT
Source organism: Chionoecetes opilio (assembly GCA_016584305.1). Taxonomy (NCBI): domain Eukaryota; kingdom Metazoa; phylum Arthropoda; class Malacostraca; order Decapoda; family Majidae; genus Chionoecetes; species Chionoecetes opilio. Next base: position 116,036 of record JACEEZ010000635.1, on the reverse strand, counting down.
GGGTGGAGTGATGGGTAATGGGTGGGGGTGGTGGGTGATGGGAGGGAATAGGTGGGGGTGATGGGTAATGGGTGAGTGAATGGGTGTGTGGTGATGGGTAATGGGTGAGTGAATGGGTGGGGGTGATGGGTAATGGGTGAGTGAATGGTTGGGGTGATGTGAATGGGTTGGCGTTAATACATACATTTCTACATCCATGATTTCAGGAAAGTTAGAAGGGGCTATCTGGAGAGTCTGTGTTTGGTGGGCCGAAGGGCCCACCAAATCTTATCACAGGCATCACTATAAAAATCCTGCCTGCGCCACCACGGGCGATCGAAGGCCAACCATCACAGCCCCCAAGTGACCTCCAGGCCTACTATCCCAGTCCTGGAGGTCAAAAAAAAATTGTAAAGTGTTTGTGAATAAACAGGAGATAGAGATTCGAGCTCTTAAAAGTGGGGATGTCGTTTAAGTGAATTGCCTGGTGGGACACCTGCGAGCGGCTTACTTGGGGGGGGGGGGGCACCAGAGGGTGGCCTGCCTGGTGGGGCAAGTAAGGGTGGCTTACCTATTAAGACACCTGAGGATAGGGGATCGAAAGTAGTAGAACAAGGAGGGGCTTGTTCGAGGCTACAGAAAGATAACGCTGACCAGGTAGAGTGCAAGAATTCATTTCAGGTACTTGCGAGACTGCAAGAGGAGGAAAAGAAAGTAAAGGAAAAAAGGGTAGACGATACAATCCTACCCGAAGGTAAGATCTTGGTTGCTGGGGACAGTCAGGTTAGGTTCCTGGATAGCGAGTTTTGTGATAGAGACGGGAAGCGTTGGAAGCGGGTGTGTTTCCCAGGAATGGGACAGGTCATGTTAGTGGTAGGATAGAGGCGTGCATGGCAGACCAAGGGAACAAGCCCATCGTTTGCCTGAGCGCGGGAGGAAACGGCGTTGATCGTTAAAGGAGTGAAGAACTGCCGCGACGGTTCAAGGAGGCTGTAGATAAGGTTATGGATAGGGGTGGGATCCCTGAGGTGTGTAGTGTCCTTCCGAGGTGCACTGTTGACGACGAGTGGTACTCCAGGGCGATTGCTCTGAATTGCCGGCTGGCAATTCATTGCAAAGCCAATGGTTGGTCTTTGTCGATAACTGGGACCTCTCTTTTTCGGGCATAACAGCCTGTACCATAGGGATGGGGTACACCTTTCGCGGGAAGGGGTTTCAAATCTTGTCTGGATGCCTTGAAAGGGAAGTAGGTATCTTGCAGGCTTTTTTTAAGATAAATAGCATAGAATTGGACACTGGGGTCAGAGGATAGGAAACCAGTGACACTAGTAATAGTTTTAGAAGGCAGGAAACTGAAGGGATTTATAAGAAGAGAGAGAGGAAGGGGTTAGTTATAGCTATAGGGAAAATTGACATAAAGATGAGGAGTAACTTAAAGGTGTACTATACAAACTGTAGGACTATTCTAAACAAGACAGATTTACTGAGAGGAATAACTAGTGTAAAGATGTTGATATAATATGATTAACATAACATGGTTAGATAAGTCAGGCAAGGTATTTAATACAGAAGTTGAGATAGAGGGGTATAAATTATATTCCACAAGGACAGGTTAGGCAGGAGAGGTGGAGGAGTTGCACCTTATGCAATAGATACATTGCAGTGTTGTGTTAACAATATTATAAAAAAAACCAGTTGATAGTATAGAGTGAGTCATATGGGTGGAGGTTACGGAGGGAACTGAGAAAATGGTTTTGGGTATAGTGCATAGGCCTCCAAACTTATATAAAGAGGATTCAGTTCCTATATGGCAAGAAATAAGCAAGGCTTGTAGATATAATCGATTATGCGTGGTAGGAGACTTTACTCTTAGGAACATAGACTGGGATTTAATTGTAGGAGATAATGACGCAGAGGAATTGTTAAAACTAGTTCAGGATAACTTTTTAAAGCAAACAATCAAGGAGCCTACTAGGGGCTTACTATTCTAAGGGCCTACTATACAAGGAACCTACTATTCTAGATTTAACTGACAAACCGGGAAGATTTAGTTACAGATGTGGAAGTTAGAGGTCAGTAAGGTAATAGCGGTCTTTATGAAATTAGCTTTTGCTCAAAATGGTAAGTAGGATCTAGAAGTGTTAATAGGCATAGAGTACCTGACTTCAGAAGGGTTAATTATGTAGAATTAAGAAGACACCTGGAAGGGATTAACTGGGGATGTAGGATGGAGGGGAAGGTGAGGTCTGAGGCCCGATAGTCTGACGTCAGTGATAGATAAATTATTGAATCTGTTATTGCAAAATCATTAGAGAGCATTTAGAAAAGCATATTTTGGAAAGGGGTTTTTTAAAAAAACATGGTTTTCACCAAGGTAGTCATGTTGCCCAATTTTTATTGAGTTTTTATAGTAAAGTTTATGAGAACAATAATGAGAGGTTTATGATATATTACCGGGACTTTGTGGCATTCGACAAGGAAAACCACATGAAAAAACTATTAAATATAGTTAAGGCACATGGAATGAGGGGAAAAGGGTTCTCTTGGTTTAGATCTTGGCTAAAAAAAAGGGTTACAATTAAGGGTTCTAAACCTGAAAGGGGGCGGTAACAAGTGGGGTCAAAAAGGGTTTTTTTGGGACCTTCCATTTTTTATTTACATCACGACAAATAGGGGATTAGTATGATTTACCAAATTTTGCTTATATGGCGGGATTATTAATCACAATCTGATGTAAAATACTGTGGGGGAGACTTAATAAATTAAATAGTGGGAACACGTGGCAAGGTTTTTAATATTGAAAAATTTACGAAATAATTTTGGGTAAAAAAATCTGGAAATTGGTAACTAAACGCAATGATGCTGAAAAGATTAGAAGTGAAAAATAGGGGATGGCGGTAAGTCATACTCCCCAGGAAACAATGGTATTGGGCTAAAAATTTTTGGGAAAGGGTTTTTGGATTCTTACATGGAGTGAAATAGTAAAAGGCTAGGTTATTCTTAAGATTTATTTGGCTCTTTTTTGCCCACCGGGACTATGGGTTCGCTTTTGGCCCGTATTATAGGAGGATATAGCCGTTAAATATGCAGAGAGGATGCCCAAAAATTATACGGGGGGTGCGTAATTATAGTTTTGAAGATATTAAAGCTATTTAATTACACCCCCTCAAAGGCGTAGAGTAATGGGCTTTATAAAATTTTTTTAAAAAGGGGGAAAAGGGGATACAAAAAGGAGTTTGTAGGGAAAAGGTTTTACGGCTTGAAACCCAGGTGAACAAAAAGTAAGGATTCATACGGGAAAAGGTAGTTTTTAAAAAAAATGGGGAAAAAACTGGTTCACAAATTGGGGGGGAAGGGGGGGTGGAAAGGGAAATTAAGTCCCTAGGTTTTTATCAATCAATATAGAGCCTAAAAAGAGGCCCCCAAAAATTTTTGGGTTTGGGTTTAAAGGGGGTGTAGGCGGGTGGTCCGGCTGTTGGCGCCCCGGGAAAACCCTAACTTCGGCCCCCCCCTTTTTTTCCGTTTTACACAAAAAAAGTAAAAACACATATATTTTGTTTTTTAAAATATGAAATCAAAAATTTCCAATCTGTGCTTTCATTGACAATTAAAAATTCATTAAAACCAACCCTAAACACATAAATACCAAAAAATGAAAGAAACAAGTTAAACAAAAAAAATTTCAAAAAACAAAAAAAAGAAAAAAGGGTTTTTTGCCCCCCCCCCCCCCCACCCCCCCCGAAATTTAAAACACCCTTTGGAAATAAAAAAGGGGCCCTTTTCCGGCTTTTCAAGAACCAGCCAAAGAACCCAAGAGTTCAGGCTTCCATTGCGCACGAAAACCGGGGCCCGAGGAAAGGACGCGTAGGGGGACCGCAAAACCCGTGAACTTTCTCTACCATTGAAGGTGGGTAGTTGGGTAGATTTTTTATTCAAACAAACAAGGTCGTTGGGGCCCTTTTTCTCAGGGAAGGGTTTTTTCCGCGCACGAGGGGGAGGATGTCAGGGCATAAAAGAGGTGGTGGGGGCCAGGTTCCCCCGCATCAAAAAAATTGAATGACCCTTACATAAAGTGCGGTTTTCCTCTTTCTTCTTTCCTCTTTATTCCTTTCTCTTTTTTCCCCTCTTTTCCCCCGGGAAATTCCCCTCTTCTTTCTCCTTCTTTTCGTCTCTTTATTTCTTCCTCTCCTCCTCTCTTCTTTTTTCTCTCTCTTTTCCCTCCCCTCCGTTATTTTCCCCTCCCCCCGTTATCTCCCTCCTCCGTATTTCCCTCTTTCTTCGTTATCTCTTCTCTCTCTTTTCTCTCTTTTATCTCTCTCTCTTCTCTCTCTTTTCTCTCTTCTTCCCCTCTCCCCTTTTGCCTCCCCACGAGTATTTTGAAAAAAAAAAAGGGGTTTTTTTGCGTTCCTTTGTGACACGCGAACCCAACCTAACCCCAAAAACCCAACCCCTGAACTGAAAGAACGGGTTATGAACTTGGGGCACAAATGGAAGAGGCCTATACTAAAATCTTTTAAAAAAAATAGGACACATGAAGATCCCCCCCCCAACTGCCTTGGGGTGACTGTTTTCATGGGGTGAAGGGGTTTTAATACCCAGTTAGGTTAAGTTACAAACCAATGCCCTGGTTGGTGTTAGTGAAAGTGGGGGGTCGGGGGGGGGCGCCCCCTCAGTTGGCCCTGATAGTTTTGGTCAATAGGGTATTTGTCATTTTAAGTGGAAAAAGGGTTTGGAAAGACGGGGGTGGGGATCTTCAGGGGGGTAAAATTAGGGTGGGATCTTTTTTTTTCCAAAAAAAAAATTATTACTTTTCTAGCCGCATACCTGCTCGTGAACCCTACATACCTTCTTTTGGTCGCACTAAGATTCAGTAACCCTTGGACAACACTAACCAAATCACAATTTTTGTTTCGTAGCTAAAATAAGAAATTTTGGCCTGAAAAGGGGAATCAGCTGAGGGGGCAAATTACCATCCAGGGCAGCGGAAAATTAGCGGGGTTTACATACGCGGGTGAAAAAAAAATTTTGTGCCCCACCCCCTGAAAAAATTCCGGGGTGCCCCCTTTGTTTAGATGTCTTTTAAGTTAGCCTAAAAACTTGGGAAAAATTTCCCCAAATTTGGGGTTTCAAACCTAGGCAGTCAATACAACAAAGGAAACCTAAGATGTACCTCCAATCAAAAAATGGTTTTGTTAAGTTGAAATTTTTTTTGTTGCGGGCTACCACATTGCAAATTGCAATGATGCATGCTAGTACTTTTTAAATTTAGCTCCTGATGCTTATACCTTTTCTTATCCTTTTGTTTTGGCCCCGCACACCCCCCAACGGTGTAAAATTAAGACTAAGAGACTAACAAAATATAGGAAATTTGAAACGCTGAAAGGAAAAACCGAAAACGCGCCCCAAAAGTTCCTCCAATCGCTGATGGGCGATGCGCTCCCTTTGCCCCCTTTTTAGTTACAAGCATTTTTATTACACAGCCCCACCATAATTATATCCTGACATATACAAATTACAGACTATTATATACACTTTGTTTAATTTTATGTTATATTTTTTTATTATTATTATATTATTTTATTTATTATTATTATTTTATATTTTTTTTTTTTGGCACTCCAGCGCCCCTCGCGATGCCCCCGGGGCGTTTGCCCATGTCGCCCATCCCTAGGGCCCGGGCCACTGGAGTAGTAGTGTTGGTATCGGGAACTACCCGTGTGTCTCACGGCCTCTTGTAGCCCCCTTTTTTTTGTTTTTTCTTATGTACATAAATCAAAAATTAAAGATTTATCTTTTTTTATCTATTTAAAAAATAAACCAACTATAAAATGAAAAAAACTCAACGAGCTCCAAAACCCAGGTAACCCTTTATGGTAAGGCTGCATGGATTTTCCTTAAACCCTTTTCTATCTTAGATTTTATACTAACTTTCATGGCAAATAAATTTAATTGAATCCTATACACCTAGAAAGCTCTGTTTCATACTTAGTCGAGACATAGGGGTTTTTTTTGAAAAGACAAACAAAAGATTGGATGGGGTAAAATGGTGTAGTTGATGGATACTATTACAGGAACTATCAATGTGTGTCTATATAACACCTCTTGTTGCTTTCCCTTGTTTTATGTCTAGGTCTGATAACACAGCAATAAACATACCTATCAAATAAGATGAAAGAGAAAGGTGTCCATCCCAAAAGACCTATTGTTTGCCCACAATTTTTTCTTTTGGCTTGCGAGAGCTGTAAAATTGAAAACCCCTTTTCCGAACCCCATTTGGAAAACCGACCCAAGCAGCACGGGATGACACTGTTTTTAACAGCAAAAATAAACGGGGAAACCCCCGCAAGTTAGGTGAATTGTATGGCCCGGATCAAAATGGGGCCAGTTTCGTTTAAAACAGGACAAAAGGGGGTGGGAAACCCTTTTTTTTAAAAAGACCATGCTAAAATTCTTTTACGCAAATTTCCTAACTAACGAGATTTTATGGGCATTACAACTTTTAAAGTTATGCATTGTCTATGGGGGGACCCAAATTTTAAATAATGAGGCTACTATGATAAGAAAGTTAAAGAATACAGATTTTTTAAAAATAAATAATTTAAATTGGAAAAAAAAATTTGAAGGTCTTAAAAATAGAGGTGCTCTTATACATAAATTTGGGGGGGCGGTAGCGGAGTGGTTGGTTCCCGATGGTGTTCTCGGTGCCCAGTTCGTCCCCCAAGAAAACCAAAACCTTTTTGCACCCTCGATGGCCTAGAAAACCCCCATGCCCTGCCCATCAATTACCTTCGATTGCGATGTGGAGGACACAGGGTGGCGGCATGAGCCCTAAGCGTCATATAAAAATCCTGCCTGCGCCCCCAAAGGGCGAGGACCAACCCTCCCCAGCCCTCAAATGAACCCCAGAAACCTCCCTCCACCCCGGGTCACCACACCTAAGGGGCTATAGGGACAAAGTAAAAAGAAAAAAAGAAAAAAAAATATACGTCGTCTTAACACCCAAAAATCGGGAGTTTTAAAAAGTTTTTCGTGAGATTCTAGTGTTTACCCCAAACGGTGAAAATAAGGGAAGTTTAGAGTATTTTTAGGTTTGTATACATTGTTAGTTTTGTAAAACATTCTGTATGATTTTTTTACATACCATATGTTTCTTGATTAATGTTGAAAAAAAAGTGGTAAAATCCCCCGGGGCCAGAATTAACTGGGTTTTTAGATAAGTTTTAAATTTTTGAAGGAAAAAATGTTGACCCAATATTTTTCTCCCAGAAAAGGGGACAGTTTGGTAGGGAAAAACTGGCACCTGGGGTTATTGGACCTTGGCAAATTAGGCAAGGTGCTATTTTGCCCAATTTGTCTAATTTACGGGACTTACCCTTTTCGATTTTTTTTTATCCCACCGACTATCCCCGACAACCCTTTACTCTCCCTACATAAAAATAAAGAAAAGATAAAAAGGTTTTTCTCATACAATATCACAAAACCCTTTTTGTTTAAAATTAAAATAAAAGATTTTACAAAAAATGCAGTCATAACTAAGAGTTTTACCGTGCTTTATTCATACAAAATCGGGGGCAAGCCTATGATAGAATTGAAAAAAGTAAAAAACTTTTGGACAAAATTTTTTATATTTAATGAAGGCTGAAAGAAAAAATTTGAAAATTTCCCTTTGAGAAAACCCTTTTAAATTTTATTATTATTTATTGATTATTTAATTTATTGAACAATAAACTAATGAAATTTTGGTTTTTCAGAATAGCAATCACCCCCACATTGGGAACATACCCTTTCCTATCTTAAAAGTACAACGTGACAGTAGAAGGCAAAGGGTGGGGGAGGGGGGGAATATGAGGCCCCCCAGGCTTTTGGGTGGGTAAGGGGTGGAAAACTCTTCTGACCTGTTTGGGGAGCGCCTTACCCCCACTGAGGGCAACCTCTGCTGCTTCACCAACCTATCCTTAGCACTAGGGGTCCTATGGTTTACTCTCTTTGGAGTTCGATCTCTTTTTTTAGCTCCTTAAATGTTTAAACCCTTTGGGGGGTCCATTTTTACCATTTTAGCCCCTGATAAAACCCTTTTTTTTTTTTTTTTCTCACGCAAAAAAAATAATTTGAGGATGCGTGTAGGAAGTATGGTGGGACAGGTCAATGTGCTGCCCGTGTTACTCAGATTGTTTAGTTTTTTTAATAGATGAATAATATTCAAAAATTTTTCCATAGGGTTGCAGGTAAGACATCTTTTCGTCAAACAGCTTATTTTTTGGGATTTGTCCAAAAAAACATGTTTTTTTAACATTTTGTAAGATAATTCAATTATATTTCAGTCTTTGTTGATAGGGGATGTGTATTCTTTCTTAATAACAATTACATGGCTTACCCTTTCTGGGACAATTTTTTATAGTTTTTTGCGCTTGTGGGTTTCAAAAATCTCTTAAAAGACAGGGAAAATCTGTCCCTTAAGAATGGGGTTTTGGGTTTTGCACTAAAAAAAATATATACTTTTTACTACAGGGGTATAAGAAAAAACTTTTTCATGTAGAATTTTAATGGTATTTTTTTGATATATGTGTTTTATCAGCTTAAAATACCCCAAAAAGTCAGTGATAATATAAAAAACAAGTGTCTGTCCCGTTTTGAGATAAAACAGAGTAAACTATTGGGAATGCTGTGTTCCTGCTTGTTTTAGATAAAAGGATGTGCTGGTGTTTTTTACAATGTGGTATTAAAAAACACGAAATCTGCAGGTTTTACCTATGGGAAAATAAAATATAACTTAAAATTCAAGTTATGAAAAGGAAAGATTTTGGTACTTTTTTGGGATGGATTTCAGCTTGGGGAAATGAGTTGAGTGGCGGCGAACTCTTTGTTTTTAACAAAAAAAAGGAGCAAGACAAATTTTATAAATCTTATCTTTATTTTCCACCAACCCTCTAACACTCCTTGTAGGTCTAATATCCAGTTCCGTAGTTCCTACATTTTACATAGTTTTAGGGAAAATCAGGACTGGAACACTAGTTTTGGGGGGTATGCATGTTTCATATCGGCCCTTTAGGGTTTGCCTCTTGCACTTGCGAGGGACAGGAAAATATCATCTGGTTACAATGTAAATGTTTTCATATGTTATCTGGTTGACACCTTTTGGCAGTATTTTTGGCATTGATTTAGAAGACAATGGAATACTTTCCTTTCAGTGTGTATAGAATTGATTTTCATATGAAGAGTTCCAGTTTCTCTGTGTTTTGAAGCCAATTACTTTTCAACCATACTCCCTCAGCATTTTTTTCATTTACATGGAAACTTTCAATGAATGATGACTTGATCTTATCAATGCTATTTATGTTGTTTATTTGCTTTCATATACCAATAGTGCTTGCAAAAACCTTGGCTGGACAATCCAAAGTTCAAGACTTTTTGCCCAAGAAAAAGATGAATACTTTTTAAGGATGAACAAACATAGCGATTATTATTGACTGCCAAACATGCCTCAGCACTAAGCTTCCCACACAGCCTGTAGGGTGTCATGGTCCCACCAGTGTTTGGTATACTTTCGAAGAGAAAGGTTTGTGGTGTACCCTTAAATCATACATCATGAATTAAGGGCATAACGCGGGGGAGTACGGCCTCACCCACCCTAAGACGCTACTCCCGGGGGTCACCACGAGCGAGCCCTCCATGCAGGCGGTGGGGAGGGGGTGGCCGAGTGGTTATTGATTTCGAATCCTCGGGGGCAACTCTTTCGGCCATCTTTAACGTGGTCGACAGGAGCCTGGGAGGTAAGCACAAGGGCCCGAGTTCCAAGTCCCACCAAGGAGCAACTGTAAATCCATCGTCGATTTGCCGAAGAAAACCCAAAGTGATGCATACCTGTTCTTTCAACTGCGACTTCAAGTGCGGCGGAGGGACACCAGGTGGCAACATGATCCTAAACTGAGGGTAGACCATCACAGAAAAACGGACCTTCACCTATAACATCACAGGTGTCACTATAAAAATCCAGCCTGCGCCCCCCAACGGGCGGAGGGCCAAAACCACCCCAACCCTCCAGAATGTGCGGGTCAACCACCTGAGCCCTAAAGGGAAAAACCATAAAAGCCTACAGGGGCTATAGGTTTAAAACGTAGAAAAAAAAGGAAAAAAAAAAAGGATCCCTTCCCAAAACCAAGCACTATCGGTAGGAAGCACCACTTTTCCCAGCCACGAGCTTTGGGTGGGCGTCCCCTTGGCCCCCACCACGCTGGATTGTCGCTTACAGATACAACCCGGGGGAAAGGATCGGTTTCAGGGTAACTTGCCATATACTCATATAGCAGGAGTTGGCGCTGACGGACTATGCAGGAAAAAGGGCCGCGTTTTATTTGACACGTAGTCATCCCAGCGATAACCCATGATTCTGCAAATGCACCCATTACCAAAGGCATCGATTCCGCCCCATCAATATCTCCTTTCTTCGCCGAGGATATTGAAGGAAGAGGTCGAATAAATTCGCCTCTTCGTCTCCATATCTCACGTACACGAGTAGGACCAGGGATCACAAGCGACTTGAAGATCCGGATCTTTGTCCTTCTGCACAGGTATCGACAAACGCCAAAAACTCGTGTTGAGCGAATCCATATATCGTGGGCTAGGCCAATCCGACATAAGACTTCTTGACGTGACCCGCTCGTCATTCTGGACTGCGCTACCAAGGGATGTAAAGTTTTCCAAGATCTCAATGTCCTCACCGCATGAACATACTGTAATAGCTGTTTCATCTAGTAAGCGGACAAACACCTGGACCTTGGTCTTGAGCCAGGAGACCGCAATTCCCATAAGCTTTTTCCTCCTCGTGCGCGCCTCGAGAGGCATCACCAGAACCTTCAGTGACTCAGCAAAGATTACTGCATCATCGGCAAAAAAAAAGATTAATGATCTTGGTATTGCCGAGGGATGCTCCACAATTACTTTCGTCCACAACTCTCCTCAATACACATTTCATACAAGTATTGAAAAGTGATGGGGCAGGGGCGCAACCCTCCCCCACTCCTTTATTCATATGAAAAAAAACATATACACCTCCCCCACACTTCACAGCACTCTCAGTCCCAGACTACAGGGTTTGTCAGCAGACCAAAGTCCTTGAAGGAATCCCCCAAAGCAAAAAAAGGATCCCAAAGTTCCTTCAGGGTGGGACTGAATCAAACGCCTTCTTGAGATCAACATAGGCTTTTAAGCATCCCTGCAAAAAAATCACGTCTGCGTTCTACCAGGACCCCAAGCGCTAGGATTCGGTCACTTGTTGAAATTCCAGGCGTGAACCCCGACTGCTTATGTCTCTGATGCCTCAGGCAAAGTCTGCGGATCCGTGTCAGCAATAAAATGGGCGAGCACCTTGCAAGGGACGCTGAGCAGTGTAATATCGCCGCAGTTTTTTGCAGTCCTGACGGTCCCCTTTCCTTTTCCAGATTGAGACGACCAGCCCCCTTTTCCAGTCAAGATGAATGGGACCTGATTGTCACACGCAATCAAGACAGCATGCAACCCCCCGGATCATGGTTTCCCCCCCCAGCTTTAAGAAGCTCCGCACTGATATTATAAACACAGCTGCCTTTCCACCCCTCAACTTTGCTATAGCCTCTTGACTTCGTCAAGAGAAGGTGCAGTTTCGTCAATGGGAGATCTCATCCCCCCGTAACCCAGTTTGTGAAGCCCCCACTTAGAGGGTTCACCGTAAGAAAACTGCCCAAAGTACTTAGCCCAACGAGCCATCTCCCCACCCTGTCCAAAAATAGGCCCCCCTCTGCTGATCGATAGCACTCGCCGGATGGAATTTTGAAAACGGAGCTTCTTCACGGTCGGAGGCGGGTGGGAGGTCTTTAGCATTAAAAAAGGGGCCCTAACACCCTCGCGAGACTCCTAACATGCCTTCCTTGTTTTCCCCCCAGGAGAGTTCAGTCCTGCTTGCAGAGCCCTGTACTTGCCGGTTCTCGCAAGCCCGGCAGCACACTCTCCTCGATATTCTCTAACCTCTCCGTCCGGGCAAATCCACCCCTTTTCACCACCTCCAAAGCCTCTTGGGGACCCAAAAAAGTTTCACGTTTGAAGGTTCCCCCAGTTTCTATGGGTCCCGGCGTTTGCACATTGAGCCGATTTTAGACGCCAGCATCCTGGGCACATGTCAAGTCCTCAGCTTCTCAAAATGAAAACAGTATGGTTACCCCTTGATTTTTTGGCTTTACATTAGTTTTTATGTAGTAAAAACAAATTGTGAACATTGCAAAAAAATTAAACGCCCCGATAAACCCCGCAGTTCTGGGGCGCCCCCCAACGGTCGAACGAAGATGTGCTCTTTCCCCCAATCTTTTTTCTTAAAAAAAAAAACTTGGTTGACCCAGGCTGTCCCCAAGACTTTCTACGAGTATAATTTATATATATAAAATTAATATATATATATAATAAATAATTTATATATATATAATAGTTTAATTTTTTTTTTATATATTAATTTTATATATTATTATTTATTTATATATATATATATATAATTGGATGTATAGGGGTTTATATGTATTATTATATATATATATATATATATATAAAATTTAATATATTTATATTATATATATAAATTTTTGCATGTATTTAAATTTTTATTCTAAAAGTAAGGTAAATGCTTTTAAAAAAATAAAGGGCTAGTTTGGGGAAAGATCCATGTGCAAAATTTGTCTGCTTTTTTTTGTTAAATTTTGGCGGGTCATAATGTAAACAAAAGGACAAGTTTTTGATTTAAAAAAAACAAAACCTCATCCTGGGTTTTGGTATAGATTTGGGTAAGTCTAATGATTTGTTCATTTTACCGATCATTGTGCTGCCCATATTACCTACTACGTCACAGAGCTATGCTCTTCAGCTTATCAGCCTGTACTTTGTTAGGGGAAAATTAAAAAATACCAAAAAATTTATATATATATTGTCCCATAATATTTTTTAAATTTACATTTAAAAAACTGCTTATTGCTTACTAGCTTTTAAACAAAACTTTTTACCCTTGATTTGAAAATTTTGTGAAAACTTCACCCAAAAAATCAGCATCACACTATTTTACATCTTACCCACTCCAGGTCCTCAAATCAAATTTTTGAACAAGGGGGTGTGATACCTTAGGTTTTTCCCTGTGATAATTTGGGTTAGTTAACTCAAATTTCCCAGCCCAAGAAATATGTTTTAGGCATGGGGAGTGAAATTTCCAAGAGCATTTTTAACAAGAGAAGGGTTTCTTTCTCTTAATAGATAAATAATCATTCACCAAACTCTCTCTCTCTCTCTCTCTCTCTCTCTCTCCTCTCTCTCTCTACTTCTCTCTCTCTCTCTCTCTCTCTCTCTTCTCTCTCTCTCATCTCTCTCCTCTCTCTCTCCTCTCTCTCTCTTCTCTCTCTCCTCGTCTCCTCTCTCTCTCCCAGCTTTAACTCATCTTGCTTTCTCATTATCTCTCTGTCTCTCTCTCTCTCTCGTATCTCTCTCTCTCTCTCTAAGCTCTCTATCTCATCCACTCTCAGTTCTCTCTCTCTCTCTCTCTCTTTCTTCTTCTCTCTCTTCTCTCACTTTCTCATCCTCACATCGTCTCTAATCATCATTCTCTCTGTCCGATCTATCTCTCTCTCTCTCTCTCTCGTTCTTCATCTCTTCTTCTCTTCACAGACATTAGGTGAGAGAATAAAGTTTGTATGCTTGTGTATATAATAAAAAGGTAATGTAGATTTACATCATAGTTCAGATATACTTTTGTTTATAAACTATAATGTGATATACCACACAAGAAAATTCTCATACATTCTTTTTTCAAATTAATCTGTATACTTCCTGTGACAATTACTTTTATGAGGTCAGCATCCACATCAGTCCTGTATGAAACAGTCATTCTAACAAATGTACAGATACATTTTCTCTGGTTCACTTGTGATTTCAATGCTGTAACAATTGTGATCCAAGGATTGGAGTCAAAAACAATTTTCCGCAAATGTTGTTATACACTAATGCATTTTTCAAACAGGTGATATGTGTAGATAACATAAGTTCAACAGGATATGCTCTTGAAACCCCATAAGCACACTTGAAATTGGGGAAATCTAATTTTCCACTTCTTGAAACAATACATACATGATATTAAATGAGTTTAAATATGGCTTATTGTGCACAAAACTTTAAATGCTTATGAGCATGGCAAAAGTGACCCCTTTGCAGGAAAAGCAAGAAAGTAAATTAAGACTGATATGCGAGCTAGATTGTAAAGAATGCACACATGGGAGTGGTGGAAAACTCTACTAGTGACAAATGTGACCAATGGATTGCAGTAGTTCAGAATGCCTACTGATTGCACACTTTCACGTGGTAGGCTGTTAATCCCGTTAAAATGAGTTGGATTAGATGCTATTGTTTATACAAAAAAAGGGGTGTTAAAGCCTATTTATTGCTCCAGGAATTATATTGTGCATTGGTCCGTCGTATTACCTGTTTGTTTTATAATTAGTAGGCCAAGATATTGTGGACTTGCAAATCACTTTGCAAATTATTAGTGAAAACAAAACATTACACATTTCCCTCACCATGAAATTAATTCTTAAACTTTTCCAAAGATCATTGTAGTCAGTGTGTATGAAGTTTTTCTAGTGTGTTTTTGGATTGTGCAGTTTTGTATTATGTATTAAGATAGAGTTAATCTTAGCATTGAAGTTAATTGTGATATTCTAGTGGAAGTTACATTTCTAAGCTTGTAAAGCAGTAGGGAGGGTCTTGAAAGATGCCGTAAATTGATTGTGCTGACTACTTTTTTCACTTGTAACAAAAACATTAAAATCCTCATTTTCTTACCTATCCTTCACAAGGGAAACATTTTTTTGAACAAACTGAATGGAGTTTAATCAGGTGACTTAAAATGGGCAAAATAATCATCAAACTTACACAATTCAATTTCAAATCATTTATTGAGTCTGGCTGTGTTCGTTTCCTGTACATTATAAACTAACTTTACAGTGGGGTTTTGGTCGTGGCATCACTGGGGCAGTAGCAGGGAGGCACTCCTTAACTGATTCTTTAGAGCAGGTTATAAGAGCACAAATACTAGACGGGGTTTATAAATAATATATCATGTCCTCTTGTAGAACAAAATATAAAGTTGTCAGGACTTATGAATAGGGTATAATATTGAATTTTTTGTTAAAACTAAAAAATAGCAATTTGTGGTAGTCAACTGGGATACACAATAAGTATTACAAGTCTTTACACTCAGTGCTTGGAAGACTCTCTTGTTTTCGCCCTCACAGATGAAAAAGTTATCAAGGGACACTTGTTGTGCCTCAGAGAGTTGACATTGCTTGTTATATTACTGTTTACATCAAATTTATGTCAACTTAATAAATGTGTATCATTATGTACTATAATTATATTACTGTTGTAAATTGAGAAAAAAAATAGAATAAAATAAATCATTTTCTGGATTTGGGGTAAATAATACCTTCATAAAGACATCAAACTACATATCTCATTAAGCAACCTTATGATCTTAAACTTGTATGATATAACAGGTTAGGTGCAAACATACACATAATGTGAAAAAGGAAACCAGAAGTGATAAGTAGGCTACAGATACGTAAATGTAAAAACTGAAGACCAACAGAATGGGTTGGTTGCATTTGCAACCCCCCACGCACACATAAAACACACATCTATAAGCAAATTTTTGGACCTGGTCAGCACATTAAAGTAATCGTCCAGACCATTTCTCATTCCTGATTTTATGCAGTCAAAACATAGCCATTATCGAGTATATCAACAATACGCTGTCACTTTTTGCCTCCAGTCACCCTTTTTTTAATGATCCGCAATCAAAATCTGTAAATTCCCCGAGCTCTCAAAACACAGCTGGTGACCACCAGACGACGCACCACGGCTCGGTGACGTCATGGCAGTCGACCCTTCCCCACCCGCGCTAATAAAAAATACACGTAAAATTTGAAATAAATATCTACTTGAAGATTGTGGGTGTTTCTCATAGATTTATTTTGCGATATAGCATTCTTGCATCCTTTAGGGGTAAAGAAGAACGCTGTAACCTTTTCCAGGAGGTTTCAACGTATCGACCAATACAGCCACGAAAAATGTGTAGAAAATGTTGGTGATTCGGACAGATTGGAATGGAGGGCCATTGAAATTTGGGATGAAGGTGGGGAACGGGTTTGGATGTTGGTGGTTGGAAAGCGGAGATGGATGTTGGTGATGGGGATGTGGCTGGGAACGTGGGTGGGGTGTTGGGGATGTGGGTGGGGAAGGGGATGGGTGTTGGAAGTGGGGATGTGGGGGAACGGAGGTGGTGTTGGGGATGTGGTGGGGGAAGGGGATTGATGTTGGAAGTGGGGATGTGGGTGGGAACGGAGGTGGGTGTTGGGGGATGTGGGTGGGGGAAGGGGATGAGTGTTGGAAGTGGGGATGTGGGTGGGTGGGGAAGGGTATGAATGTAGGAAGTAGGGGTGTGGGTGGGAACTGAGGTAGGTGTTGGGGGATGTGGGTGGGGGAAGGGGATGAGTGTTGGAAGTGGGGATGTGGGTGGGAACGGAGGTGGGTGTTGGGGGATGTGGGTGGGGAAGGGGATGATGTTGGAAGTGGGGATGTGGGTGGGAACGGAGGTGGGTGTTGGGGGATGTGGGTGGGGAAGGGGATGAGTGTTGGAAGTGGGGATGTGGGTGGGAACGGAGGTGGGTGTTGGGGGATGTGGGTGGGGGAAGGGGATGAGTGTTGGAAGTGGGGATGTGGGTGGGAACGGAGGTAGGTGTTGGGGGATGTAGGTGGGAGAGGAGATGAGTGTTGGAAGTGGGGATGTGGGTGGGAACGGGGCTGGGTGTTGGGGTGTAGGTGGGGGAAGGGGATGAGTTTTGGAAGTGGGGTTGTGGGTGGGGAACGGGGTGGGTGTTGGGAGATGTGGGTGGGGGAAGGGGATGAGTGTTGGAAGTGGAGATGTGGGTGGGTAAGGGTATGAATGTTGGAAGTGGGGATGTGGGTGGGAACGGAGGTAAGTGTTGGGAGATGTGGGTGGGGGAAGGGATGAGTGTTTTGGGAAGTGGAGATGTGGGTGGGAACGGGCCGGGGTGGGTGTTGGGGATGTGGGTGGGGGAAGGGGATGAGTTTTGGGAAGTGGGGTTGTGGG
Source organism: Chionoecetes opilio (assembly GCA_016584305.1). NCBI lineage: Eukaryota > Metazoa > Arthropoda > Malacostraca > Decapoda > Majidae > Chionoecetes > Chionoecetes opilio. The sequence continues at coordinate 98,887 of JACEEZ010000635.1, read as the reverse complement.
TGGGAACGGTGGTGGGTGTTGTGGGATGTGGGTGGGTTGTTGGGGATGAAGTAGGGTAAATAATGGCAGATTCTTGAAGGACTCCATCATCCCCCTCTCTCTCTCTCTCTCTCTCGGTGAACACCTCCTCTGATGTCATCAATAATATTAGCGGGCCGGTTGAACGATGAAAGTGTTTTTTTCCTGCGCTTTTTACAAAAGTCGTTTTTTTAACGGAAATAGGCGTGGAAATGAATTATTTTTTTGTGGATTAGGTGTTTTGAATGAATGTTCAACATATTTATGCGAAATAAAAATGGGTCTGGACGATTACTTTAAGTGTTAAAGTAAGGAAAGGTAAAGATGGGGACATACGCTATGCTGGCGTGGCTTCGGTGCTCATCTCCGTCGCATTAGCCTTTGAGCCTGTGGTGGGTGACGGCCCGTTACCCCGGGACGCAGGGCTATAGTCCGGCAGCTTAGTGAAATGATGGGGACATGCCGGATAAAAGCACCAAAATTTTTTCAGGCACTCTACAGGCTCCTAGCTATGATTTTGAGAGGGGAGACAAATGATCCCATCACTCAGATGGCTATAAGGAACGCTTCTTTATTATTTTGACATTTCCGCATGTGGAAATTAGGGTAAATGGGTTTTTTAAAAGAATAGTCATAAGGATAATGTTTATTGGATGCAAGTTATCTTATTATTATTATTTAATAACTCCAGAACAAAATATTCCAATATGGCTGTCAAAAAAACATAAATTCAATATTTATTCGACCTTTAAACTCCCCTGCGGACATCGCGAAATGCCATGTAGTTTATTAGCAGAACACGAATTAAACATACTCCTTGCATTCAAAATGACAGTGGTTAATCTACTGACGGTGCATTATGAAAAAATAAGTATTCATTAAGCTCATTATACAACAATCATGTTCTTCCTGTACAGCTGCAGGAATGCCATGTCTTTGTTAAGCACCAGTATCACATGCAGGTATGATTCATAATTGTAATTATGTGTCTACTTCTCACATTTGCAGCTGCACAGTTCGGTGCATTTCCAGCTGGCTTTCTTGCATGAACATCTCCCGCCACAACCTGCAGCACTTTTGCAGGCACACTTCACAAGTTCACTTACAGCCTTTGCTGCCGCAGGCTGCGAGCTCCAGACAGGAACCCAGGACTTTGTTTCTGCATCCAGTGTCCAACCGCAGCCTTCAGCAGTTGGTGTCTGTTGTTGGGCCTGGTGACAGGTTGTCCAGATGCCAGCCTGGTACACTGCACGCTTGGTGTGCTGCAGCAGGGCCTGTTGAGTTGGGGGAATGTTCTCCATCGTTCTGTTTTTCTGGCAGAACAGTTCCTTTCTTGCTTCATTCACCGACACCAGAGGGCTGGTCTTGTCATATATAACGACTGTGAACGTTCCAGCATCTGGAACTCCTGGCAATCCACGGTGATTTGTGCATGTGGATGTTCTACTACGATGAAGTTGAAGGCATCTGTGACTTCGGTATAGCACCCCATGCTTCCCAAACCGACTTTTTTCCCCTTTCCAAAGAAAGAAGAAGTCGTATCACACCCTGTGAAGCTGTGGAACACTGGTAGCGCTGTGGACTTCTCTTTGCCCAGAGTACTACAGATGGCATTGATGTGTAGGAAAAGGAAGTTCTTGCCACTGCCGAAGGCGACCCAGATGTCAGCCGATGGATACTTGCTGGCTAGAAAGTGATACTTCCCGATGAGGATGACAAGAACGTCAGTATCCACGGTGCGTACCAAGCATGTGGTGCATCCACTCTCTAGGGCATCTTGTAGATGGACCACAATTCTTGTGTCCTGCCTCTTCGTGGTCACATGGCGGCATCGAGTGGTCAGTGCCACTGCAGACTACAGAGGCTCCAGATGTTGCAAAGACCTGCTTTCCGTCTGGAAGGTAGTGGATACAATCTTCTCTGATAGGAACTGGAAGAGTTCTACCTTGTTTGTGGGGTCACGCAGGAAATCGGGCCAATTGCCTGGGACCTTGGTCTGGCCTGCCACCTTCCTCTACACCTTTTCCCCCTGTTTCTCTCTGGTTGATTCTTTGATACTGTTGTCCAGGTACCTGTCCCATACCACATCTACTCTCATAGAGGTTTCCAGTTGCCTCATGATGTGGGGAACAAACACTCCACTTGCATAATCGTCAAATGTAGTGATGCCAGTCACTGGGAGGAGGTGTACCACAGCAGCACCATCGAGCACTCTAACATCAAATGAGCCAGAGGGTTCTTCTTGCGTCTTCTGGGCCAGAATGTTGTGTGAGATCGGACTTCCTTCCCTTGTCGCAGCTTCCCTCTTTCCCAAAGAAGAGGGTATGGGTGATTCTCATGCTTGAAGAAGGTGTCCAGGTCCCCATCACGGTGCTGTGTGACTATGTAGAGACGGGAAAAGAGGGCCACGTCATCCTTCAGCATAGACACTTGTCCGACGGAATATTTCTTTTGCCATTAAAGGCGAATCTTGATTTCATCAAGATTTTTCTAAGTGAAAATTAGCCGTTATCACAAAAATGGTTCATAGAGGCTTCTGAGTAATTGGATCGTTTGTCTCCCCTCTCAAAATCATAGCTAGGACCCTGTAGAATGCCTGAACAAAATTTGGTGCTTTTATCCGGCATGTCCCCATCCTCTTGAAATCTGGTCCTTAGCGGCCGGACTACTAGTGTGACATCCGTGTTACCACAGTTACCTTCCCCAGGTTTTCCCAGGTACCCATTTATCAAAGGTGAACATCGTAATTTTTTCTCAAATTCCGCTATCGCAATTCCGCAATTCTGACCTGCACCAGTCTGCAATCGCAATTCCGCAATTTTTTTCAGATAGGACTTTTCGCAATCGCAATTCCACAATTCCGCAATTCCGCAAACTAATTTTGACACCTACAATTAAAACAAAACACCTACAATTAAAACAAAAAATGTCTCTAGACTCTTAAACATCTCTAGACTCTTAAACACCTACAATTAAAACAAAAAATGTCTCTAGACTCTTTATTAGTGTTTAATACTTCTGTATTCCTATTCTGTTTCTGTCTATACTTGTTACTTGTCCTTCACAATTAAGTCTTTGTCTCTTTTAGTGTTTTTCTTTACTTTTACACTTCACAGTCTACTGGCTATAGTAATCACTAATCTAGGTAATCTACTAATTTTCCTCCTCCTCCTCCTCCTCCTCCCACTTCTTCTGGTTCAGCATGTGGAGGTTGCCCTTCAAGAACACAAGCTTCTCAAAGTTGTTGGCTGTCAGCGCTGACCTCTTCGGCCTCAGGATGTCAGACCCTATGGGCCTATGCTGAAAAACCTCTCCACAGCCGCGGAGGAGGGCACAGGGGTGTTGTATTTGATGAACAGGTCCACCCAGGCAGACTTGGCAGTGTCGTCTCCACCATATTTGGCGGGAACTTATATTCACGCGGGCACTTTCAAGGTGGTGACCGTCACAATTATTGCGATTGCGTTTCAAAATTTTGGCGGTCCGCAACCCGCAATTCCGCAATTTTTTCAGGCATCTGCAATTGCCCAATTCCGCAACCGAATTACCCATTCCGCAAGTTGCGAATTGCGGGATTGCGGACAAAAATTGCGGAATGCCCACCTCTGCCATTTATCAACCACGCAAGGGTGGATGAACAGTTGTTTGGGCTAGCCGCCGACTTGCCCTAGCCCGGATTTGAACCAGGACTCGTGGATTCGTAGCTAGGCGCGCTAGCCACAACACCACTGAGGCTCTGCTAAAGCATTATGCAATGGATATAGCCATTTCATAGGCCACATGTACGTGTTAGATTACAATGATTTTCCTTCGTTTACCTGTTAGGCAGTGGGTCAAAGTAGACCCACGTCATTACACACAAATAATATTATCAAAAAACCTCATCACAAAATTATAACAGGAGAATACATCACTATCATAGTTTTGTTTCCCAAAAAACAAGGCCAGAATAGTGACGTGGCAATGGACCCGTTTACTCACACCTAAAACACGGAGTATTATAAAGCTTTGGGTGCAATATAGGCTACATATCACTGTACTCATATTCTTTTTGCTGAGAAATGCACCATAAATGAAATATATGGCCTTTTTGGGGCCAAAATATCACAACGCGGCGGAACGCGCTGTGATTGGTTGTGACGTAGTAACTGCAGACTCAGATCTCGCCTGATCAGCTGATCGGCTTGTTTTGGCTCAGCAAACCGCAAATTATAGTTTTATTTTACTAACCTAACTAACCTTACTAACTTGCATTACCCCTACTACCGCAAGATGACCAGTAATCCTCCTTCAAGTGATGTAGTAGGTATTCACTGTGTTTGTGAATATGTAAGTTGTAGTTTATAAGGAAAAAGTGGATAGACAGAGCAAAGTGGCCCGTGACACCAGACAAGTGATGACTTCTGGGATCGGCATTCCTTATAGGGAGCTTAAATGAACCTGCAATGACATGTACAGCTAGACAGATAGACGAACTCATAGAGGAACAGGTAGAAATTTATGGTTAGAAAAGGGTTGTACTGGTGAGTAGAGTGACGAGGGGTGTATGTTTTTGCTTATTTTGGGGGAAAGAAAGCCATACATTTCTACCTGTTCCTCTATGAGTTTCGTCTATCTGTCTAGCTTTACATGTCATTGCAGGTTCATTTAAGCTCCCTATAAGGAATGCCGATCCCAGAAGTCATCACTTGTCAGGTGTCACGGGCCACTTATCTCTCTGTGTGTGCGTAGTAGTGTTTGTGTGTGTGTGTGTGTGTGTGTGTGTGTGCGTAGTAGTGTGTTGTGTGTGTGTAGTAGTGCTTGTGTGTGTGTGTAGTAGTGTTTGTGTGTGTGTGTATAGTGTGTGTGGGGTGTGTAGTAGTGTTTTGTGTGTGTGTGTGTGTGTGTGTGTGTAGTAGTGTTTGTGTGTGTGTGTGTGTGTGTAGTAGTGTTTGTGTGTGTGTAGTAGTGTTTTGTGTGTGTGTAGTAGTGTTTGTGTGTGTGTGTAGAAGTGTGTGTGTGTGTGTAGTGTTGAACCTCAGCAGGCTCCGCTAACACCTGTTCATCCACCTCGTACTCTGGCTCAACATATAGGTTGGCTCCCTCACAATCTGGTTCGTTTTCCTCATATACGCGAGCAGCGTCATTTAGTTCGGTCTTAGATTAAGCATCGTACTCTAGATCTATCAAAGCGACAGATTCACTGTCTGACACCTAAGTACAATCGCTCATCATAACATTTGCCGACAGGTCTCACAGAGGCAGACGAGTGTTGTTTACATTGGAACGTACCTTTTGTGACGTCATCAATAACATGCGTAGCCCTGTTGGAGGGGAAAACATTTTTTTGCGCGCTTTTTACAAAAGTCATGTTTTTACGGAATAAGGCCTTGGGAAAACAATTATTTTTGGTGGATTAGATGTTTTGAGTGCACATTCAACATAATTAGGCAAAAAAAAATTGGGTCTGGACGACTACTTTAAGCTGTGTATTAAAATGCAGTGCGAATTTATTATTCTTTACGAATTGTAGACATGGGTAACTTTATATATATATATATATATATATATATAATATATATATATATATATATATATATATATATATATATATATATATATATATCGTGTACACATTTAAAACCCTGGAACTGTAACGCTCATTTTGACTGACGTGGATTGCAACGTGGGTCCGGTGTAGCGATCTCACCCAGCCGCGATTTTGTCGTCCAAGCACCGTCTTGGATTACGAATCCCAATCCAAGTTTCCTGTTTTTCAGCGCGGTCTTGATACGAAGACGGGATTACAGAACAAGCAGTAGAAAACGGGAGTTTCGGCGCCGGCTGTGGGAATATTTGTGTGATTCCGTAACAGATGCGGGGAAGGAAAAACCATTGCCCCATCATCATGAACCATCAGGGGCTGGATTTTCCCACGTTCGGAAATCGAACGCTCGTACTTTCGCCTCTAAGATCATCATGGAGTGTTCATAGCGGCCTCTTAGATCTTGGGGCTACGAACCTACAAAAATGATTATCAAAGGGATCGTCCGAATGTCTTAGTCACGATGATGTGATCTTCAAGCTCGTTCCGTTCCGTTCGACACGAGAATGAACTCAGCTGGACGTCGCTTGGCAATCAGAGAAAAGATTTCATCAACCTTTGAGATTGTTAGCCAATCATTAATGCAGTTAGAATGTAACCAAATTATCATATGGCGCGGTCCCCACACAACAAATTACAAACTTATAACCTCAATATAACATGAAAACTGGTAGAATTCTATTCCTTCCTGCCCTTAGGTCTAACGAGGAGGTTATTGGTAGGGTTAGATAAGGTTATAATAAAAGTCTATGTTGGATATATCGGTCATTTTCGCCCACATTGCATTTCGCCACACCATGGAGTCATTTCGCCCACAATATGGAGTCATTTCGCCAAGTTACTGGTGGTTCATTCCATTTCTGCCTGCGGAAAGATATAAGTTACATGAATCCGTGAACAGGATCGTATGGGCGAATTGACTTTAGAGTGGTGCGAAATTGAACTTACAGTGGCGAAATGTTTGTCGGCGAATTGACTCTTAATGTGGGTGAAATGTCTGTGGGCCGAATTGACTTAATGTGGGCGAAAATGTCTTGTGGGCGAATTTGACGTGTGGAACGAAATGACGGTAACCGGTTAGTTAGTCTATTTTGGGGGGTCATTAGTTTAGGTGGGGTAAGGGAGGTTTAAAGGGGTAACCCTCCCACTTAATAATTACGTTTTTTTAGAGGTATTTGAAGGGATTTGTGAGGTCTTGATAATATCTGATAGGTCTGATATTGATAATTTTATTTTTTTCTTGATATCATGTACTTAAACCAAAACCCCACCTCTAACTAACCTAAACCTAGTCTGATTTAAGCTAACTTAGACGGGACTAACCCAAACCCCAATCTAACCTAAACTAACCTAATCTGATTTAACCTAACTTAAACAGTTTATGGCTGAAATACTGTAGATTTCGGTAGTGTACGGACTGTAACGCCATTGTTAGTCAATTGTACCATGGGAAATGGGGTTCAAAATACTCAAATGAAGGAAATCTACACGATGATGTAGGTAATGAATCCTAGGACTTTGAACGCCCACTTACCCTATCTAAGTTACCCACTCCATTTTAGGGTGGGTATTACTAATGGGATACATTATCCAAGTAAACTAGCCCATACCTGAACTGTCGCCGATAGGAATTCTCGCCAACGTTCCTTTATTCGTCGTGCGAGTGTCCTATTTAAACCCGTGCTTCTGATATTCACAGGGATTAAAATACCAGAGCAATAGCCTCGACCCAGGTGTAGGTAGGTTAGGTGGCCAGTTGGACTATATATCTAGGTTAGGTTAGTAGAAATTGAGCGGGGTGCTTTCCCCCCAGCTAAGCACCGAAATAATACCGACTTGACAATACAGTAGATGGGTTAGGCGGATACACAAATTGACAAACCTGCATTCTAGGATTTTATGTGCTTTAAAACCCCACAATTTCGTGTGTCGTGAATTGCCTTAGAAGTAGAATAACATCCTCACTACCCCAGCTCCATCATTGAACCATTCATTCAATACTTTCGCTTTACTCACACATACCATATCTCTATGAGAGTGGCAGTAGAGTGTACCTACTCTTCCCAGACATCCTGCCCACCAACATCCACAGTCCTCTTACTCTCTACACCACTCTTAGGTAAAATATGCAGTTTGCAACCAATACTCCCTTTTGACAATACTTTTCTGACACAATTGGGCGGCTACGCCCTCCAAACCCCCTGCTAGTTACTAATCTAACCCGGGCATTGATTACGTACCTAACCCAACTGAGGGCGGGTTTCGCCCCCACCCCAGATCCCAATGTGGTTTTTCTTCATTTCCGACAAGCTTTATTGTGTGGGTGTAGAAATATCCACTAAATAAATTGTAAGAAACGACAAAACTGATCTACGGTACTTAAACCACCGATTGGTTGGGTTGTCTTGTATTGGTCAAAACTACACTTGAAAACAAAAAAAAAATAAAAGAAAAAAAAAAAAACACTTTAGTATTTCACTTTTCACACCGCATACAGCTATACATGGCCATTCCACGCAATAGTACAACGGTGCTCGAATGTCTTCTTATCTGTGCCTCTACGTGATAGCATTGATGAGCGGAGGGGGGGGATGCAATTCAGTATTCGTACACCAAGTTGTTTCGTACACCAAGAGATTCGATCATTCGAGACCTAAAAGTTGTTAGTAGTCTATATGAAACTATAGTTGTTTCGTACACTCAGCGTCAGAGTTTCAACTGATGACTAGAGTTACGAAACAAAACACATCAGAGTATATATACGAAAAAAAACTCAAAATCAGTGTACGAAAAAGCTAACAAAACTGGCGTACGAACACAACGTGTGTACGAAACTCCTGTTATAATGCTAGCCATCCGTATCCTTCACTAGATCATTTCTCTTCATCTCATCCTTGTCTCCTATTCTCCTCCTCACTTCCCGCATCTTTCCTTCTCCCATTATCATCTTCTTATACACTTCTAGCACAAGACACATTTCTTTTTTATTTGCACTTCATCATTCCAGTACCTATAGGCATTCGGCAGCATACCATCATTGCCACCTTTATTTTCCAACCCGTATGTACAATTCCCCTACAGCGTCCTGACCAACCATAAACAACTCAAACATGAATAAAAACAACTTAATAACATAACTTATATGGCTTGTATATTAGAAAAACCTTCATCATGCGGACCCTACGAACAGTGTGCGAGTGGTATTCAGCAACCTTAGCACTACGGTGGAACAATACGAACAAATATGGCGGTAAGGATGTTCCGAAAGATCGTTTGATAATACCTCTAATAACGCGTACGAACGTTCCCAAAGATCAATCTAAGTGCAAAGATGATCCTTAGAGACGGCGTTCGAACGTTCGAACATCCGGCCCCAGGACTACCAATCCAAAGAGCTCCGAAGACAGGTCAGAGTATGTCTGGAGGAAATGATCCCGTGAATCAACAGAAAAAAGTACATTAAAGCAGAAAATCGTCGAGTGACTGAGGTTAAAAGCGTTTTCTGCGGGGGATTTCGCTGTGCAAGCGAAAAAAATTTCGCTGCAAGCGGTCACTGTCCCCCCGCAGAAAACGTTGAGCCGTCGCTTTCTCCTGAGATGCAGGGAGGCGGCCTGAGATGTACAACAAAACATGGCGGTGACCAAAGTTTATCGAGTGGAATTTTATGCTGGATCAAGTCTATGTTCTTCTACATAAAAGTGTACCGCTCGTATTGGCAATAAAGCACACATAAGCTTGGAAACAGAGGAATGCACAAGTGGAAGAGGATGATGGAAGATGCCCGAGGAGGCTTGTTCACAGTGTTGTGTGTGTAAAGACTGTTGAATGCATATATAGGAATATGTTAAGATTTGTCTGTAGTGCGAGTATTATCCTAATTACACGCCGCAACTCACTGTACCTGATTCAAGATATATAGAATAAGATCTTAAAATAAGAAGGAGTGATTGAATTTAAACTAAAGTAACACTACTGTACATTTTAGTGAAGCAACAAAGCCACCGCCATGTACAGCCGAACGCGGACAGTGACCCAAAACAAACATTTCGCTGCTGCCCAACAAATTCTGCGGGTCGGGCAAATCAGTCTTCCCTGGATGATTGAACAGCAGCGAAAGTTGAGCAATCGAATTTTTTTCGCTTGCAAGCAAAATTTCACTTGCTCCCGCAGAAACGCCTGAAGAAAGGCCTCACTTGACAGTGAAAAACAACTAAGCGTTTTTTCTGCTGGGGAGCAAGTAAATTTCGCTTGCAAGCGAAAAAAAAATTGTGGGGTGGGCCAAAGGCCGGCCCACCAATAGCCTCCGCAGGAGCTAGCCAAAAGTCCGACCGTACGGCCGGCTTCGGTAGTATATAATATAGTAGAAAAAAGTTTATGTTTGGTAACTCTCTCCTCTCCTCTCTCTCTCTCGCTCCTCTCTTCTCTCTCTTTAATTTCACGGAGAGAGAGAGAGAGAGAGAGAGACGATGAGAGAGAGAGAGAGGCGACCGAGACGAGAGAGAAAAAGAAGAGAGAGAGAGACGAGAGGAGAGAGAGAGAGAGAGAGAGAGAGAGAGAGAGAGAGAGAGAGATGAGACGAGAGAGCGGCCCTTCCCCCCCCCCCCCTGCGATTTATTTAGTTAACGCAATGTTTGCATGCAGGGCGTACTCAGGAAATGATAAGGGGGGGGGCCAAAAATAATATATAGTATTTTTATTGTTTATTATATATATATATTATATATATTATATATATATTATATAATATATATATCATATATATTATATACTATATATATATAATATATCTCATAGGACCACTGTTAGATATAGAGAGGTCTGTGATATAATATATTTTATTTATTTATAATAAATACTATTTTAGTATTATTTATTTTTTGCAAAGGGGGGGGCCATGGCCGGCATGGTCCCCCCCCGGGTACGGCCACTATTGCATGGTACAACTACTGTATGTATCAGAAAACGAAATATATCAATGGAAAGCTAATAATCGGCTTCTATTGATATCTTCCATTCCACAGTCATAAGAGTCACCACAAAGTTTTACATGACGACGAATTTAAGAGAATGTAAGCTCATGACATATTTCTTCAGTCTCATATGACCTTTTATTTAATGTGTTTACTGTGTTCTATGTGATAATCTTAGAGAACCTAAACATTCTGTAGATAAACAGATTAATCCTTTTATACATGTATAACATGATTACTGCGGGGTCATGCCTTAGAGAACTTCCCCGGGTCTAGAGTGAACAGAGAGCCCTGGTACTAGGTGGCGCCCAGTTAGCGTTTTTAAACATAGGCATATGAACGACCGTACGTACTCTCGCTATTACAGAGACTCTACAGGAGCGCGCTTCGGAACAAATAGATTTAATAAAATTATTTCAATACAATGTGGGCTGATAATCAGGCCTCTCCATTTGTGCCCCAAGTTCCCAGTGAACCAGTCTTTCAGTCAGGGTGGGGTCAGTTCTGGTTCGGTTCGCATGTCACAAATGGAACACTGCACAAAAACCGTTTTTGTTTACAAAACAAACTCAAGAGGCGAGGCAAGGAGAGAGAGAGAGAGAGAGAGAGGGAGAGAGAGAGAGGAGGAAGAGAGGAGCACCTTTAGAGAGAGAGAGAGATGAGAAGAGACTAGAGACGAGAGATGATGACGAGAGAGAGACCGATAGAGAGAGAGAGAGAGATAAAGTGGTAACTCAGCCTAGGTGTTATGTGAAGGGATCATATCAAGTTTAAGCGCAAGATCGCGGGACGCTTCCTACCACCAGTGCCCCTAATGTAGGCGTCTGACATCCTCTCCCGACTCGTGCCTGCGGACGACCCTTCACGATAAGAGAAATAGGGCCAAGGCGCAGGGTTTGTATGAATGAAAAACTCTACCCAAAGCTACCCACCAATGGATGTGGGTTATGAGAAAGTTCCGGGTTTTACTGAGTCATACGCTCTTTGCCTCGGCCCAGGTTTCTGTGCGCAAAGAACGCAGAAAAATTTCTTGGGTTTCCTCGTGAAACTGGTTCTTGAAATGTCGCAAAGGAAGAGGCCTTATGGGTAGTAGATCGTCACCCTTTTTCCGGGTGACATGGGCCCTTTGCCTGATGGCGGCCCATTTCAAGTACCAAAAAGTGAGTAGAATATATATCTAAAATAAGAATCTACCGAATCTATACATATTCTACTGAATTTCAGTCCAGAATCTTCATGAAAGTTCCTCGTACTATCTGCTGCTGGGGAAGTGGCAATGTGGCTGCTGAGTAGGTGTGCGGTCTCAAGTAAATACCGGTAGCGATATCCGGTGTGCTGGAGTTACTCCCCCGGTACGTCCTCACACCGGTATCAAGTACGTATTATATGTGTATTATTAGATGTACCGTACAGGAAGACCGGTGATTACCGGGACGTATTTGTTGTTTCGTGTGTTTTTACTGCCATTCTCCAGACAATTATTAACCTCTACAGCATCGCCCCCCCCCCCCCCCCCCACTACCTTAATAAAGTTCCTATAGCGTCGCGCCATTTCTTTTTTTAAAATTATTAACCCTTACGTACAGCATAGGTAAAGGTAAGGTAAAGATGGAGCATCGCTAGCTGCGCGTGGATTAGTGCCTCATCTCCATGGCATTAGCCCTTAGAGCCTGTGGTGGGTGAGAACCCGTTACCCGGGACACAGGGCTAGTGTGGACTCCCGGTTACACAGACCACCAGTACAGCATAGACTCCCCAAAATATAGTTTCCTGTGGCGTCGGCCATTGACCCCAGATTTAAGGGGGGCCGAGTTAAAATATGGCCTAGGCCCCGCACCCAGAGGAAAAAAAGCTTTCAATGACAAATCTGAAGCTGACATTTCTGTTTGCTCTAACACTGTACATTGCATGTAGCGGTGGTTGGGGATGTACCGTACATTTTTTTTTTCTAAATCCATCACACGCTCAAAAAACATAAAAAATTGAGTGAAATCTGAATTTTTTATTATGTATTACAAAATATAAGATATGGACTCCATTATGTGTAAGGCACAAACTCTCTGCAAATCATAAAAGCAACTGAAAAAATAGGCCCGAAAAAACACAAACTTAAAAAAACGCACGGACCATCCATAGGTTTGAGGGATGCACGCCATACCAGAGATACGCTATCGATAAGTAAAAAAAAAACATCTGAAAATAAAACACCACAACCGCAAGCACAGTTGAATAGGGCACACACACATTCATGCACACATGGACACCGTGTGCATGCACAATCAAATCACACTATTATAGAATAATAATTAGTGCAAGCAATTTTTAATCAATTTAAAAAGGGAAAGTAAAAAAAAGTGAAAATAAATTTGACTTTGCAGCCTGGATTTTTTTTTTAATATTATATTTGCAATCTCTAATACTTCATTACCCTACATGAATGACTTTAATCAGGAAGTGCTTCTGTAGCACTTCCAGAAGGGAAACATAAATTAATAATATTTATAATAAATGCAGATGATTAATGCAATATTTGCATATTTAATTGATTGACTAACACTGCTTGGAATTACCTTTAGGAATGTAGATATAGGCCTATAGCCTAGTTTCATAGTACACAATCTTGACAAGCATGATGGAAGCATGGAACATACTGGTAAAAACCACAAGGATTTATGAACAGATGAATGAAATCACTACTGTGATAGGTGTCACTATCTAATATTATGTCGCTGCATCCACTAATTATTGAAAACACATACAAACATACCAGAATTTAAATTTTTTTTGTTTACACGTGATGTTACGTACATTAAAAACAACCACTGTACGAAGTGCCATAGACGCCATTCACATGTAAACCAACATTCGGATCGTTCGTGTGGCGGAATGTCTTTTATCACTTGGCTACATCCCAAACTGAACACATTCGATACTTAATACCTTACCCCCCACACTGCTGGCATATCAAGGAACACAAGAGCACACACCACGAGCACATGGAGGCCAAGATTACATGGGACATGCCAACAAAAAAACAACAAAAACTCCACCTCAAAATTATCCAAGCGCCCCCGTACCCCCAAAATCTTCCCGCTCAGCTGATCGAACCCCTTTTCTCTTACTTACATTTATACGGTGACTATCCCTAAAACATATAAATATGGCCAAGGGGAGCATTTGTACTGTTACATCATAATGCGCCGGCATCTCCCCAACCCACCCTACATAAATATGCCAAAATTAGTACCAAGTAATGTTAAAAAATATGGTGTGGAAAAAAGTTTCAATTAAAACAATATGAAATCTGAACCACATTGTAAATTTTAGAGTCCTTTACCGCCCTATTAGTGGTTTTATTTTATCCAGACCTTCACAAAGCCCTTCAGATTACCTCTTAAAACGTAATACTAAAGTGGGGGAGAGATTAAAAAATTAAAAATAAATTACTAACCTTAACTAACTAACTTGGTAAAATTGTTAGGTCCTTTCCCACCCTTATATCTCGTAGGAGGTTATGGTTAGTGTAGTGAGGTTAGGTTAGAAATTTATTTTGGGGGCCCGGGCGGGGTAAATAGGGGAGGGGACGTTGAAGGGGGCACTCTCCCACTTTATAATTAAGACTTAGAGTATCGAACGGATCTGTGAAAGGTCTGGGAGAAAAAAAACTAATAAGGGCTGGAAAGACTCTAGAAGTCTTGACCCCACATTTCATTCAGGGCCCCGCACCTCCCAAGTACAGGCCTAATAGGGCCTCGCACACCAATAATCCGCCCCGGCGTCGCCAATCTCTTTTTTTTTACAATTCGTAACCCCTACCGTACAGCATAGACCCCCCTAAAATAAGGTTAGGGCGTAGGACATTTTTTTTTTTTTACAATTCGTAAACCCCCTACCCGTACAGCCAAGATCCCCCCTTAAAATAAAAGTTATTTGGCGTAGGCCGTTTCTTTTTTTGCATCAGTTAATCTATATACTATAGAGTAGGCCCCGGTGGTGTCTGTGGTGGTGTGTGTGTGTGTGTGTGTGTGTGTGGTGTGTGTGTGTGTGTGTGTGCACTGTGATGTGCATCATACTAGTTGTATTCATCTAGTTGTATATTACAGGGCCAGAGCACGCCGTATGGGCCCCGCCGTCCACACAGTCAACATATTTTATCATTCATCCTAATGTTTTAGTGTTGGCCGAAGCCAGCACCCCGGGAGGCGGTTCACCAAAACCCAGGCTAACACCCGTACCATTCACTGGGGTGGACAGGGGCTCGGTTTTAAGACCCCACGCACAACGATCTGTCTTCGCTCCGCCCTTGGGATCGAACCGGGACTTCTCGTTTGTGAGCCGAGCGTGCTAACCTTCTACACTACGGAGTCCCCTTCGTGTGTGTCTGGTGTGTGTACTGTGTGTGCACTAGGTAGTATGAGGTAGTATCAGATCTTTATTATTATTCATTATGATCATATCAATATTATTTATATATATTATTATTATTATATTATATTTTTATTATTTATTTATCATTTTTGATTATCATTATCAATTAGGGTTACAATATATTGTTTAAGTTATCCCACTAGTATTGTTATGATTTATTTTATTCTGAGTTATTATATTATATTATAACTTATATTATCATTACTACCATGATATTATGTTATATTATTATTATTATTATTATATATGATGTTGTTTTATATTATAAATAAATTTATCATTTATTTTTAATTATTATTATTGTTATTATTGCAAAGGCGTACAGAGCCTAGACGGAGACAGTGAAACGCGAGTTCCTTCAAAATAGATGGTAAAAGATTACGAGGGGTCAGTTCTTATCTGAGGTGTGAACACCCCACACACACACACACACACACACACCACCACACACACACACACACACACCCACACACACACACACACACACATTACACAGTCACACACCACACAATATATATAAATTATTACAACCACACACGGGTTTACTCCGTTTGTGTAAAGTGGAAGCACGCTCGGGTTCACACCCGGGTTCGATCCACGGGCAGAGCGGAAACAAGATGGGTTGTTTCCTTAAAACCACGAGCCCTTCCACCCAGCAGTTGAATGGATACGGGTGGTGTTTAGCCGGGGGTTGGGACCTGCCTGTCCGGGGTGGTGGCTTCCGCCAAAACACAAAAGCATTAAGGATGAATGATAAAATGTTGAATGGAGGGACGGGGCCATCACGAGCGTTGCTCTGGCCCTGTAAAAAACAAACTAGATGAAGATGAATACACACAGGGCAGTCACACCCACACAGATATCTTTGTCACAATAAAGATATAATGAATAATAAACACGTGCAAAAAATAATGGGATCCTAATAATAATAAACAATAATGAAAATGATGATGCCATTATAACCATAATAATAGTAGACTAAGACTATATAATAATAAAGATAACAACAATTAATAAGAACAATAATGAAAATTTATATAAATTAGATTTGTATAGTGACGCCTGTGTGATATGTAATGATCCTTTTTTCTGTGATGGTCTTGCGGGGTGGACTCTGCCTCAGGGGACGAGGGAGGGAGGAGGATATAATTAGAGATAACTGCAACTCCGAAACGCGCCAGTGGTCGCTGGTAGTTTTACGCACAATTGGTTGAAAAAAGTTGGTCAACTTTGAAAAGAAAAATATGGGCTTATTACACTGCACTTTAAAACACAAAAGTATCATATTAAGAACGATTTTCTTCTATATGTATATTGTATAGAAGCCTGATTTATGTTAAAAAAATTGTAATAACCAACAAATAACCAGTAGGGTATAGTTGAGGGGGCGCAGGTAAATGCTACTCTATGAATGATATAGTCCAATAACAAAATTAATGTTTAGAGGTCTATCTATCCTAGGCAGTCATATTTTCCTGTTATTATTGTGATCAATCAGATAGAAAGCCTGGAAGTGCAATGAGTCGACGCGTGAAGTCGTAATGTTTTGATTCAATCTCCCGCCACAATCTCCCCCCCCCACTCCCGCCGCGCACGCGCCTCCACAATTATAACCTACATTGTCGCAGCAACAAGCCGATTTCGGCATTCTTTATTCTTCGTTTTTCCAAAAGCATTGCTTATTGCATTTGACAAGCGTTTGCAGACGCCGCATTACTGTCTTAGAAACATTGTGAACATCACACAAATTTACATGCCACAATATACATGTAAAAAAATATATAAGCTTTGTACTCGAGGCGAGTAATTGTGCATTAAATTGCATTATAGAAAAGTTCCCATCGTAATGCATGTCATCCATATAATTAGTAGAAACAACAGAAGAACTTATTTTTTGGATTCGATACGTGCATACTGCTTATCCTCCCCCCCCCCCCCCCCCCGTGAAATTAATTATGAAAAATATTTAGTCGCGGAGCACCAAAAACACAGTGTAGACAAACCTTTGAGTTAAAACTGCCAGCGACCACTGGGATTTCTCGATTTTCAGATCATTGGAATAGAGAGAACTGCAACTCCGAAATGCCCGGGTCGCTAGCAGTTTAACCTCACATTCTGATGAAAAGTTTGGTCCACACTCTGAAAGAAATAAACTATGGCTTATTCATGCACTTAAAACACACAAGTATAATATTCAAGAACGATTTTATTTCTATATTGTATATGTATAGAAGCCTGATTCTGTAAAACATGTGATATAACCAAAAGAACAAGGAGGTTATAGTGAGTGAGGGACGGTAAATGATACTCTATGATATATATAGTCAATAACGAAGTTTAGAAGTTATCTATACCTAGGGCAGTCATCTTTTCCTGTTATATGTGTATCACAGATAGAAAGCCTAGAGTGCAATGAGCGACGCGTGTTGAAGTGGCAATGTTTTGATTCAATCTTTCCCGCCCACAATCTCCCGCCCAACTACTCCCCGCCGCGAATGTCTCATCCACATTATAACCTACATTGTCGCAGCAAACAAGCCGATTCGGCATTCTTCTATTCTTCGGTTTTCCAAGGGATGCTTATGTATTTTGACAAGAGTTCCAGACGCAGCAGTACTGTCTGATAGAAAAACTGTAAGTGTGAACATCGCCCAAATTTTACATGCACTAAATACATGTAAAAAATATATCGTAAGCGTTGCATACTCGAGGCGAGTAATTTGCATTAAATGCTATATAGAACGTTCAATCGTCTAATGCATGTCAATCCATATAATTAGTAGAAAACAGAAGAACTATATTTTTTGTGGTATCAGATCGGTTGCATCAAATTATCGCGAAATTAATTTATGAAAAATATATAGTCGCGGAGCAAAAACAGCTAGACAACCGTTGAGTTAAAATCTACACTTTGAGCGACCAAGGGCATTTCTCGCAGTTCCGTTCTCTCGAATTGTCAGAGGGCATTGTCAGCTGAGCTGGAGTCGGCCAATGATAACACGCGCCTCAGATTCTGAGGCTCTGAGCAATGAGCGTACGCTTACCATGCGTGTCTGGCAGTCCGGTCTGTATGCGATAAACAAACACAATACGAATAATCCATACCGAACCAAATAATATTACCGATTACCGGTATACCCGATGCACCACCAATAACTGAAACCACGGTATACCTCGGAAAAACAAAAAATACGGTAATACCGGTAATACCGGTGCAAAATACCGGTATTGTCGGTATAACCGGAAACGGTGCACATCCCTACAGTTGTGGCAGGCTGGCAGCACCGGCAAGTGCAACACTCAGTACTCAGTACTCAGTTACGTACTATGTTGGAGCAGATTAGTAGGAGTAGTGCATTCCGACGTCCTCGGTCTCAAGGAATATTTTGTGTGCTACGTTCAGCGTCGGGTGTGTTGGGTCCATTGAACACTCAGGCTACCACCTTTCTATCTGCCTACTCCGCCCTCAGAGCCTACAGTGTTGATGGTGGTGCTGGAGGGAGTGTTCCTGTACTTACACCCACCAACTCTCTAGACCTTTCCAAAAGCAAAAAGCAAAAAAAACAATCTTAAAGTGAGCCTTACGTTAGGTTAGGTTAGGTTGAGTATTAAGTTGCAGTTTAAACCAATAGACACGATCGGCGTTAAGATGCGTTTTATCGCCCCGGCTTATCATCGCTTACTATCGTATGAAGGACTAAACTTTTGGGGTACTTAGTACTTTCACCAGTCATTAATTGAGTACGAGGTGAAAGTACTTTTTTCCTAGTAATTTAGGGTAAAATTCGGTAGTGGGCTGTCACCGAGTTCGAGGCCAAAACGTAGGTCTTCCTGAATCCTTTTGGGTATTATTTCACGATAGACCAATTCCCTACACATTGGGAGCATGGTTTTGTTTACCTTATTTAGTCATAAGAAAAATTTACGTCATGAGCCACTTCCGTCGCAAATCAATAGTTTCGGAGATATAGAACATTTTTAGGTGGGAGGAGGAATACGTCTCCTTGTTTACAAAATGCCTCCCTCTTCCTCTTCTTGTGACCTGCATCGCTTTTGTTCGGAGTAAGTTTTCCGTGCACACCCGTGGCTAGGAGGTTAAACTCGGGGTTTGGTATTTTATTAAACTTTTATTATTGGACCCAGTTAGGAGGTTAAAGGTTAGGTTAGGTTAGGTAAGGTTAGTTTAGTTTAGGTTAGGTAAGGTAGCCACGGGTGAGCAGGGAAACTTACTCCGAAACAAAAGCGATGCAGGTCACAAGAAGAGGAATAGGGAGCCATTTTGTAAAAAAGGGAGACTATTCCTCCTCCCACCAAAAATTTTGGGTTAATAGGGAGGGGGTTTTCACTTTCGTTTTTTCAGAGACCCAAACTACTTTTTCTTGGCCTACAATGGGTTGTTTTTAATGGTGCTAGTTTTATTTTGCGCAAACCAAAAAAAACAAAAACAAAATTATTTTTGGGGGTTAAGGTTGGTTAGGTTTTTTTAAAACCTTTTAAGGTTGGTTTTTTAGGTTTTGGTTTCTTTTAAATTTTTTCTGCCCCCAAATTTTTTTTTTTTTTTTTGGATTGCGCAAATAAACAGCACCATTAGAACAAGCACCTATTGTGGCCCCAAGAAAAATATTGGGTGCTCTAAAAACAAACGTGAAACTCTCCTCCATAATTACCAAAAGTTCTGTATCTCTGAAACAAATTGATTTGCGAGGAAACTCGAAGAAAAAATGTCTTTTAGAATAAAATAAGGAAACAAAAACCAGTCCCAATTTTTGGGGAATTTTGGTCCTATCGTAAAAATTTCCCCTAGTTTTGATTGTATGGAATTAAATCTGATACTCGTTTTTTTCGAAAAAAATTTTTTGTTTACGGGTGTGGAGGGATGCCCGCCCCGCAAACCCTTCTCCGTTCTCCTCCGTAGTATTAATGTTTTCTTTTTTTTCTTGATATCATCTGTTCTGATTTAAACCCCACATCTACATAACCAAACTGATTTGGGACCAAACTGAACCGTATCTGGCTAAAATAACTCATTTTCGGTAGACATGAACGCCTTATTTTTAAATTGCCCCGGAAATGGGGCAAAAAACTCAGAAGGCAGAAATCTACCGTTATGTAGGTAAAAACCTGGGGTTTTTTAAAAGCCCACTACCGAACGACCGTATTTTGATGTTTAAGAATGATGTCACATTCAAAATCGGCGGAAATGCACCATTTTGCATTATCCCTGCTTAGGTTGGCCTAAACCCAAAACTCCAGGTTGGTTAGTGAATTAGCGGGGGGGGGGGGGGGGGGGGCGCACCCCCCCCAGTTATGTCGGGTTTTCGAAACCCAAACCCCTTTTGGTATATTGTATAAAACTTCATTTAGCTTTTGTGTTAAAGATTAACTGAGTTTTTTTCCCCAAAAGGGAATAAGGAAGTTCCCTGCCCCTCCTGACCCACCCAGCAAACCCCCCCTGCTGCAAACGTCGTATATTTAAAATTTTTTTTTTGATACACTTTTCCTAAAGAAAAACCCCAGGTCTAACCTCCCCCAAACCAAACCCGTTTCTAACAGAAATAACATAAATTTTTTGGTAAATTTGTATCCCATTATTATTTTTTGCGCCAGGGAAATAGGGTTTAAAGTACACAGGATGAAAAGATCTCCCCGATTTTAAATTTATTTTTTTATTTTTTTTAGTGACCAATACAAAACTATCCCAAAAAATTTTGCCTGCCCACCCCAGGGGGGCCCAAAACCTCCGCCCTTCCAGGGCCTACCATCTGACCGTGGAGTTCATACTGCCTACACATTATAGGGAAAAAAAAAAAATCAAGAAACGGACACTTCAATTTCCCCTTTGGGTCCGTTACATAGAGGGCCCCAGTGTTCCATTTTTCTCACCCTTTCGTCTTTTTACCCCCCAAAAAAAAATTGTCGTCATTACAGTGGACAGAGGGGTAGTTATTTTAATAGCATTCCTTTTATAATTTAGACAAGATGAAAATGTATATTTTTTTATCATGGGGTTTTTCCTGCTTGTAAGTCCTTCAACCAAATAAACTTTGACAATTGTTTGCAGATTGTTGAATTCTTCTTGGTGGGTTTTGCTGACGTTGCTCCCCACTTTTGGACCCATATTTTCTTTTTCTGTTTGGAGCATATTATAGAGTAAGTTATGGATGTGTTTCATGTTTTATTTTGATAGATTGTGTAGTGTGTGGGTACAAATTAATATTTTTCTTTTTTTTACACAATTAAAGGGACTGGCCAAAGGCAAAAAAAAAGGGAAAAAAAACTTCTAATTGCCAGCCCCTATAAAAAAGAAGTAACACTTAGAAAAAGGGGGATGACTGAATTTTTGTTTTTATTGTTGTGTTGTTGCTCCTCAGGCTGCAGGTCCCCAACGCCCCGGGCCCCCTAAGTTTGGCCATGGCCTGGGCCGGGTTTTTCCACAGAGCCTTCCTGGGGGTTATAGTTGGGGTTGCTGGCGTGCGTGATTATGTGCATTGCAGTCTTCCGTAATATTTTGATATGTGGGTGCGTTTTGCCCCCGGCAGGGATCCCAAATGGACCCATCTAAACTCTTCTGATAGCTCAGAAGAGCCCGGGGGTTTTTCCCCCCACAGCCCGGCAAAGCTGACCCGTCCCACGGGGGAAAGGGGGGACTCGGAAGAAAAGGGTCTGGGGGCGGCCAAACAAATTGGTTCTTTTGAGTGTTTGATGGAGCGATAGATGTCTGGAGATGGATATGCCCCTGGATGTTGGTTTTGGGAGGAGAAGGTGGGAAGTGTGATAGAATTTTTGGTTGCAGGTGTTTTTTGATTTTCTGGTTGTAGGGGTTTGGGGGCCATGAAGTGTGGTGAATTTGTGGATTTGTGGTGCCTGCGGCGAAGTTTGTGTGCCTTTTTTGTCAAGATGGGCCTTGACTGAGGCTTTTTTTTTCATGGTGTGAGGGGTGGTCTGTAGGTGTGGGAGCTTGACCCTGTAAAGATTTTTAGGGCTTTTATCTGTATGGCCTTTAGGGGTTGTGATGTGTCTTAGTGAGGGGAGAACTCAGGGGAAGGCTTGCATCATTTTTTTTTTTTTTTTTACAAGGGGCAAAAAAAAAAAGGTCCCAAAAAAGCACACTTAGTTTCCAATTCCTATAAAAAGACAGTAAATAAAAAAAGAAAGGGGGGGGCCAATTTAGTTCGGGGGGTGTCTTGTCAAATCCTTTTCGTGAAAAGACTTAAGTTCCCAGGGAAGGGGGAAAAATAGAAGTAGGAGAGATTTTTTTGAGTTTTTCCTGTGAAAAGTGATGAAAAGTAAAGGACGATTAACTCTTTCATTAGGAAATGGACAAAATGGGATGAAATTAGTAGAAAGTTTTGTGCAGCGAGGTCGCGGGAGGGGGAGAGGGATCAGTTTCAAGTTCAAAGAAACAGTGAGCATGAAAAAAACGGTAGAAAATAGCAAGAAAGCAATATTGCGGGGGTAATTTAAAAATTGGAGACAGTCACCAAGGAGGGGGGGGCTGATAGACTGAAAGCTTTTGACTCAACCCTGTTTTAGGGGAGCTGTTGAGTGGGTCCCCCCCCCAAAAATTTGAGACATACTCCATACATGGGCGGATAAAGGCCCCCCGTAAGGGGAAACAACGGGGGGGAGAAAAAAATGGGTGCAGACGCCCCAGGACCCTAAATTTTAACTTTTTAGCGGAAATGACTGTGAATTTCTACTTCAGTTTTTTTAGACAAATAGCCCAAGAATGTTCATTATAAAAAGAGGGGATATTTATCTGTGGGTTTGTCAAGTAATAGGGAAGAAAGGGGGGTTTTTGAGGCTTTGAACAAAAAAAGGTTTGCTTTGCCCCAATCAGAAAAATTGGCGCTCGTGGGATCTCCATGAATCACTTAGTTTTTAATGAGGTTTTGGGGTTTTATACTGTGATTGTGGTTTCTTTGTTTGCCAAAAGTTGATTTGGGAAGTGATCTGAGGGTAGTGAGCCTTTGGGGTGCTTTGTTTTTTATGTTTGGGATATGATTTTTTAAATACATTGGTGTACATTGTTGTGTTGGGGGTGTGTAGTTTGTTGGTATGTTTGGGAAAGTGCCCCGAAACCTAGGGCATTTCACAGTAACCAGGCCATCTTTTTCCACAGCACAAAAAAAATTTTGATTGTCTTTTACAAAATTTTGGGTTAGTGAATATTGAAGGATCAATTATTTGGATATTAGGATAGGATAGGACAATTAGGATATTATATTGTATCAACATTTTTGGTTTGTAAAACATTATAAAAATAAAAAAAAAAATTTTCGGAGGGGCATCGTTGGGCGGAAGGTTTTTTATGCGGAAAAATAGTCTCTGGAAAAAGAGTAATATGAATATTGAAATTTCCTAATTTGTCCCTTAAGTGTCCCTTTTATATCAATGAAAAAAAAATTTTCAATATTCTGGCATAAGAATAGAAACGATGGTCGGAGTTTGGGCATTGTGGCGGAAAAATTATTTTAACATAAACGATGTCGGGCTGAAATATAAAATTATACATAAATTATTTCATTTAAAACCCTTTATTTTTTAAACCATTTTTAATTGTGGTAAAAATACATTTTACTTATAAAGCAGTAGTAAAAGGCAATTCCCAATAATTAAATTAATTAAATGAGACACCAAGTTCCGTCCAACATTCGAACACTTTTGGGCGCTGAAAAAAAAAAGTTATTGACATAGATCCTTGAAATTTTGGATGATGTTTGTCAATGAAGTGCTCTTCAATTAACTGAAAACACAATCAGCCTACACCCATTATAAGATAGAGTTTCATTGCTTTATTTCAATATTATGAAATAAAGCCCTGGTACCCTGGTTCGGTGGTACTGACATTCCACATCTGAAGACAAGGAAGAGGCTGTGGGTGTGTTGCCAGGTGGAGACGATGGCAGAGTGAAGATGAAATTTGATAGGAAAAGTTTTTTAGGCTAGTAATCAGGTGTAGAACAAGAAGTAACGGATTCAAGCTGGAAAAGCGTAGATTTAAAAAGGAAATTGGGAGAAACTGGTTCACAAATAGGGTGGTGAATGATTGGGAATGGACTCAGTCTCAGGTGGTCAATGCGGAGGTCTATTATGGTCTTTAAAAGGAGTCTGGCTAAATTCAGGGATGGGGAAGAGAGGTGGATATAGGTAGAGTTTAGTAACAGGAACTACCTCGTGTAGGTCTCGGCCGGTCCTCTTGTAGGCTTCCTTGTTTTCTTATGTTCTTCTTATGTTCTTATTACTGATGGGCATAGGTTTACTGTGAAAATGCTCATTTGGTCCAAGGTGTTTTAGGTGTATTGTTGCTTATGTTATCTGGGCCACAGGCAGGGTTGGCAGGCAGAAAGTGCTTGAGTTTGTGGATGATGTGACTCGTCTGGTGGTTTGTGAATGGTGCATAGTCTGGGTCAGTGGGGTATTATGTTTTATGTTGGATGACTTGTTGATCGTTAGGGTGTGGGTTCAGTTGGCTGACTTTAGATAATTGTTGGATGAAGGTGCTTGTTTGAGGGAAATGTATGTGTTGTGATGATGGCGGCGTGTGATTGTGTTTGGTGTGGAGAGGTGTGATGCTGTTCAATGTTTTGTAGACCTTACTGGTGTTTGTTCTGTGATCAAGTGTGTTGGACAGATCTGCAAATTTAGTGTTTTTTGTTCTAAAGTTTTGTTATTTGTTTGTTAAATGCTTGTATTTATTGTGCAATATCTTGTATGAGGGATGTTGGAAAAAGTATGTTTGAGAGTGTCTAGTAAGGCCTTGGATTTCTGGTGTGCAATTGGGGTTGGTGTGTTTTTTCTATTGCTCTCAAGGGATGTCTTTTGGCTGCGTTTTGTATAATTGTGTTGAAATTGTGAACAGCAGTGTTAATATTTGTGTTTGGGTGTACTGTTTAGTGTTTCAAAGTGTTCTTTCTCATTTGTGAAGGCTCCCATTTTTTATTTTTTTTGCAGTTAGTGTAGGTTGTCTCCGTGGCCAGCTGGGGGTGACATGTTTATGTGGTGATGATTTGAAGGTGGTCTGATTCCTAAGGCATTGACTACCCTCCAGGATGTTCAATGTTGTGAGGGCGAGGTTGGGTCAACAGAAGGTGATGTCTGGAGATAATGGGAGGAAGAGGGGCTTGGTGAGGGATATGGGTATGTTCATGGATGTTGTTTAGTATGAATAGGTTCTCTTTTTGGGTCTGGATTTCAAGCCCTCTGTCTGTGTCAGGGTTGTTGGCATATCAGTCTCTGACTGTCTTTGCACTGAAATCACCAACCAGGATATGGTCAGTTATGTTTGTGATGTTTTAGCAGGTTGTTGGGTACTACTGTGGGTGAGTGTTTGAGGGATATAATGTATGTGTTTACAATAGACCCAATATGCACTAAATATTAGATACGTTGTAAAAATCCCCATGAATAATTGATCAGATGGGTTAATTTGCAGATAGTAATAGGATGGTTTCTAGTGCCCAATAATTGATATATTCCACCCCAAACAAGCTAAATTTGAGTACAGTAAACCCTCTAATTCGAACTAATTGGGGGGAGGACCTGGGTCGAAATAGCCGAAAAGTCCAAATTATCCGAATGGTTACTTTCTATTTAACCCCTGCCACACATAAAACTCACTAAAACACATGCCAAACAGCCACATGTGATTGTAGTGCTTGTACTCACCAAAACAGGCTGATACTGAAGTCTTGAAATGCAGTACTACGTGTACACTGCAGCACTAGCCGGTGCCAATAAAATCAAAAGTTTGAATTTTTCTGTACTTTGGTGAATGGTGCATCTATGCAAGAAAACCATCGTATGCAAAGTTTGACCTCAATCGGTTGATATTTATGGGTGGCGGATTACAACTTTGTTATTTACCCTTATGCACTAGCCTATTAAGGAGGGGATGTCATCTCTTGAAAGCGGACAAGCCGGACATCCCTTCCCCAGCAGGACTGCTGGTCCCCCTCTTGGGGAGTATTAGCCCCTCGGTGGGGGGGGTATCATGGGGAGCCACCCCACTCATTGTGGCCTTGCTTGGCCGGGGAAGGAAGCCTTCGAGGTCCCGGGGCTGTTGATGGCGATGGGCCTCCACAACTTGGAGGAGGAAACTGGCGCTGTTCCTCGTCTTTGGTCAGCCGGAGGTTGAAGGACTGGATGGAGCGCCACTCCTCGCTCGGCTGTGTCGTTGACGACGGCGGAAGTCCCTCGATTCGGCGGCAGGCCTCGACGTACGATTCCTCTTCCTGCCACTTCCGAGGGTTTGCGGACAGGAAGTCGGTCTTGATATCAAGAGCTTCGAAGAGGCGGAGGGAATTTTTTCGTGGCGAAGGAGGGCAGTGTTTACGCAGGAGGAACTTGTGATGATGGGAGGTTTATTCGCTTGGCGGGTTTCCTCGGCTCCTTCATCGTAGAGAATGGCCTGTACAATTGCTTGTTTGTCGGAGACAGGGAGACGTGAGTCGAACAGTGACAGGCCAATGAGATCTTCGCTCAAGTACCAGAAATGGCGGCTCAGAGTGGTGAAGCAGGCCTTCCGAATACTTTCGTCGTGGTACTGAAGGATGTCCTTAGCGAATCCAAGATCCGGGGGGCGGGAGCGTAGGATGGAAACCGTCGATTCGAACCATCGCAGGACGTAGATCTCGGTTGCGAACGATGGAGAACCGCTGGAGGGCTGACATTTCTCGAGGTATTTGGTGTGTGACAAACCCAGTACAGCTGCTCCCGAAACAAGATCATCTTCAGAGCGTAAATGATACGCGCCATCCAACGCGCTCGATGAAGCGCTCCGGGGCTACGGATCGAGGTCTTCGGAAGAGCGGCCGACCGAGGAAAAGGATGCTCAGGCTCACCGAGTTTCCTTATAGTCGTCACGGGGCTGCTTTGTCTGAAGCAGACGTTTCAAACCTTGAATGAGGATCGTCCCTCTTGGAGACCAGAGTCTCCGGCAGATCTTCGTTGGTGGGAGGGTTTATTGCCGACTGGTTGATGTAAGACCAGTAGTCCTTGAAGCGAGAGAAGATGGTGATCTCAGGAACCAGAAGATGGACCCCAAACACATAGAAAAGGCCTTCTCAAGGGACAAGTTCGTGGACGTGATGACGGCAAGCAAGTGAAACGAGGGGGGTCGGGCCGATCTTTCTGTTGCAAGTGGTGCATGCACCATTGATGGCTCCAGTGTTTGGGCACTGGTTGTGTCGAAGTACATCGCCACGACTCGTTCCTGGAACCCCCCAGTCTTCTAGAGCCTCGAACACAGCTGTACCCGCGGTGGCATCACCAGTTCCGGAGTGCAGTTTCGGGACTCCTAGGAGCTTCTCCACTCCTTCTCCTGGTGACGGAGGATGGCTGAGTCTTTCGGCGCGCGAGTGCCATCGTCCTGAGGAAGGATCTTCCCGTCCCAATGAACGGTAAGAGGACTGAAAGTCTCTTTGATGTCCTTCGCCAAAGTGACCTGTACTTCGCTCTTGCCTGTCGAATGGACTCGGGATTCAGCACAAGCTCTTGTGGATCGTGGCCCAAGCTACTTTCCGTAGCCGCCACAATTCGAAGGGCTTGGCGGACCGGCTACTGACCCCCAGTTCTGTCCAGGGGCTCCGACGAGATCAGGGGATAGGACGGACTTCGTTGCCCCAGTGTCCTCAATCGCTTTGGTGGATAGGGAAGCGACCCCGGCGTCGGAAGAAGAGAGTCGATGTGTTGGCAGCGTTGGGTGGACTTGATGACTCAGACGATGACGACTCCAGCTCCACCATCTCTTCTCCTTTTGGCGTCTGTTGACGGCTACGTGAGAGAGAGCTTTCACGTCGGGCAAAACCGATTCTTTCAGCTTCTTGTCCAGACCAGCCATCGACACCCCACCTCCCTTCTCCCGCTGGGCAAGGAAGGAATTCGCTTGTCTTCAGGATATGATGGTCATCAGAGTGAGGGCGTCGGAGTGGGCGTATGTCCAAAAGGTCTGGGAGACTTTCTTGCAAGGTCTTCTGTTTTTCGGCAGGCGTGACTCCAGAGTTATTCTTGCTTTTGCTCAGGATCTTCCACTCGCGAAAAGTCCAGTAATCTTCCTCCTCACGCTAGTTTCTGCGATGGTGTGGATCCTAGCTCGTATCCAGAAGTCGAGCGAAGTTCCGGTGCAAGCCTCGCTGCCTCTGCTGCACCGTCTTTCTTCTCTTCCTTGTGGTGCTGAGAAAATCGTCGTAAAAACGTCTCCCACTGCTGTGAGATTTGCTCCCTGTGATAGTAAGGAACACTATGGCCGAAGAAGCCAAACTTCAGTTTTGCTTGTCCCTCGTGGTTCATGACCCAAACTGAGGGCGAAAAGAGAAATGTGTTCAAGACATCGAGTCCTCCACCTTCTTCTAAATCATCACCGATGATAGCCTGATGATCTTTGCCACGACAGTTTCTAAGTACTATGTCGCATAGGCGAGAATACCGACTAAAAGGTACGTGAAAAAATTATGTGACTGTTGAGAAATATTCCACCTCTATGCCCGCTATTGGTGCTAGCCCTACTTTTGCGACAGTCACGTTGCAGTTCAAGTCTGCCAGGGGTTGTCAGCCTTCATTAGTGGGCGGAAAGTGTTGCGCACTGCGGTTGCGACGAAGCAAGGGGGCTTCGTGTGGACTTGTGACGGACATGGCAGTTATGCCATAGCATCACGCTAGTGTAAATAGGTAAGACCCTCGAACTACAGCCCAATGTGAGGTGGACACTCACCGTGCTGGATCGTGTTACTTGTCCCATGCTTTGGCGCCACAATAAGGGTATGTAAAACAAAGGGTCAAGAGAAAAGCTTCTGCTCTTCCTCTTTTTGCCGTTTCCTCTTCTTGGTCCCTCCCATTTTTTAATATTCTCGCGATATTCCGTCTGCTGCTAAGTTATACATTTGCCTACACTTAAATACAGAGTCATTAAACAAGTTTATGGTCCTGCCGTTGAATTTGCTGACCTACATCTCATTTTTGAAGAAAAATTGACTAACTTCGGTTCGACCAGTTTTAGCAAAGGTACCTGCCACAAGAAGAGGGCCGGGAGTGTCGCAGGTGGGCCAACTCCGTGGGCAGACTGTGTGCTTAACTGGGTCGATGGGGCATCATAGCTCTACCGAAAGCCCCTACTTTCAACAGAACAGTCCTTTGCGGACAGTCACGACCGTCTGCATTGCACTGTCGTCAAGACCGTCTTGCGACTCCGCCGAAATCGGTCGCAGAGTCGTGGTTGTCGTAGACTGGCGCCAAGTAAAAAAAATGTCCATTGAGACTCGTCTTGAGATTAGTTGGATTGAATATCCCAGAAAAGAAAACAGGCAATTGACCGTCGGGCAATCATGCCTCGCTGTAGACCCAAGACACCAAAAATACATGCCCCCATTCTGAGCTGGTTATGCCACTTTGTCAATCCGATAGTCGCTGTGGGGTTTGTCGTGGCCCAGAGTCGGCACGGGTGTGAACGGGGCTTTAGATTTATGGGAGGTAGCTTCACTGCAAAATAATGTGATTACTGTAAGAACCATGGAGCGTGTCTCACCACCACACCTTCACACTTCGGATCTCTTTCCATTCCTCATGGTATAACTGTACTCTTGTCTACCAAAAATATCGTAACAACACACCAACCGAACGAACTCTCGCCGTGGTGAATATCACCCCTGCAACTACTATTTAGGGCGATGGTATATTATAGGCTAGCTTGCCAAAGTTGAACAATATATAGTGATTGTCATGGTATTTTACATATCTTACTACAACCAGTCCGCGCGGTGATGAGGGCGAATCGTTGCTTGGGCGTCACAGCCTCTCTTGCTCGTCAATCTTGAATTGTTTAAGTATATCCAAAGTTTTTGTTTTTTTTATACACAATCACATGAACTACGAGTCAGCGTAATTCCCGCCTATTAACCTCGAAATAAATATTTATTGAAATAAAAGAGTCAGGAAAGTGTCCATTGCTTCGCCACTTCATGTTTGCGTGCATTGCGAGTCCATCCGCTCGATCTCGTCTTCTCTCTCTATTCTCGTCTCTCGGGTCTTCCATCTCTCTCGTCTTTCTCTCTATCTCTTCCTCTCTCTGCGTTCTCTCTCTCTCCTCGTCGCCTTAGCTCTTCCTCGTCGTCATCATACGCTGGTATGGCTCTCTCTCGGCTCTCTGTCTCTCATCGTTATTCTCTCATCTCTCTCATCTCTCTGGTCGGTTCCTCCCATGCTCGTCTCTCTCTCTCTCTGCTCTTCTGTCGATCTCTCTCTCTCTCTCTCTCTCTATTTTCTGTTCTGCTAAGAGTATTGTACATAGGTAACTAGACTAATATATTGCAATATAGTCAGAATGAACTAATTATGTACTGGTAGAGGATAGCAAGCATGGTGGATCGCATAGCTTGAAATTACTACTTTCCAATGCTTACTATGAGATCTTTTTCCTTGAATGGTAATTTGGCATGGCTCTGATTCATAGCCAACCTTGCATTATGTTATAGCTTCATCGACTAGTGACTAGATCCTATGCTGATTTGACACTTATTTCCACGCCAGTTATTGAAAGTGATGTCACAGCTGCCGCTTTGTGTCAACAGCTATACCCAAATATCTCTCAGAATTGTGTTGCCTTGGTATATTGCTTACAGGTAAAAGGGCCTTAGATGTCTCAGGCACACTATGATTCACGAGGTTAACTGTGATTTTATTTCAGGATATTGAGCAACCTTTAACGTTGTAAGTCTCTGGTGGCAAGTTTTGGCTTTGCATCATACCTCTCATTGTACTTGGACGTTCTGCTCTATAAGTCTTCTGGAGGTGTGTCAATTTTTTTTATTTTCTTATAGTTATTGAACACTGTGAATGTGATGATATGACACGAAAGAAACCTATTCAGATTATGAATGCAAACTCTTGAACATTTTGTACAATACTTTGGCGTCATAACCAAATTGCAACAGCCAAAGCATGTTGGCAGCAAATAAATTTTCCTATTCTCAATTTCATATATTTCTATAAGACAAACGAAGGCAATCTTGAGTTGGGATTAAAGTACTACTCAAGTTTGAGTATTCATGTATACACCCTTGAAATTTTCTATGGTTTTTGATTGACATGATGCTATCATGAATTTTAAGTTGGGTAAAACTTCGCACAAAATGTTGTCCACTAGAAAAATTTAAAGACATGGTACAAGTGACACCTCCATCTCAAATATTTGCAAATATGTCTAAATGTGAAAGCTGGCATAAAGTCCAGAATAATGACATCATTTGCTTATTATGATCGAAAAATAAGCTTGTATGGTGCAACTGATACCGTGTTTTGCGTGCGCTAGTGCCAGGCCATACGACTCTCTTTCTCTTGTGTCCTGTAACAGTATTAATGCCGTCTAGTCTGTTTGCACCTTTTTCCTTTATTTTTCTTGAGTTTTTATAAGCTTTAATTAAGTCTCTATACTCAAATTTAAGGTTATTGTGTGGACTTTAAACCTGACAAGAAAGGTAATGAAGCTGCATAAACTAAGAACAGGGATGTTGTGGCTGGTAGGTTAAGACATAGCTGCTATTCTTCCCTTTGTAGATCGCGTACTTTTTTATCCATCATAAAGGACTCGCAGAAAATAAAAAACTCACAGAAAACTTGCTAGCTGCCGTCCACATAAAGAAGCAGTAAGAGAATATAGAAAAAAGGGGTGGCCAATTAGTTTGGGAGGTTTTCTCAGGACCTTCTCTCTTGAAAAAAATTAAAATGTCTAGGAAGGGTGGAAAAATTAAAATGAAGAGAGTTCCAAAGTTTTACAGTGAAAGGGTGAAAGACTGATGGTACTGGTTAACTCTTGCATTAGAATATATGATGGGCTAATAGGTATGAGATGAGTAGAAGTCTTGGGCAGGCAAGCTGCGGGAAGGAGGGGATGCATGCTTTAGCAATTCAGACATTATAGCATGAATATGGGGATCCACTTGAAAATCCGCAACCAGTCTTACCATTGGAAGATCCGCACCCATAGCTACCTACCTGAGAATCTGCCACCCCAATTTACCCTTATGAAGTCCAGTTGTAAGTTACTTTTTCTATTTTTATATTCCATAAAAGTATGTATTTTGCTGAACAATGGTTTTAAAATTAATAAGAGATACCCTTTATTCTGTAAACTGCTGTTGAATACAGTACTCTCCTGACCTAAAAAACCTGGGGGGGGATACGCCCCTCTGACCCCCCCCCCCCCCTACCAGCCCGATGGTTCACTAACCTAATCCTGGTCATTGGTTTATTAACCTAACCTACTACTGGGTTATGAACCACTATCCCCCGCATGAATAATCAGCCACCAGCCCTCTCACAGACCACATAAGGCTGTGATCACAGATCATCTTCATGTGACCTACAACGTAGATAAATAGCAGAGACATACATTTCGGCAGGTGTGATGTGTTACAAAGATTGTGAAGAAGGTCAGGTCCAGTAGGCTTGGAGGGTGGTTGAAGAGCGATGTGTGACTTTTGACTCTAACCCTGTTTAGTAGAGACCTATATGAGTGGATCCCCCCGAACAGCGAGAGGGCATACTACCATTATGGACGAATAAGGCCCCTTACACCTGTACAGAGCCAGCAACTGGGAATATGCGAAATATTGGATTGAAAACACGCCACAGGACACTTAACTTCTTAGAGACTTGGATTTGCCACAAGATGACACACGTGTTAAATTTCCAGTTCACATTTTAGTAAAGGATATCTATCATTGTAGGAAGAGATGAAACTGGTTGAGTGTCTTGAGTTGAGAGGGATTTGTTTACTGGAAAGGTTATGTCGAGGTAAGATGTATAAGAATTGGTGTGTTTTATGATAGGATTACCGGTTTCGTTTATCCGGGCTCGATAAACCGGTTGTGCCATATAAAACGCTATTTCTAAACTATTTCAGTGTTCAAAGATCGCTTATATCCATGATTTTTTTTTGTTTCACAAGTGCAACACTTGACAGCTTTCTGTGTGTTAGTACACGTGGCTTAAGAAAGCAGATAAATGCAAATTTCTTCTTTTATGCTATTTTGAATCGCAGGCTGGAAGGCTCAGTAAAACTAGGGCTCTTCTTCTTCATCTTCTTGGGACCGTGTGACTACTCGTGGCCCGTTGGCCGTGTGATATTTTCCTTTTTCTAATCTCTCTTTCATCTATTTATTTGTATGGTGCCCATAAATCCTTACACTCTCCTCGATGTATACCTTTTAAACCTATCCTACTACATAACTGTTCCGAGTTATTCCTACCACTCCGATCCAACAGTGCTTTCCTAAGCTCCAACCAAGACTACTGTATCTGGACTTGCTCTCATTTGGGCTACTCCTGTGATTCCTGACACTTTCAAACACACTCCATTTCCTTCTAACAGAGGTAAAAACTTTATTTTATAAAGATAACTTTGTGTTGACAATGAGCTACAAATCTCTAAGGTTTCCAATCGGTCGTCGCCCAGTAGTTATTTTGTGCATGGCTTCAGTGTGGACGAACTTGACTAAATTTGTATTATATACAACTGGGGAGCTGCCATGTATATAAACCCAATCTTTCATATAACGCTTTTTATTACAATACACACACACGGAAAAGGGAGGCACCACACAGAGAGCAGATATCCCGCTTGATTGGACAAAAGTGCAATATTGGCCCAATTCACAAAAGAGGAGTACAAGAAGAACCAATAAAGGTGGGAGAGTCCCGCCCGTGACATAATTGAAGAAAAGTAACTATAATATACTAAATTGAGTTATATTATGTTCTACATGTGGCAAACCTATCCTTTGTGCTGTTCGAAATGTGTGGAATTTTTTTCAGCCGGACATAATTGAAATGCCCATAGCTAGGGGCAATTTAACAACTTGCAAATACTTGTAAAAAAATAAAAAATAAAATATTGATAATTGATGCCAATATATCAAAACTAGAGCCTTAAAATAAAAAAAAACAAACTCATAAATACAAAACAGCAATCTTCAAGGTGAGTTGGTTCATCCCAGGATAACATTCTTGAACACAATTTTGATGAGTATAAAGAGTGCAAAAAAACCCTGTTCACAATTTTTGTGTGGACAAATGTATATATCCCTAGGAAAATGTATACCCCCCCTAGTGACAAGAAGAAAGAAAGATTACAGCCGAAGAGACAATAAACAAGAAGAGGAACCAAGACAAAGGATTCACCGAAAGCTATGCACCTGTGAATTTTGATCGACCCTTGCAACAAGGAGGGGCATGCGTGCCCTGACCACCCTACACCTGAGCGATTAATTAATATCATATATGTAGGTGGGACCAGGTGCAGACCTTTTATGCATCATTGATATTGATTACGGATGCCCATAAAATTCATATGTCAAGAACATTGACAGTATAGTACCTTCACTGGAGCGCAGAAGCTTTAGTGCCAAACTTCAATGTTTTTTCTCAAAATAGTGTATAAATTAACATAGAAATTCGTGCTCTAGCTTTTATTTTTGGGGCACGATTTTCACGAAACTTTAGGACGACACAAATCCAAATATCGTAGAAATCGTTCTGATTTTTTATTTTTTTTTATTTTTTTATTTCTAGTCTTTGAGTATATGGGAATGATACTCATTAAAATAATGTTTATTTTTTTTTTTTTTTTTTAACAAATGAAGTGTAGCAGATGCCATTCAACAGAGGTGAAATCGGTGCAAAAAATGGCTGAGAGAGCAATTCAACAATTTTCTCAAAAAACTGACGAAAACATTTTCCTTCACAATTTTCAATTTTTCCTTATCAGCTGATCAGATTGAATTTTCATGTGATTAACAATAGGTAACTAATATACACAACATATAATGTTATTCATGACCGTAGATGGCATTTTAATTCACAGCAGGACTCTCCCCTTATGTGATTACAGGCAGTATCATATACTGTGGCCTGTAATTATACAAACAAAGTGTCTATAACAGTGTAGTGCAAAAAATGTGAGAATAAATTTAGGACAGATGTTGAAATATTTTGGACAGAGCCAAAACACACTCGCAGGTGGCCATCGTTTGGAGGTAGAGGAGGAATGTCAATGTTACGAACGAATTTTTAAGACTTTTGTCTCGAGATTGATTCGATGGGGCACGACAGTAAAGGGAGTGGGTGGGTCGATGTGAGCATATACTTGGACTAAAGATAAACAAGGTCAAGGTGTACAAGTCCATCACGGTGTGACTGCTCTGGTGAATGCTCGAACATGTAGGGGATTGAAGGGTGTTTGCTTGAAGTGGATGAAGACTGTTTGCACAGGAGGTGAGATGCGCTAATACAAAATCAGAAGTCAGAATGGTGTGGTGTGATAGTGGAGTTCCTCAAGGATCGTATTGTGGCCCCAGTGATGTTCTTGGTCTATCGTGTAAATGATATGACATAGGAGTGACAGGTTATATGAGTTTTATTCGCTGATGATGCTAACTTACTAAGAAGTAGAAAGTAAGTGAGGACTTAGGTATTTGCACAAAAGGATCTAGATACGAGTTTTCAGATGAAGTCACACATGGGAATGGAGTTTAATGTGCTTAAAAGTGTAAATGTGATGGAAGTGGGCTAGTAGCAAAATGTAGACAGAGAGGAAAGTATTCGGTGGGAAATGGAATGGAAACAAAACAAAGGTCGAAAAGATCTGGAGTATGGATTACTGATTATTTGTACCGTTGAGAAGCTGTATACACAAGATCACGGAGATACAGAATCAGTTGCTTAGGAAAATGATGGTCGTTACAATATCTGGTCATGAAGAGATGATTCAGAATTGATACTCTTGATTCGCAGTTGGATCTTATGCGGCAGTGATTTGGTCACCAGCACATAAAAAGAGATATAAGGTGAGATTGAGACTAAATACAAAGTAGCACCACAATCAATGTTTGCCAAGCCTGAAATTTACCATATGAGGGTAATCCTTTCAAAGTCACTGAAACTCCACTCTATGAGAAAGAGAGAGAAGGGCAGATTTTTGCAGTGTATAGAGAGCAGCATGGGTCTGGAAAAAATTTGATAGAGAAATCTGTTTGTGTGGAACAATAGAAGTACAAGAGGTCATGAGAAAAAATTGAAAAGGACAACATCAAGAGGGGGACTAAAAGACAATACAGCTTCCCGATGTCAGCATAGAAGCCTGGAATAAGCTTGATGCAAAATTGAATTAATGCAAGAATTATTCAGGACTTCAAAGGCAGAGCTGGATAACAATAAGTAGATTTGGGACGGGTCAATACGTAGCATAGAGCTCTTTTCCTGTATGTTACAACTAGGTAAACACCACTACGATACATCATACATACATACTATATTCTTTTTCTTCTCTGTTTTAATGTCTGTTTTTCGCATAAATTTTATGAGGATAGACTGCCGATGAAACACTTCCAACTATCATCCGTTACCGATCAACTTCTTCATGATGCTCGAATCCTCTTTACACACTTCCTCTCATTCTTCCTGGCCTGCCCGGTGATTGCGAACGTGGAACTTCCACTCTTAACGCTCTCACCCAATGCCTCAACACCTCTTCTTTTCACGTGCCCTAAACCACCTCAATCGACTACTCTCAGGCTGTAGTCAGCTCCTTCCATTTCACATTTTCTGCCCACCATCTTCACTTACCTTCACTCCTGCCAGGTGAAGCCCGTCATCTACCTCCACATTCTCCATCACAAGCGTACCCACTACATCCTCCAACTTCTTCGTCAAGCCCATTTCTCAGAACCATACAGGCAACACTGCTCTATACTGCTTCAAATACTCCCTTTGAGTCAAGCGAGAGATGTATCTATCTGGCCCTCGAGGAAGGTTGAGGGAGAGGAGAAGAGGAGGGAGAGGCAGAGAGGAGGACGGCGAAGCTGCGAGACAGCTCTGAGAGAGCCCAGGAGAGAGATGAGTGGGGGAGCACAACGATAAAACTATAGAATAACCTGTTGTAAAAAAAACTGTGGGTGGTCAGTTTACAAACCCAAGGAGAGAGGGGGGTTAATTCGGGAAAAGTATTCAGAATATGCCCTCAAAGTTGCAATTTTTTTTTGTCTTTTTTTTTTTTTTCAGTCTGTATCAGTTTTTGTTTTTTTTTTCTTCGATACTAGATTTTTTGTTTTTTTTTCTCCGGCATCCCGTCGCGTCCCCGGTCCTCACAATTGTGGGGATCGGATCAAGCAATTTTTCTGGTTAAAATTCTAAAGAATGAACAAAGACTTAATACTGTACGCTTTGATGTGTGTGTGTGTGGTGTGTGTTGGGGATGTGTGTGTGGTGGTGTGATGTGGGTGGGTGGGGGCACTGGTGGGGGTGGGTGGGGGGCGGAGGTGAAGGTGGGGTGGGTGGGGTTTGGGTTTGGGGGTGGGTTGGGTGGGGTGGGTGGCGGGTGAGGTGTGGGTGTGGTGTGGGTGTGTGTGTTTTAAAATATTCTAAGGGTGGAGCATTCAATTACGTAATATTCCTCCACATGTGTTATAATAAACCGGTGCTAAAACCTTAGTGGAACGTTTCAATTAACCATTTTCAATCATCTGCTTGGGTGTCATTAACTATAAATTATTAGGAATCCTTAAAACTAATATAATATATAGTATTATGAAATTTATTTATCTCCTAAATAGTATAATGATATTAATAATACTAATACAGTAATGTTTGTTTTTTCCCTTAAGTGGCAGAAGTCATTATCTATTATAGTCAATTTTATCATTATTATCATTATTTTATTATTACACCCTATCCTTATGCTATCGATTGAAACAACAGGTAGTGTATTTAGTAAGTACCTTCCACCCACCACACCACACAACACCATCAACGCCCACTCCACTCGCACGTACCCGCACCTCTATGAGCCATACACCACCCTTATCACCATCACTACGATCTCTGGAAACCACTTATCACGCACTTTACTACCCCCTCACCACACCCTCACTTTAACGGCGCCTTCCCCACCCTATACCCCTCCACCCCGAACCCCGTACGCACCAATCCACCCCACCCCCACCGACTCCTATCCCACCTACCCCTACCACCACCGTACCCGGACCCCACCCCGCGCCCCACCACTGCCAATGCAACACACCACCCACCACCACTAACCCTAATCATGCACTTAACCACTAAACACACCACCAGGCTCGCCACCACCCCGACCCACCACCCCAACCGTCGCCCACCACCACCACCATCATGCCTCGGCCATACTCGCGCTCAATAACCCTTGCTTCATCGAGAGGTACCAGTATTTTTATCACAGCACCCACACGCCCCCCTAAGAACCATGTTGACAATTTTTTCATTCAAAATAACTGTACTAGCGAGAGGTTAATTCAAGGTCATTTTTTTATTTTTTGTCTTTTGCGTTCCGCCCGCTTTTTTGTTTATTATACATTACCATCCTCTGGCTACGAGAGAGAAAGAAAGAGGATAGGAGGAGAGGGGATAAGATAGAGTGGAGAGTGAGGTATAGAGGGAGGAAGCGATATGACTGGTAGTATGTAGAAGAGGAGATGTGTTTGGAGGGGGAGAGGTATTTAATAAGAAGTAGCTGGTAGAGATAAGTAGAGGTCAGATGGATGATCATAGGTATCTTGTGTAAGTATACTGCTAGAGCTCTATATATAACTCTGGTTAAGTCTGTATTTTTGGTGAGTATTAGTATGGGAGAGATAGTTATGCAGAGATTGTTGGTAGATAAAGTTTGGATATCGTGTCGCTTATGTGTAGTAGAGGATAGAGTAGATTATTACGAGGGTATTCTCTACGTCGATAGGGTGGAGATACGAGGAGAGAGAGTATCTCATTATGGATATTGATCGAAAGATTCGAGCGGAGTATGTAGGCGATTTTTGAGGATAGTGTACATTGTCCTGCTAGAGCATCGGAGTGGGTGCGCATATAGAGATAGATATGATCCAAAACAACCTTACATAAAAAACCACAAGGTGGACACCTCGTTCGGGCATAGAGAACCCATATTCATGCAACAGCCATGAGATATAGATAGATCAGCATATATAGAGATCTATCTCTATATCTCTTTCTTTTTCGATGATCTAGATTATATGATGATGTAATCTATCATTTCCCTCTCATACATCGAGATATAATAGACTCGATATATATATACTCATCTGTTCTCATTTCCCCACCTCTCATAATCACCACTATGTATCATCTAAACAATGCAAGACTATAGACCAGACAGAATGATCATACATATAAAAGATAGTTTTTTCTCCCTTTTCCCCTTCACCCTACCAAAATTCATTCAGTATAGGAAAGTATAAAAAAACGGTATTGTGAATGGGTAGGAAATAAAATAGACATAGGTTTTTCAAAAATTAGAAGGACGATTAGGCCCGGGTTTCTGAGGCGATACAAAAACTCCACTATTAAGATACACAAGGGGAAAATACAGTAATAGCATAGGATAGACTTGTAATATCTCTTTACTCTAACTGAGGGAAACCTAGACGAGGGGGAAATGGTGTAGAAAAGGGAATATTTAACAAAAAAATGGTTACCAATGAAGTAGAGACCACTTTGAAATATAGACCAAGATAGAGGATAACGATAACATTAAGTGATAATAGAGATCCACACGATTGGAATCATAATTAGAGATAGAAGGTTGATTTAACGAATGACAGGTTTTTTGTTTTATCTATGAGAGGTTTGCACTTATCATGTCAATAACAAAAGGAACCATTTAAAAAAAAGGAGTCGTATTAAGGTTTACGAAATAATTCCTTTCTCCTTCCTTCTTCCTCCTTCCCTCTCCTCTTTCCGTTTTTCTCCCTTCTCCTCTCCTGCCTCCCCCTCCTCCTCATCCTCCTCCTCCTCCTCCTCCTCCTTCCTGCTCCTCCTCCACCACTTCTTTCTTCGTCCTTTCTTATTCCTCTTCTTCTTCTTTCTTTCCACCATGTGGATCAACATGTTGCAAATCGACGGAGTAAATGTTTGAGATTATTTTTCCAGCATTTTACCCGGTGCCCCGGGGTTAATCTAGAACTTTTCGTAGGGCAAGAAAGGTGGCTAGAAAATGAAGTATCCAGGATGACAATAAGGGGCGATATTAAAGTGGTACCGAAGGAAGACGGTGGCAATGGAACAACCTTGATAGTGTATTTCCCTCATGTGCAGCCTCTGGGTTAAAGGTGGGCAATGAAATGTTTTAACAGGGACTTACCCTGCGCGTCGTGTCCTGGTTTAAAATTTTGCCAAATGTTTAATCTTACCAACTTGGGAAAGGGGAGAAAAAGGGAGCCCTAGTTGTGGATATGGGAGGAGGGGAGGGGGGAGGAAGGAGGGGGGAGGAGGAGGAGGAGGGAATGAATGAGGATGGAAAGGAGGAGGAGGGCGAGGAAGGGGAGAAGGAGGAGGGTAGGGAGAAGGGAGGAGGAGGAGAGCAAAGGTAGTATGGAAGGGAATGGGGACGGTATGGAGGGAGGATGAAGAAAGGAAAAGAAAAAAAATTAATGTCGGAGTGGGAGAAAAGAAGGAGAAAGGATTAATGGAAGGAATGGGATGACCGATGGAAGGAGGCGGGGAAGGAAGAGAAAGAAATAAAGTGGGAGTTGGAAAGGGACATAATACTGCGTTTTGTTCCCGGAATAACAGCAACTACGCGGAAAGCTGAAGAGACAGGACAGAGTATGCCATGGCACAATACAACAAATTTATTTCTGGGGAAATAAACAGACACAATTATATGAAGTGTTTAGGTAACCGATTCACAGCAAGAACAAACATGTAACTTTGAGTTTTTTAACGCGATAAATAAAGGACTATTTAAACTATTTTTATGCAACAGAGGAGTGAAAAACGCGATGAATAAAGAACGAAAAACAATATCCTGCTTCAAAATCCTGCTTCCACCTCCCCGTGGTAGGCAGGGGGCAACAGATGATAACGCCTGGCTATTGGCTAACGGAAGAGGTGAACGATCATTAAAGAACTGCCTAACAATCGGACTTTCAAGTGAGTGAAAAAACGCGCAATTGATACCAAATTCAGCCGCGCTTTTGATAGAAATATATCCGCGCTTTCAATGATGTCCCGCCGCGCTTTTGATATGCCAATCCGCGCTTTCGTAAAACGCCGTCCACAACTACCATCACCTCTTCCTCCTCCTCCTCCTCCTCTTCTTCCTCCTTCTCCATCACTACCACCTGTTCTTCTTCCTCCTCCTCCTCCTCCTCTACCACCTCTTCCTCCTCCTCTTCCTCCACCACTACCACCATCACCTCCTACTCCTCCACAATCAAACACAATTTTAAACGATCAATTATTGTGCCACAGATTTATACGCCCCCCCACCCCCTTCCCCTCTCCCGTTGTCTCCCCCTCCCCTCCCTGTTGTCTCCCCCCTCCCCCTCCTCCCTCCGTTGTTTCCCCTCCCTCCCTCCCATTGTCTCTCCCCCCACCGACACCCGAGTCCCCATCCACCCGAGGGTAATCAGGGCATTTTTGTGTGTGAGCTTTTATCATTTTTTTTAATCGTGGTGCCATGAGGGACGACACACACACACACACACACACACACACACACACACACACACACACACACACACACACACACACATACGCAGACGCAGACGCAGACGCAGACCAGACACAATTACTTCCACTGATTTCATTATTTGGATTAGTTAACTGTTTCTTGCTACTAAAGAGACAGACAGAGACAGACAGACAGACAGACAGGTGGATTTACCGGCACAGATACACAGGTACAATTACATACAAAATAAGCACAGATATAACATTCAAAATCAAAGGCGGTGGTGAACATAATACTTAAGTTACGTGGATAACCAACCCAAAACGTTCAATTTCCTGGATAAGAAAAAATAAATAATGATATAAAGTAAAAAAGTTAATAAAGTAGCAAAATAAATTAATTCAATAAAGTAGTAAAGTAAATAGAGTAAAAAAAGTATATAAAGTAGCAAAGTAAATAAAGTCATGTAAATAAAGTAGCAGAGTAAATAAAGTAATGTAAATAAAGTAGCAAAGTAAATAAATTAAATAAAGTAGCAAGTAAATAAATTAAATAAAGTAGTAAAGGAAATAAAGTAAAAAAAAAAAAGGAAATAAAGTAGTAAAGTAAATACAAATAGTTAAGTAGCAAATTAAATGAACTAAAAGAAGTAAATAAAGTAGCAGAGTAAATAAATAAAATAAAATAGTGAAGTAAATAAAGTAAAACAAAAATATAGTAGCAAGGTAAGTAAATTAATAAAGTAGTAAAGTAAATAAGAGTAAAAAAGTAAATAAAGTAGCGAAGCAAATACATTGAATAAAGTAGGAAAGTAAGTCAAGTAAAATAAAGTAAATAAAGTAAAAATTGTATTAAGTAGTAAAGTAAATAAAGTAACAAATGTATTAAGTAGTAAAGTAAATAAAGTA
Organism: Chionoecetes opilio; assembly: GCA_016584305.1. Lineage (NCBI taxonomy): Eukaryota > Metazoa > Arthropoda > Malacostraca > Decapoda > Majidae > Chionoecetes > Chionoecetes opilio. The sequence goes on along the minus strand of JACEEZ010000635.1, from coordinate 56,488 downwards.
GCAAAGCAAATACATTTAATAAAGTAGGAAAGTAAGTAAAGTAAAATAAAGTAAATAAAGTAGCAAATGTATTAAGTAGTAAAGTAAATAAAGTAAAAAAGTAAATAAAGTAGCAAATGTATTAAGTAGTAAAGTAAATAAAGTAAAAAAGTAAATAAAGTAGCAAATGTATTAAGTAGTAAAGTAAATAAAGTAGAAAAGTAAATAAAGTAGCAAATGTATTAAGTAGTAAAGTAAATAAAGTAGCAAATGTATTAAGTAGTAAAGTAAGTAAAGTAAAAAGAAATAAAAGTAGCAAATGTATCAAGTAGTAAAGTAAATCAAGTAAAAAAGTAAATAAAGTAGCAAAGCAATTAAATGAAATAACGCAGTTCAGTAAATAGAGTAAGAAACCAATGCATTTTGTGCTTTAATCACGGAGGCAAGTGGTGTCAGGTTTGGAGGCTAATGGACAGGTAAATAGCCACGGCTTTCTTTGTTTGCGATGTCATTAGCTTCGTTAGAGAGGAGGGGGAAAAAGAGGAGGCGGGATGAGAACAGTGAAAAGAAATAAGATAATCTAGCAGAGAGAGAGAGAGAGAGAGAGAGAGAGAGAGGAGAGAGAGAGAGAGAGAGAGGAGAGAGAGAGAGAAAGAGAGAGGAGAGAGAGAGGAGAGAGAGAGGGGGGGAGGCAGGAGAGAGAGCCAAGAAATAAAGATATATCTAGATGAAAAGAAAATTGTTCCTTCATGAAGAGAGAGAGAGAGAGAGAGAGAGAAGAGAGAGAGAGAAGAGAGAGAAGAGAGAGAGCGAAAGAGAGAGAGGGGAGAGAGAGAGAGAGATGAGAGACGAGAGAGAGACGAGGAGGAAGAGAGAGAGAGAGGAGAGAGAGAGAGAAGAGAGAGGGGGGGGGAGGAGGGGAGAACAGAGAAGAGAGAGAAGAAGCGGCCGAGCGGGAGCGAGCGAGAGAGAGAGAGAGAGGAGAGAAGAGAGAGAGAGAGAGGAGAGAGAGAGAGAGAGAGAGAGAGAGGAGAGAGAGAGAGAGAGGAGAGAGAGCGAGGAGAGAGAGAGAGAGAGGAAAAAAGAAAAATAAAAGAAAAAAGTGTAGAACCAGAGGAGAGAAAGATTCTACATCAAAGTGAATCAGTAGGATAGATCGAGTAGAGAACGAAATGTGGATCGAAAAGCAATATTCGAATTAAAGAATGAGCAAGAGAATAGTAATGTGGTGTGAGGGTGGGTGTGGGAGGAGTGGGAGGAGGGAGGGTGGGTGGGAGGGGTGGGTGGTGGGTGGTTGGGAGCAGAGGTGGGTAGAGAGAGTATGTAGTATTTGTTGTGTTTAATATTCAGAGATCAATTAGTAATCAAGATTTATACCTGCATAAAAATTATTGAAATTTTCATACTTTCATTTCTTTTGGTCAATTTTGCTAATAATTGTGGGATCGATCAAAGCAATATTTTCTGTTAAATTAAAGAATGACAAGACTGTAATAGTGTACGTGTGTGTGTGTGTGTGTGTGTGTGTGTGTGTGTGGGTGGGTGGGTGGGTGGGTGGTTGGTGGGGCGTGGGTGGTTTGGTGGTTTGGGGGGGGTGGGTGGGTGGGTGGTGTGTGTGTGTGTGTTTAAATATTCAGAGCATCAATTACGTAATATCCAACATTTATAACCGTGCATAAAACATTATTGAAACGTTTCAATTACCATTTCATCTGCTTTGGTCATTACTATAATTATAGGAACTTAACTATATATATATATATATGAAATTTATAATCTCTAAATAATAATAATGATATTAATACTAATACTGTTGTTCCTGTAAGTGCAATCATTACTATTAATATCATTATCATTATTATCATTATTATTATCACTATCATTAAGCTACGATGGAAACAGGTAGTGGTATTAGTAAGTACCTCCACCACCACCACCATCACCTCCACTACCACTACCACCACCTCTACCACCACCATCACCATCACTACCACTACCACTACCACCACCCACCACCACCACCCACCACCCCACCCCCTCTATCCAACAACCACCACCTACTACCACCAGACACTACCACTATCACCAACCACCACCATCACACAAACCATCACCACCACCTTACCATCACCACCCAGACCACCACACAACCAACCAACCACCACCACATCACCACCACCACCACCACTACACAACCACAACCACACAGTACCACACCACCACCACACCGTGAGCCAGACCACCACCACACGCTCAAGAGCTTGATCAAGGTAACCAGGATTTAGAGAGAGCAAGGGAAAGGAACAAGGTGGAGAAGGTGTTCAATACTGAAGGCAGAGGATGTAGAGGAGAGAGAGAGGGCAAGCGAGAGAGGCTGAGAGAGAGAGAGAGAGAGAGAGAGAGAAGAGGAGAGAGAGAGAGTCACACACAGAGAAGAGAGAGAGGACGAAGGAGAGAGAGAGGAGAGAGAGAGGAGAGAGAGAGAGAGAGAGAGAGAGAGAGAGAGAGAGGAGAGAGAGAGAGAGAGACGAAACGGAGAGAGAGAGAGAGAGAGAGAAAGAGAAGAGAGAGAGGACAAGAAAAAGAGAACGAGAGACAGAGAACAGGACAGAATAGAGAAGAGAGACTTCCACGAAATATTCTCAAAAATTCAGGTATTGGAGTAAAAAAAACGGTATGGTAAATGGGGTAAGGAAAGAAAATAGACATAGGCTATTAGAAGGACGATTGGCCGGTTTATGAGGCGAATACAAAACCCACTTAAGAGACAAGGGGAAAATACAGTAATACAGGATGACTGTATATCTCTTTACTACTGAGGGGAAAACCTAGACGAGGGGGAAAATGGAGAAAAGGGAAGGAAAAAAAATAGGTTACCATGAGTAGACACTTGAAATAAGACCAAGATAAAGATAACGATAACAGAAGTATAATAGATCAACACGATTAGGAGATCAGATGAAGAGATTAAGGTGGATTTACGAGATGACAGGTTTTTGTTTTATCTATGAGAGGTTTGCACTTATCAATGTCAATAACAAAAGGAACCATTAAAAGGTCGTTTAAGGTTACGAAATAATTCCTTCTCCTTCTCCTTCTCCTTCTCCTTCTCCTCCTCCTCCTCCTCCTCCTCCTCCTCCTCCCTCCTCCCTCCTCCTCCTCCTCACTTCTTCTTCTTCTTCTTCTTCTTCTTCTTCTTCTTCTTCTTCTTCTTCTTTCTTTCCAGCCATTTGGATCTAACAATGTTTGACAAATCGACGGAGTAAATGTTTGATTATTTTCCAGCAATTTTGACCCGGGTAATCTAGAAACTCGGGGCAAGAAGGGGCTAAGGGATCCAGGAGACAATAAGGGCGAGATTAAAGGGTAACAAGGGGCAAGAACACCCTTAGGGATTCCCTCAGGGCAGCCTCTGGGTTAAAGGTGGGCAATGAATGTTTAAAGGGACTTACTGCGCTGTGTCTGTTTAATTTTCCAATGTTTAATCTACCAACTTGGGAAAAGGGGGAGAAAGGGAGCCCTAGGTGGTGGGTGAGGAGGAGGAGGAGGAGGAGGAGGAGGAGGAGGAGGAGGAGGAGGAGGAGGAGGAGGAGGAGGAGGAGGAGGAGGAGGAGGCAAAGGGAGTATGGAAGGGAATGGGGACGGTGATGGAGGGAGATGAAGAAAGGAAAGAAAAAAAATTAATGTCGGAGGAGTAAAAGAAGGAGAAAGGAGTATGGAAAGGAATGGGGACGATGAGAAGGAGAGGAAGGAAGAGAAGAAAATAAATGGGAGTTGGAAGAGGAGGAATAAATAACTCGTTTTGCCAGGAATACATCCCGAAAACCGATATATTTTTTTTTTTTACTCAAAAGATATAATGTCCTTTAAAAGTTGTACATGCGCTAGACTTTAACAGGAAACAGTAAGGGTGTCGTAGTAAAAGTATTTAATAATGGAAAGGAAGGAAGGTGGTTGGGGGGAGAAATACTTATAAGGAGAGTTGGGGAGATACCAATTCGAATAATTAGAGAAGAGGAAGGTTGATTGACATGCATGAACTCATTTTACGAGTCAACAGCTACTCGCACGAAAGACAATCAGACGAAGATTCGGTGAAGGTCCGTCTGTGAAATCAGTTTTCATACATTTCCTCTGCCTTCCCTCCAACTTGCCCTCCAGCATCTTCTAACTCCAACCTCCCGACTCCAACACCTCCCAATTCCAACCTCCCGCCTCCAGCACCTCCCAACTTCAACCTCCCGACTCCAGCACACCCAACTCCATCCTCCCGACTCCAGCACACCCAACTCCATCCTCCCGACTCCAGCACACCCAACTCCATCCTCCCGTCTCCAGCTCTCCCAACTTCAACCTCCCGACTCCAGCACTCCCAACTCCAACCTCCCGACTCCAACCTCATGACTCCAGCACCCCTAATCTTCCACGATGGAGCTTCTGGTCGCCCGAGGTAAAAAAAAACAAATAATGGACAAATTGGATAAGCCTGGCCAAAAACACCTTATAACTATCCCAGGGATGACCTAAACCTCTCCTGAAAATTTGGTTGAAATTAGGACATAAATGGTGGAGCCTAAGCCGTGCAGACGTACATTCGGTGAATTAAAGTAAGATATACAACTCATGTATACTCATATACCCATCCTATTGCCTCTACACAACCCATAACCTTACCCAACACAATATACCACATCACATCATACTACCACACTACCCACCATACTATACCATACTATCATACCTACCACTATACCACTTCACATCATACTACCACACTACCCACCATACTATACCATACTAACATACCTACCACTATACCACATCACATCATACTACCACACTACCAACCATACTATACCATACTAACTTACTATACCACATCACATCATACTACCACACTACCAACCATACTATACCATACTAACTTAACTATACCACATCACATCATACTACCACACTACCAACCATACTATAACATACTAACATACCTACCACTATACCACATCACATCATACTACCACATCCATCACTACCATACTATACCACATCATATTATACTAGACTACGCTGCTTCATACCACACTATACCTCACCATCACAACACCCCATTCACTTTCCATCACACATCCCATCATCCCACTTTACCCCAGATCATATTCCACCAAAACCTTGACAAATAAATGAATAAATAGCATATATAACTCCTGTTCCAGCCGCCATTACCTTGCTCAACCCAAAACCTTACCCAACACCCGAAAAACACCCTTCATCCCCATATCACCTCACACCATACCCACTCATCATACTTTTATACTTTTTTTTCATACACCATACTTTTCATCACACATCCTACATCATCCAAAAAACGAATACACAAATAAATTAATAGCATATATAACTCCTATTCTATCTTTCCTGTTACGTTTGCACAACCTAAAACCTTACTCAACACCCCAAAACCACCCCTTAACCCCATGTCACACAACCCAAAACCTTACTCAACACCCCAAAACCCCCTTAACCCAGTACACAACCCAAAACCTTACTCGACACCTCAAAACCTCACCCAACCCCCCAAAACCATCCCTTAACCCCATGCCACACAACCTAAAACTTTACCCAACACCCCCAAAACCTTACTCAACACCCCAAAACCTAACCCAACACCCCCCAAAACCTTACTCAACACCCCAAAACCTTACCCAACACCCCCAATAAACCTCACCTCCACGTCACACAACCCCTAAACCTTACACAACTCCCCAATAAACCCTCAACCTCGCGTCACCTCACTCGCCGCCACTCGCCCGCCTAATCGATCACGCGGCGATAAATCACAGCGGACGTAGCGACGATTAACGCACAAATAGAGGCGATCACGAGTGTAAATTAATAACCACATGAGGGAATGACGCTGATGGGAGGGGAGGAGGGGGACAACTACACACACACACACACACACACACACATACACACACACACACACACACATACACACACACACACACACACACATACACACACACATACACACACACATACACACACACACACACACACACACACACACACACATACACACACACACTAAGCCCTTACCGATTACCAGTACTTTATGGTGTGTGTGTGTGTGTGTGTGTGTGTGTGTGTGTGTGTGTGTGTGTGTGTGTGTGTGTGTGTGTGTGTGTGTGTGTGTGTGTGTGTGTGTGTGTGTGTGTGTGTGTGTGTGTGTGTGTCGCTGTGTGTGTGTGTGAGTGTGTTTGTGCGTCGGTTTTACCTTACAGCAAGTGCTCTATCTTTACACACACACACACACACACACACACACACACACACACACACACACACACACACACACACACACACACACACACACACACACACACACACACACACACACACACACACACACACAACACACGCAAAAAAAAGGCATAAATAGATCAGCGGAGCGAACAACCAGCTCAGCAATAAATAGATTCCTCTTACAACTCAACTTCAATCCAGTGACAGACCGAGCACTCCCTCTCCTACTCCCTCTTACTAATTTTTCATCACTCCCTCTCCCGAGCCTCCAAGACAAGCAATGGAGGGACATAAATACACAAAAGGACAAGGAGAGAAGAATGAAGTATAGTTAATTATGGCCTGAAGTTATCCAGTCCCGCACGAAGACAGGGGGAAGTGAGATACAGGCCTTCAGATCACACACATTAGCTAACATTGACCTAACTAAGCTTCTCTTCCCCTTGCTTCTCTTCCTCGAACCCAGCGTGTCTCCTTGGCAAACAACACCAAAACATAAGCTAAAAAATATTAAACCGCTCTTCACTGTTATTTACGGATATTGGGCTCAAATTTACGTTTTACCAAATATTACATCCACACTTCGGGCAAACCTACAACTCGGGGGAACTTTACAACCTTTTGTCCCTTGTGTTTAAGTGTAGCTTCGAAATTAGAGAAAAAAGTTAGCAGCGATGAAAATGTTGAAAATTCGCACTCGGCTACCCTTGCAACAGCTTATTTTAGAGATAGAGGAGCTAAGAGAGGAGAGGAGAAGAGAGAGCGAGAGAGGAGAGAGAGAGAGAGAGAGAGGACGAGAGAGAGAGAGGAGAGAGGAGAGAGAGAGAGAGAGAAGAAAAAGAGGAGAGAGAAAGAAGAGATTAACACTACGTAGACTTCCCATACTCTCCCTCCTCGGTTTTCTCTAAATTAGAGAGAGATAGAATAGAGAGAAGAGGAGAGAGAGAGAGAGAGAGAGAGAGAGAGAGAGAGAGAGAAGGGAGAGAGATGAGAGAGAGAGAGAGAGAGAGAGAGAAGGAGCAGAGAGAGAGAGAGAGAGAGTAGAGGAGAGAGAGAGATCATTAACACTTACGTAGACTTCCCATATCCTCTCCCTCCTTCTGGTTTTCTCTAAGAATTAGGAGATAAGAGAGAGAGAGAGAGAGAGAGGGAGAAGAGAGGAGAGAGAGAGAGGGAGAGAGAGGAGAGAGAGAGAGAGAGAAGAGAGAGAGAGAGAGAGAGAGAGCATTAACACTTACGTAGACTTCCCATATCCTCTCCCTCCTTCTGGTTTTCTCTAAATTAGGAGAAAGAGGAGAGAGAGAGAGAGAGAGAGAGAAGGAGAGAGAAGAGAGAAGAGAGAGAGAGATACAGACGACTAACACACGTACTTTGCCTTCCCATATCCTCTCTCTCTCTCTCTCTCTCTCTCTCTCTCTCTCTCTCTCTCTCTCTCTTCTCTCTCTCTCTCTCTCTCTCTCTCCCTTCTTTTCTCTTAATTAGAAGAAAACTCGCAGGGAAAAAGAAGCGACACACGGAAATCCTGAGAGACATAACACTTACCAAGCCGCCGTGCCTCCCGCCCCTCGCCAAGGCCTTCTGGATCGACCTTGAGACCCGATCCGCAGCGTCAGGAGGACTCGCTACCTGTAAAGAACTACTGTGTAATTAATACCAGGATACTTGTGAACCATTGAGTATGTGTAATTAATGTTTTAATTTAGTATGTGTAATAAGGTAATAATTAAACTTTTTGTAATAAGGTAATAATTAAACTTTTTCGTCCCAGTGCAGTTTTTAGTACCATTAAGTATGTGTTTCCTAGATTTTTTTTTTGTACTATTATTTGTGAACCATTAATTAAGTATACCGCTGTGTGGTTTTTTTTGTGGTTTTTTTTTTTATATATATTTGAGATCTATTAAGTCTGTGTGTTTTTCAGATCTTGTTATGAGTTTTTTTTTATTTATTTGTGAACTATTAATTAAGTAGCAATAGAAGTGTTTTAAGAGTGTTTTAAGATCTGTTTGTGGGTTTTAAATTTGTGAACCATTAATTATATATGTGTTTTTTGATCTTTTGTGTGTTCTAAGTTTGTGAATTGCTAACTAAGAATATGTTTTTGTTAGATCTATTGTTTTTTTTTATTATTTGTGAACTTTTAAGTATATATGTGTTTTTAGATCTTCTGTGTGTTTTTGTGTGTGAATTGCTATGTGTAGTATATACATGTGTGTTTTTTAGATTTTGTGGTTTTTTTTATGAACCATGAAGTATATAAGAGTTTTAAGATCTTTTGTATATGTTTTTTATATTTGTGAATCGCTAAGTACATGTGCTTGTTAGGTCAATTTTCCCTATATGGTATTTATACACAATGTTATACAGAGCACACAATTATCATATACGTAATATAATTTGGGAACAGCTAAAAAAAAATCAGAATTGGAACCAAAAATAGAAAGAGCAAAATTGTTGAGAAAAAAGTCATATACCATCGGAAGCTGGTGTATATAAAAAAAATAAAAAAAATATGAAGGAAAAAAAGAAAATTTTAAAAGTTAAATTCCTTATTGTATCAAAATTGGAACCGAAAATAGTAAGGAGCAAATTTTTTGAAAAAAGGCATATACCATGAGAATCTGGCGCATACAAACAAAAAAACAAAAATATTAAGGAAAAAAAGAATACCAGGAAAAAAAATAATTACTCACTGTATCAAAA